>OZ024744.1:116729301-116886724 GCA_964016885.1 Eledone cirrhosa
TGAGATAATGACCAATGTGAGATAATGACCAATGTGAGATAATGACAATGTGAGATAATGACCAATGTGAGATAATGACCAATGTGAGATAATGACAATGGGAGATGATGACTAATGTGAGATAATGACAACGTGAGATAATGACAATGTGAGATAATGACCAACGTGAGATAATGACAATGTGAGATAATGACAATGTGAGATAATGACAACGTGAGATAATGACAATGTGAGATAATGGCAATATGAGATAATGACCAATGTGAGATAATGACAATGTGAGATAATGACAACTTGAGATAATGACAATATGAGATAATGACAACGTGAGATAATGACCAATGTGAGATAATGACAACGTCAGATAATGACAATGTGAGATAATGACAATATGAGATAATGACCAATGTGAGATAATGACAATGTGAGATAATGACAATGTGAGATAATGACCAACATGAGATAATGAAAATGTGAGATAATGACAACGTGAGATAATGACAATGTGAGATAATGACCAATGTGAGATAATGACAATGTGAGATAATGACAATGTGAGATAATGACAATGTGAGATAATGAGCAATGTGAGATAATGACCAATGTGAGATAATGACCAATGTGAGATAATGACAATGTGAGATAATGACAATGTGAGATAATGACAATGTGAGATAATGACAATATGACATAATGACAATGTAAGATTATGACAATGTGAGATAATGACAATGTGAGATTATGACAATGTGAGATAATGACAATGTGAGATAATGACAATGTGAGATAATGACCAATGTGAGATAATGACCAATGTGAGATAATGACAAACGTGAGATAATGACCAATGTGAGATAATGACAAATGTGAGATAATGACCAATGGGAGATAATGACAATGTGAGATAATGACCAATGTGAGATAATGACAATGTGAGATAATGACCAATGTGAGATAATGACCAATGGGAGATAATGAAAATGTTAGATAATGACCAATGTGAGATAATGACAATGTGAGATAATGACAATGTGAGATAATGACAAAGTGAGATAATGACAATGTGAGATAATGACAATGTGAGATAATGACCAATGTGAGATAATGACAATGTGAGATAATGACAATGTGAGATAATGACAATGTGAGATAATGACCAATGTGAGATAATGACAATGTGAGATAATGACCAATGTGAGATAATGACCAATGTGAGATAATGACAATGTGAGATAATGACCAATGTAAGATAATGACCAACATGAGATTATGACAATGTGAGATAATGACAATGTGAGATAATGACAATGTGAGATAATGACAATGTGATATAATGACAATGTGAGATAATGACCAATGTGAGATAATGACAATGTGAGATAATGACCAATGTGAGATAATGACCAATGTGAGATAATGACAATGTGAGATAATGACCAATGTGAGATAATGACAATGTGAGATAATGACCAATGGGAGATAATGACCAATATGAGATAATGACAATATGAGATAATGACAATGTGAGATAATGACCAATATGAGATAATGACAATGTGAGATAATGACCAATGTGAGATAATGACCAATGTGAGATAATGACCAATGTGAGATAATGACAATGTGAGATAATGACAATGTGAGATAATGACCAATGGGAGATAATGACCAATATGAGATAATGACAATGTGAGATAATGACCAATGGGAGATAATGACCAATATGAGATAATGACAATGTGAGATAATGACCAATGTGAGATAATGACAATGTGAGATAATGACAATGTGAGATAATGACCAATGTGAGATAATGACCAATGTGAGATAATGACAATGTGAGATAATGACCAATGTGATATAATGACCAATGTGAGATAATGACAATGTGAGATAATGACCAATGTGAGATAATGACAATGTGAGATAATGACCAATGTGAGATATTGACCAACGTCAGATAATGACCAATGTGAGATAATGACCAATGTGAGATAATGACAATGTGAGATAATGACAATGTGAGATAATGACAATGTGAGATAATGAACAATGTGAGATAATGACCAATGTGAGATAATGACAATGTGAGATAATGACAATGTGAGATAATGACAATTTGAGATAATGACAATGTGAGATAATGACCAATGTGAGATAATGACCAATGTGAGATAATGACCAATGTGAGATAATGACAATGTGAGATAATGACAATGTGAGATAATGAACAATGTGAGATAATGACCAATGTGAGATAATGACAATGTGAGATAATGACAATGTGAGATAATGACAATTTGAGATAATGACAATGTGAGATAATGACAATGTGAGATAATGACCAATGTGAGATAATGAGAACGTGTGATAATGACAATGTGAGATAATGACAATGTGAGATAATGACAATGTGAGATAATGACAATGTGAGATAATGACCAGTGTGAGATAATGACAATGTGAGATAATGACAATGTGAGATAATGACAATGTGAGATAATGACAATGTGATATAATGACAACGTGAGATAATGACAATGTGAGATAATGACAATGTGACATAATGACAATGTGAGATAATGACAATGTGAGATAATGACCAATGTGAGAAAATGACAATGTGAGATAATGACCAATGTTAGATAATGACCAATTGGAGATAATGAACAATGTGAGATAATTACAATATGAGATAATGACCAATGTGAGATAATGACAACGTGAGATAATGACCAATATGAGATAATGACAATATGAGATAATGACAATGTGAGATGATGACTAATGTGAGATAATGACCAATGTGAGATAATGACAATGTGAGATAATGACCAATGTGAGATAATGACAATGTGAGATAATGACAATGTGAGATAATGACCAATGTGAGATAATGACAATGTGAGATAATGACAATGTGAGATAATGACCAATGTGATATAATGACAATGTGAGATAATGACAATGTGAGATAATGACCAATGTGAGATAATGACCAATGTGAGATAATGACAATGTGAGATAATGACCAATGTGAGATAATGACCAATATGAGATAATGACAATATGAGATAATGACAATGTGAGATGATGACTAATGTGAGATAATGAGCAATGTGAGATAATGACCAATGTGAGATAATGACAATGTGAGATAATGACAATGTGAGATAATGACCAATGTGAGATAATGACCAATGTGAGATAATGACAAGGTGAGATAATGACAATGTGAGATAATGACAATGTGAGATAATGACCAATGTGAGATAATGACCAATGTGAGATAATGACAAGGTGAGATAATGACAAGGTGAGATAATGACAAGGTGAGATAATGACAAGGTGAGATAATGACAATGTGAGATAATGACAAGGTGAGATAATGACAATGTGAGATAATGACCAATGTGAGATAATGAGAACGTGTGATAATGACTCATGTGAGATAATGACAATGTGAGATAATGACCAATGTGAGATAATGACCAATGCGAGATAATGACAATGTGAGGTAATGACATTGTGAGATAATGACCAATGTGAGATAATGACAATGTGAGATAATGATAATGTGAGATAATGACAATGTGAGATAATGACCAATGTGAGATAATGACAATGTGAGATAATGACAATGTGAGATAATGACAATGTGAGATAATGACAATGTGAGATAATGAACAATGTGAGATAATGACCAATGTGAGATAATGACAATGTGAGATAATGACAATGTGAGATAATGACCAATATGAGATAATGACAATGTGAGATAATGACAATGTGATATAATGACCAATGTGAGATAATGACCAATGTGAGATAATGACCAATGTGAGATAATGACAAAGTGAGATAATGACAATGTGAGATAATGACAATGTGAGATAATGACAATGTGAGAAAATGACAATGTGAGATAATGACAATGTGAGATAATGACAATGTGAGATAATGACCAATGTGAGATAACGACCAATGTGAGATAATGACAATGTGAGATAATGACAATGTGAGATAATGACAATGTGAGATAATGACCAATGTGAGATAATGACCAATGTGAGATGATGACCAATGTGAGATAATGACCAATGTGAGACAATGACAATGTGAGGTAATGACAATGTGAGATAATGACAATGTGAGATAATGACAATGTGAGATAATGAGCAATGTGAGATAATTAACAATGTGAGATAATGATAATGTGAGATAATGACAATGTGAGATAATGACAATGTGAGTTAATGACAATGTGAGATAATGACCAATGTGAGATAATAACAATGTGAGATAATGAAAATGTGAGATAATGACAATGTGAGATAATGACAATGTGAGATAATGACCAATGTGAGATAATGACCAACATGAGATAATGACCAATGTGTGATAATGACAATGTGAGATAATGACAAAGTGAGATAATGACCAATGTGAGATAATGACAACGTAAGATAATGACAATGTGAGATAATGACCAATGTGAGATAATGACAATGTGAGATAATGACCAATATGAGATAATGACAATGTGAGATAATGACCAGTGTGAGATACTGACAATGTGAGATAATGACCAATGTGAGATAATGACCAATGTGAGATAATGACAATGTGAGATAATGACAATGTGAGATAATGACAATGTAAGATAATGACAACGTGAGATAATGACCAATGTGAGATAATGACAATGTGAGATAATGACCAACATGAGATAATGACAATGTGAGATAATGACCAATGTGAGATAATGACCAACGTGAGATAATGACAATGTGAGATAATGACAATGTAAGATAATGACCAATATGAGATAATTACAATGTGAGATAATGACCAATGTGAGATAATGACCAACGTGAGATAATGACGATGTGAGATAATGACCAATGTGAGATAATGACCAAAGTGAGATAATGACCAACGTGAGATAATGACAATGTGAGGTAATGACAATGTGAGATAATGACAATGTGAGATAATGACAATGTGAGATAATGACAATGTGAGATAATGACAACGTGAAATAATGACAATGTGATATAATGACCAATGTGAGATAATGACAATGTGAGATAATGACCAATGTGAGATAATGACAATGTGAGATAATGACAATGTGAGATAATGACAATGTGAGATAATGACCATGTGAGATAATGACAGTGTGAGATAATGACCAATGTGAGATAATGACCAATGTGAGATAATGACCAACGTGAGATAATGACAATGTGAGATAATGACCAATGTGAGATAATGACAATGTGAGATAATGACAATGTGAGATAATGACAATGTGAGATAATGACAATGTGAGATAATGACAGTGTGAGATAATGACCAATGTGAGATAATGACAATGTGAGATAATGACCAAAGTGAGATAATGACCAATGTGAGCTAATGACCAATGTGATATAATGACAATGTGAGATAATAACCAATGTGAGATAATGACCAATGTGAGATAATGACAATGTGAGATAATGACCAATGTGAGATAATGACCAAAGTGAGATAATGACCAAAGTGAGATAATGACCAATGTGAGATAATGACCAATGTGATATAATGACAATGTGAGATAATGACCAACGTGAGATAATGACAATGTGAGATAATGACAATGTGAGATAATGACCAAAGTGAGATAATGACAATGTGAGATAATGACCAATGTGAGATAATGACAATGTGAGATAATGACAATGTGAGATAATGACCAATGTGAGATAATGACCAATGTGAGATAATGACCAAAGTGAGATATTGACCAAAGTGA
Organism: Eledone cirrhosa; assembly: GCA_964016885.1. Lineage (NCBI taxonomy): Eukaryota > Metazoa > Mollusca > Cephalopoda > Octopoda > Eledonidae > Eledone > Eledone cirrhosa. The sequence continues at coordinate 116,735,102 of OZ024744.1, forward strand.
GATAATGACCAATGTGAGATAATGACCAATGTGAGATAATGACAATGTGAGATAATGACAATGTGATATAATGACAATGTGAGATAATGACCAATGTGAGATAATGACAATGTGAGATAATGACAATGTGAGATAATGACAATGTGAGATAATGACAATGTGAGATAATGACAATGTGAGATAATGACCAAAGTGAGATAATGACAATGTGAGATAATGACCAATGTGAGATAATGACAATGTGAGATAATGACAAAGTGAGATAATGACAATGTGAGATAATGACAATGTGAGATAATGACAATGTGAGATAATGACCAAAGTGAGATAATGACCAAAGTGAGATAATGACCAATGTGAGATAATGACCAATGTGAGATAATGACAATGTGAGATAATGACAATGTGATATAATGACAACGTGAGATAATGACCAATGTGAGATAATGACAATGTGAGATAATGACAATGTGAGATAATGACAATGTGAGATAATGACCAAAGTGAGATAAAGACCAAAGTGAGATAATGACCAATGTGAGATAATGACCAATGTGAGATAATGACAATGTGAGATAATGACAATGTGATATAATGACAATGTGAGATAATGACCAACATGAGATAATGACAATGTGAGATAATGACAATGTGAGATAATGACCAACATGAGATAATGAAAATGTGAGATAATGACAACGTGAGATAATGACAATGTGAGATAATGACAATGTGAGATAATGAGCAATGTGAGATAATGACCAATGTGAGATAATGACCAATGTGAGATAATGACAATGTGAGATAATGACAATGTGAGATAATGACAATGTGAGATAATGACAATGTGACATAATGACAATGTGAGATTATGACAATGTGAGATAATGACAATGTGAGATTATGACCAATGTGAGATAATGACAATGTGAGATAATGACAATGTGAGATAATGACAATATGAGATAATGACAATGTGAGATAATGAACAATGTGAGATAATGACAATGTGAGATAATGACCAATGTGAGATAATGACTATGTGAGATAATGACAATGTGAGATAATGACAATGTGAGATAATGACCAATATGAGATAATGACAATGTAAGATAATGACCAATGTGAGATAATGACAATGTGAGATAATGACAATGTGAGATAATGACCAATGTGAGATAATGACAATGTGAGATAATGACAATGTGAGATAATGACCAATGTGAGATAATGAAAATGTGAGATAATGACAATGTGAGATAATGACCAACATGAGATAATGACAATGTGAGATAATGACAATGTGAGATAATGACCAACATGAGATAATGAAAATGTGAGATAATGACAACGTGAGATAATGACAATGTGAGATAATGACAATGTGAGATAATGAGCAATGTGAGATAATGACCAATGTGAGATAATGACCAATGTGAGATAATGACAATGTGAGATAATGACAATGTGAGATAATGACAATGTGAGATAATGACAATGTGAGATAATGAACAATGTGAGATAATGACAATGTGAGATAATGACCAATGTGAGATAATGACTATGTGAGATAATGACAATGTGAGATAATGACAATGTGAGATAATGACCAATATGAGATAATGACAATGTAAGATAATGACCAATGTGAGATAATGACAATGTGAGATAATGACAATGTGAGATAATGACCAATGTGAGATAATGACAATGTGAGATAATGACAATGTGAGATAATGACAATGTGAGATAATGACAATGTGAGATAATGAACAATGTGAGATAATGACAATGTGAGATAATGACCAATGTGAGATAATGACTATGTGAGATAATGACAATGTGAGATAATGACAATGTGAGATAATGACCAATATGAGATAATGACAATGTAAGATAATGACCAATGTGAAATAATGACAATGTAAGATAATGACAATGTGAGATAATGACAATGTGAGATAATGACAATGTGAGATAATGACCAACGTGAGATAATGACAATGTGAGATAATGACAATGTGAGATAATGACAATGTGAGATAATGACAATGTGAGATAATGACCAAAGTGAGATAATGACAATGTGAGATAATGACCAATGTGAGATAATGACAATATGAGATAATGACAATGTGAGATAATGACCAATGTGAGATAATGACCAATGTGAGATAATGACCAAAGTGAGATATTGACCAAAGTGAGATAATGACCAATGTGAGATAATGACCAATGTGAGATAATGACAATGTGATATAATGACAATGTGAGATAATGACCAATGTGAGATAATGACAATGTGAGATAATGACAATGTGAGATAATGACAATGTGAGATAATGACAATGTGAGATAATGACAATGTGAGATAATGACAATGTGAGATAATGACCAATGTGAGATAATGACAATGTGAGATAATGACAAAGTGAGATAATGACAATGTGAGATAATGACAATGTGAGATAATGACAATGTGAGATAATGACCAAAGTGAGATAATGACCAAAGTGAGATAATGACCAATGTGAGATAATGACCAATGTGAGATAATGACAATGTGAGATAATGACAATGTGATATAATGACAACGTGAGATAATGACCAATGTGAGATAATGACAATGTGAGATAATGACAATGTGAGATAATGACAATGTGAGATAATGACCAAAGTGAGATAAAGACCAAAGTGAGATAATGACCAATGTGAGATAATGACCAATGTGAGATAATGACAATGTGAGATAATGACAATGTGATATAATGACAATGTGAGATAATGACCAACGTGATATAATGACAATGTGAGATAATGACAATGTGAGATAATGACCAATGTAAGATAATGACCAATGTGAGATAATGACAATGTGAGATAATGACAATGTGACATAATGACAATGTGAGATAATGACCAATGTGAGATAATGACAATGTGAGATAATGACCAATGTGAGATAATGACCAATGTGAGATAATGACAATGTGAGATAATGACCAATGTAAGATAATGACCAACATGAGATTATGACAATGTGAGATAATGACAATGTGAGATAATGACAATGTGAGATAATGACAATGTGATATAATGACAATGTGAGATAATGACCAATGTGAGATAATGACAATGTGAGATAATGACCAATGTGAGATAATGACCAATGTGAGATAATGACAATGTGAGATAATGACCAATGTGAGATAATGACAATGTGAGATAATGACCAATGGGAGATAATGACCAATATGAGATAATGACAATATGAGATAATGACAATGTGAGATAATGACCAATATGAGATAATGACAATGTGAGATAATGACCAATGTGAGATAATGACCAATGTGAGATAATGACCAATGTGAGATAATGACCAATGTGAGATAATGACAATGTGAGATAATGACCAATGTGATATAATGACCAATGTGAGATAATGACAATGTGAGATAATGACCAATGTGAGATAATGACAATGTGAGATAATGACCAATGTGAGATAATGACCAATGTGAGATATTGACCAACGTCAGATAATGACCAATGTGAGATAATGACCAATGTGAGATAATGACAATGTGAGATAATGACAATGTGAGATAATGACAATGTGAGATAATGAACAATGTGAGATAATGACCAATGTGAGATAATGACAATGTGAGATAATGACAATGTGAGATAATGACAATTTGAGATAATGACAATGTAAGATAATGACCAATGTGAGATAATGACCAATGTGAGATAATGACCAATGTGAGATAATGACAATGTGAGATAATGACAATGTGAGATAATGAACAATGTGAGATAATGACCAATGTGATATAATGACAATGTGAGATAATGACAATGTGAGATAATGACAATTTGAGATAATGACAATGTGAGATAATGACCAATGTGAGATAATGAGAACGTGTGATAATGACAATGTGAGATAATGACAATGTGAGATAATGACAATGTGAGATAATGACAATGTGAGATAATGACCAATGTGAGATAATGACAATGTGAGATAATGACAATGTGAGATAATGACAATGTGAGATAATGACAATGTGATATAATGACAATGTGAGATAATGACAATGTGAGATAATGACAATGTGACATAATGACAATGTGAGATAATGACAATGTGAGATAATGACCAATGTGAGAAAATGACAATGTGAGATAATGACCAATGTTAGATAATGACCAATTGGAGATAATGAACAATGTGAGATAATTACAATATGAGATAATGACCAATGTGAGATAATGACAACGTGAGATAATGACCAATATGAGATAATGACAATATGAGATAATGACAATGTGAGATGATGACTAATGTGAGATAATGACCAATGTGAGATAATGACAATGTGAGATAATGACCAATGTGAGATAATGACAATGTGAGATAATGACAATGTGAGATAATGACCAATGTGAGATAATGACAATGTGAGATAATGACAATGTGAGATAATGACCAATGTGATATAATGACAATGTGAGATAATGACAATGTGAGATAATGACCAATGTGAGATAATGACCAATGTGAGATAATGACAATGTGAGATAATGACCAATGTGAGATAATGACCAATATGAGATAATGACAATATGAGATAATGACAATGTGAGATGATGACTAATGTGAGATAATGAGCAATGTGAGATAATGACCAATGTGAGATAATGACAATGTGAGATAATGACGATGTGAGATAATGACCAATGTGAGATAATGACCAATGTGAGATAATGACAAGGTGAGATAGTGACAATGTGAGATAATGACAATGTGAGATAATGACCAATGTGAGATAATGACCAATGTGAGATAATGACAAGGTGAGATAATGACAAGGTGAGATAATGACAAGGTGAGATAATGACAAGGTGAGATAATGACAATGTGAGATAATGACAAGGTGAGATAATGACAATGTGAGATAATGACCAATGTGAGATAATGACAAGGTGAGATAATGACCAATGTGAGATATTGACAATGTGAGATAATGACAAGGTCAGATAATGACAATGTGAGATAATGACCAATGTGAGATAATGACAAGGTGAGATAATGACAAGGTGAGATAATGACAAGGTGAGATAATGACAATGTGAGATAATGACAAGGTGAGATAATGACAATGTGAGATAATGACCAATGTGAGATAATGAGAACGTGTGATAATGACTCATGTGAGATAATGACAATGTGAGATAATGACCAATGTGAGATAATGACCAATGCGAGATAATGACAATGTGAGGTAATGACAATGTGAGATAATGACCAATGTGAGATAATGACAATGTGAGATAATGATAATGTGAGATAATGACAATGTGAGATAATGACCAATTTGAGATAATGACAATGTGAGATAATGACAATGTGAGATAATGACAATGTGAGATAATGACAATGTGAGATAATGACCAATGTGAGATAATGACCAATGTGAGATAATGACAATGTGAGATAATGACAATGTGAGATAATGACCAATATGAGATAATGACAATGTGAGATAATGACAATGTGATATAATGACCAATGTGAGATAATGACCAATGTGAGATAATGACCAATGTGAGATAATGACAAAGTGAGATAATGACAATGTGAGATAATGACAATGTGAGATAATGACAATGTGAGAAAATGACAATGTGAGATAATGACAATGTGAGATAATGACAATGTGAGATAATGACCAATGTGAGATAACGACCAATGTGAGATAATGACAATGTGAGATAATGAGCAATGTGAGATAATTAACAATGTGAGATAATGATAATGTGAGATAATGACAATGTGAGATAATGACAATGTGAGTTAATGACAATGTGAGATAATGACCAATGTGAGATAATAACAATGTGAGATAATGAAAATGTGAGATAATGACAATGTGAGATAATGACAATGTGAGATAATGACCAATGTGAGATAATGACCAACATGAGATAATGACCAATGTGTGATAATGACAATGTGAGATAATGACAAAGTGAGATAATGACCAACGTGAGATAATGACAACGTAAGATAATGACAATGTGAGATAATGACCAATGTGAGATAATGACAATGTGAGATAATGACCAATATGAGATAATGACAATGTGAGATAATGACCAGTGTGAGATAATGACAATGTGAGATAATGACCAATGTGAGATAATGACCAATGTGAGATAATGACAATGTGAGATAATGACAATGTGAGATAATGACAATGTGAGATAATGACAACGTGAGATAATGACCAATGTGAGATAATGACAATGTGAGATAATGACCAACATGAGATAATGACAATGTGAGATAATGACCAATGTGAGATAATGACCAACGTGAGATAATGACAATGTGAGATAATGACAATGTAAGATAATGACCAATATGAGATAATTACAATGTGAGATAATGACCAATGTGAGATAATGACCAACGTGAGATAATGACGATGTGAGATAATGACCAATGTGAGATAATGACCAAAGTGAGATAATAACCAACGTGAGATAATGACAATGTGAGGTAATGACAATGTGAGATAATGACAATGTGAGATAATGACAATGTGAGATAATGACAATGTGAGATAATGACAACGTGAAATAATGACAATGTGATATAATGACCAATGTGAGATAATGACAATGTGAGATAATGACCAATGTGAGATAATGACAATGTGAGATAATGACAATGTGAGATAATGACAATGTGAGATAATGACCATGTGAGATAATGACAGTGTGAGATAATGACCAATGTGAGATAATGACCAATGTGAGATAATGACCAACGTGAGATAATGACAATGTGAGATAATGACCAACGTGAGATAATGACAATGTGAGATAATGACAATGTGAGATAATGACAATGTGAGATAATGACAATGTGAGATAATGACAGTGTGAGATAATGACCAATGTGAGATAATGACCAATGTGAGATAATGACCAACGTGAGATAATGACAATGTGAGATAATGACCAATGTGAGATAATGACAATGTGAGATAATGACCAATGTGAGATAACGACCAATGTGAGATAATGACAATGTGAGATAATGAGCAATGTGAGATAATTAACAATGTGAGATAATGATAATGTGAGATAATGACAATGTGAGATAATGACAATGTGAGTTAATGACAATGTGAGATAATGACCAATGTGAGATAATAACAATGTGAGATAATGAAAATGTGAGATAATGACAATGTGAGATAATGACAATGTGAGATAATGACCAATGTGAGATAATGACCAACATGAGATAATGACCAATGTGTGATAATGACAATGTGAGATAATGACAAAGTGAGATAATGACCAACGTGAGATAATGACAACATAAGATAATGACAATGTGAGATAATGACCAATGTGAGATAATGACAATGTGAGATAATGACCAATATGAGATAATGACAATGTGAGATAATGACCAGTGTGAGATAATGACAATGTGAGATAATGACCAATGTGAGATAATGACCAATGTGAGATAATGACAATGTGAGATAATGACAATGTGAGATAATGACAATGTGAGATAATGACAACGTGAGATAATGACCAATGTGAGATAATGACAATGTGAGATAATGACCAACATGAGATAATGACAATGTGAGATAATGACCAATGTGAGATAATGACCAACGTGAGATAATGACAATGTGAGATAATGACAATGTAAGATAATGACCAATATGAGATAATTACAATGTGAGATAATGACCAATGTGAGATAATGACCAACGTGAGATAATGACGATGTGAGATAATGACCAATGTGAGATAATGACCAAAGTGAGATAATAACCAACGTGAGATAATGACAATGTGAGGTAATGACAATGTGAGATAATGACAATGTGAGATAATGACAATGTGAGATAATGACAATGTGAGATAATGACAACGTGAAATAATGACAATGGGATATAATGACCAATGTGAGATAATGACAATGTGAGATAATGACCAATGTGAGATAATGACAATGTGAGATAATGACAATGTGAGATAATGACAATGTGAGATAATGACCATGTGAGATAATGACAGTGTGAGATAATGACCAATGTGAGATAATGACCAATGTGAGATAATGACCAACGTGAGATAATGACAATGTGAGATAATGACCAACGTGAGATAATGACAATGTGAGATAATGACAATGTGAGATAATGACAATGTGAGATAATGACAATGTGAGATAATGACAGTGTGAGATAATGACCAATGTGAGATAATGACCAATGTGAGATAATGACCAACGTGAGATAATGACAATGTGAGATAATGACCAATGTGAGATAATGACAATGTGAGATAATGACCAAAGTGAGATAATGACCAATGTGAGATAATGACCAATGTGATATAATGACAATGTGAGATAATAACCAATGTGAGATAATGACCAATGTGAGATAATGACAATGTGAGATAATGACCAATGTGAGATAATGACCAAAGTGAGATAATGACCAAAGTGAGATAATGACCAATGTGAGATAATGACCAATGTGATATAATGACAATGTGAGATAATGACCAACGTGAGATAATGACAATGTGAGATAATGACAATGTGAGATAATGACAATGTGAGATAATGACAATGTGAGATAATGACCAAAGTGAGATAATGACAACGTGAGATAATGACCAATGTGAGATAATGACAATGTGAGATAATGACAATGTGAGATAATGACCAATGTGAGATAATGACCAATGTGAGATAATGACCAAAGTGAGATATTGACCAAAGTGAGATAATGACCAATGTGAGATAATGACCAATGTGAGATAATGACAATGTGAGATAATGACAATGTGATATAATGACAATGTGAGATAATGACCAATGTGAGATAATGACAATGTGAGATAATGACAATGTGAGATAATGACAATGTGAGATAATGACAATGTGAGATAATGACAATGTGAGATAATGACCAAAGTGAGATAATGACAATGTGAGATAATGACCAATGTGAGATAATGAGAACGTGTGATAATGACTCATGTGAGATAATGAGAACGTGTGATAATGACTCATGTGAGATAATGACAATGTGAGATAATGACCAATGTGAGATAATGACCAATGCGAGATAATGACAATGTGAGGTAATGACAATGTGAGATAATGACCAATGTGAGATAATGACAATGTGAGATAATGATAATGTGAGATAATGACAATGTGAGATAATGACCAATGTGAGATAATGACAATGTGAGATAATGACAATGTGAGATAATGACAATGTGAGATAATGACAATGTGAGATAATGACCAATGTGAGATAATGACCAATGTGAGATAATGACAATGTGAGATAATGACAATGTGAGATAATGACCAATATGAGATAATGACAATGTGAGATAATGACAATGTGATATAATGACCAATGTGAGATAATGACCAATGTGAGATAATGACCAATGTGAGATAATGACAAAGTGAGATAATGACAATGTGAGATAATGACAATGTGAGATAATGACAATGTGAGAAAATGACAATGTGAGATAATGACAATGTGAGATAATGACAATGTGAGATAATGACCAATGTGAGATAACGACCAATGTGAGATAATGACAATGTGAGATAATGACAATGTGAGATAATGACCAATATGAGATAATGACAATGTGAGATAATGACAATGTGAGATAATGACCAATGTGAGATAATGACCAATGTGAGATGATGACCAATGTGAGATAATGACCAATGTGAGACAATGACAATGTGAGGTAATGACAATGTGAGATAATGACAATGTGAGATAATGACAATGTGAGATAATGAGCAATGTGAGATAATTAACAATGTGAGATAATGATAATGTGAGATAATGACAATGTGAGATAATGACAATGTGAGTTAATGACAATGTGAGATAATGACCAATGTGAGATAATAACAATGTGAGATAATGAAAATGTGAGATAATGACAATGTGAGATAATGACAATGTGAGATAATGACCAATGTGAGATAATGACCAACATGAGATAATGACCAATGTGTGATAATGACAATGTGAGATAATGACAAAGTGAGATAATGACCAACGTGAGATAATGACAACGTAAGATAATGACAATGTGAGATAATGACCAATGTGAGATAATTACAATGTGAGATAATGACCAATATGAGATAATGACAATGTGAGATAATGACCAGTGTGAGATAATGACAATGTGAGATAATGACCAATGTGAGATAATGACCAATGTGAGATAATGACAATGTGAGATAATGACAATGTGAGATAATGACAATGTGAGATAATGACAACGTGAGATAATGACCAATGTGAGATAATGACAATGTGAGATAATGACCAACATGAGATAATGACAATGTGAGATAATGACCAATGTGAGATAATGACCAACGTGAGATAATGACAATGTGAGATAATGACAATGTAAGATAATGACCAATATGAGATAATTACAATGTGAGATAATGACCAATGTGAGATAATGACCAACGTGAGATAATGACGATGTGAGATAATGACCAATGTGAGATAATGACCAAAGTGAGATAATAACCAACGTGAGATAATGACAATGTGAGGTAATGACAATGTGAGATAATGACAATGTGAGATAATGACCAATGTGAGATAATGACCAATGTGAGATAATGACAATGTGAGATAATGACAATGTGAGATAATGACCAATATGAGATAATGACAATGTGAGATAATGACAATGTGATATAATGACCAATGTGAGATAATGACCAATGTGAGATAATGACCAATGTGAGATAATGACAAAGTGAGATAATGACAATGTGAGATAATGACAATGTGAGATAATGACAATGTGAGAAAATGACAATGTGAGATAATGACAATGTGAGATAATGACAATGTGAGATAATGACCAATGTGAGATAACGACCAATGTGAGATAATGACAATGTGAGATAATGACAATGTGAGATAATGACCAATATGAGATAATGACAATGTGAGATAATGACAATGTGAGATAATGACCAATGTGAGATAATGACCAATGTGAGATGATGACCAATGTGAGATAATGACCAATGTGAGACAATGACAATGTGAGGTAATGACAATGTGAGATAATGACAATGTGAGATAATGACAATGTGAGATAATGAGCAATGTGAGATAATTAACAATGTGAGATAATGATAATGTGAGATAATGACAATGTGAGATAATGACAATGTGAGTTAATGACAATGTGAGATAATGACCAATGTGAGATAATAACAATGTGAGATAATGAAAATGTGAGATAATGACAATGTGAGATAATGACAATGTGAGATAATGACCAATGTGAGATAATGACCAACATGAGATAATGACCAATGTGTGATAATGACAATGTGAGATAATGACAAAGTGAGATAATGACAATGTGAGATAATGACAACGTGAAATAATGACAATGTGATATAATGACCAATGTGAGATAATGACAATGTGAGATAATGACCAATGTGAGATAATGACAATGTGAGATAATGACAATGTGAGATAATGACAATGTGAGATAATGACCATGTGAGATAATGACAGTGTGAGATAATGACCAATGTGAGATAATGACCAATGTGAGATAATGACCAACGTGAGATAATGACAATGTGAGATAATGACCAACGTGAGATAATGACAATGTGAGATAATGACAATGTGAGATAATGACAATGTGAGATAATGACAATGTGAGATAATGACAGTGTGAGATAATGACCAATGTGAGATAATGACCAATGTGAGATAATGACCAACGTGAGATAATGACAATGTGAGATAATGACCAATGTGAGATAATGACAATGTGAGATAATGACCAAAGTGAGATAATGACCAATGTGAGATAATGACCAATGTGATATAATGACAATGTGAGATAATAACCAATGTGAGATAATGACCAATGTGAGATAATGACAATGTGAGATAATGACCAATGTGAGATAATGACCAAAGTGAGATAATGACCAAAGTGAGATAATGACCAATGTGAGATAATGACCAATGTGATATAATGACAATGTGAGATAATGACCAACGTGAGATAATGACAATGTGAGATAATGACAATGTGAGATAATGACAATGTGAGATAATGACAATGTGAGATAATGACCAAAGTGAGATAATGACAATGTGAGATAATGACCAATGTGAGATAATGACAATGTGAGATAATGACAATGTGAGATAATGACCAATGTGAGATAATGACCAATGTGAGATAATGACCAAAGTGAGATATTGACCAAAGTGAGATAATGACCAATGTGAGATAATGACCAATGTGAGATAATGACAATGTGAGATAATGACAATGTGATATAATGACAATGTGAGATAATGACCAATGTGAGATAATGACAATGTGAGATAATGACAATGTGAGATAATGACAATGTGAGATAATGACAATGTGAGATAATGACAATGTGAGATAATGACCAAAGTGAGATAATGACAATGTGAGATAATGACCAATGTGAGATAATGAGAACGTGTGATAATGACTCATGTGAGATAATGAGAACGTGTGATAATGACTCATGTGAGATAATGACAATGTGAGATAATGACCAATGTGAGATAATGACCAATGCGAGATAATGACAATGTGAGGTAATGACAATGTGAGATAATGACCAATGTGAGATAATGACAATGTGAGATAATGATAATGTGAGATAATGACAATGTGAGATAATGACCAATGTGAGATAATGACAATGTGAGATAATGACAATGTGAGATAATGACAATGTGAGATAATGACAATGTGAGATAATGACCAATGTGAGATAATGACCAATGTGAGATAATGACAATGTGAGATAATGACAATGTGAGATAATGACCAATATGAGATAATGACAATGTGAGATAATGACAATGTGATATAATGACCAATGTGAGATAATGACCAATGTGAGATAATGACCAATGTGAGATAATGACAAAGTGAGATAATGACAATGTGAGATAATGACAATGTGAGATAATGACAATGTGAGAAAATGACAATGTGAGATAATGACAATGTGAGATAATGACAATGTGAGATAATGACAATGTGAGATAATGACAATGTGAGATAATGACAATGTGACATAATGACAATGTGAGATTATGACAATGTGAGATAATGACAATGTGAGATTATGACCAATGTGAGATAATGACAATGTGAGATAATGACAATGTGAGATAATGACAATGTGAGATAATGACAATGTGAGATAATGAACAATGTGAGATAATGACAATGTGAGATAATGACCAATGTGAGATAATGACTATGTGAGATAATGACAATGTGAGATAATGACAATGTGAGATAATGACCAATATGAGATAATGACAATGTAAGATAATGACCAATGTGAGATAATGACAATGTGAGATAATGACAATGTGAGATAATGACCAATGTGAGATAATGACAATGTGAGATAATGACAATGTGAGATAATGACCAATGTGAGATAATGAAAATGTGAGATAATGACAATGTGTGATAATGACCAACATGAGATAATGACAATGTGAGATAATGACAATGTGAGATAATGACCAACATGAGATAATGAAAATGTGAGATAATGACAACGTGAGATAATGACAATGTGAGATAATGACAATGTGAGATAATGAGCAATGTGAGATAATGACCAATGTGAGATAATGACCAATGTGAGATAATGACAATGTGAGATAATGACAATGTGAGATAATGACAATGTGAGATAATGACAATGTGAGATAATGAACAATGTGAGATAATGACAATGTGAGATAATGACCAATGTGAGATAATGACTATGTGAGATAATGACAATGTGAGATAATGACAATGTGAGATAATGACCAATATGAGATAATGACAATGTAAGATAATGACCAATGTGAGAAAATGACAATGTGAGATAATGACAATGTGAGATAATGACCAATGTGAGATAATGACAATGTGAGATAATGACAATGTGAGATAATGACAATGTGAGATAATGACAATGTGAGATAATGAACAATGTGAGATAATGACAATGTGAGATAATGACCAATGTGAGATAATGACTATGTGAGATAATGACAATGTGAGATAATGACAATGTGAGATAATGACCAATATGAGATAATGACAATGTAAGATAATGACCAATGTGAGATAATGACAATGTGAGATAATGACAATGTGGGATAATGACAATGTGAGATAATGACAATGTGAGATAATGACCAACGTGAGATAATGACAATGTGAGATAATGACAATGTGAGATAATGACAATGTGAGATAATGACAATGTGAGATAATGACCAAAGTGAGATAATGACAATGTGAGATAATGACCAACGTGAGATAATGACAATGTGAGATAATGACAATGTGAGATAATGACCAATGTGAGATAATGACCAACGTGAGATAATGACCAAAGTGAGATATTGACCAAAGTGAGATAATGACCAATGTGAGATAATGACCAATGTGAGATAATGACAATGTGAGATAATGACAATGTGATATAATGACAATGTGAGATAATGACCAATGTGAGATAATGACAATGTGAGATAATGACAATGTGAGATAATGACAATGTGAGATAATGACAATGTGAGATAATGACAATGTGAGATAATGACCAAAGTGAGATAATGACAATGTGAGATAATGACAATGTGAGATAATGACAATGTGAGATAATGACAAAGTGAGATAATGACAATGTGAGATAATGACAATGTGAGATAATGACAATGTGAGATAATGACCAAAGTGAGATAATGACCAAAGTGAGATAATGACCAATGTGAGATAATGACCAATGTGAGATAATGACAATGTGAGATAATGACAATGTGATATAATGACAACGTGAGATAATGACCAATGTGAGATAATGACAATGTGAGATAATGACAATGTGAGATAATGACAATGTGAGATAATGACCAAAGTGAGATAAAGACCAAAGTGAGATAATGACCAATGTGAGATAATGACCAATGTGAGATAATGACAATGTGAGATAATGACAATGTGATATAATGACAATGTGAGATAATGACCAACATGAGATAATGACAATGTGAGATAATGACAATGTGAGATAATGACCAACATGAGATAATGAAAATGTGAGATAATGACAACGTGTGATAATGACAATGTGAGATAATGACAATGTGAGATAATGAGCAATGTGAGATAATGACCAATGTGAGATAATGACAAACGTGAGATAATGACCAATGTGAGATAATGACAAATGTGAGATAACGACCAATGGGAGATAATGACAATGTGAGATAATGACAAATGTGAGATAACGACCAATGGGAGATAATGACAATGTGAGATAATGACAAATGTGAGATAACGACCAATGGGAGATAATGACAACGTGAGATAATGACAATGTGAGATAATGACCAATGTGAGATAATGACAATGTGAGATAATGACCAATGTGAGATAATGACAATGTGAGATAATGACCAATGTGAGATAATGACAATGTGAGATAATGACAATGTGAGATAATGACCAATGTGAGATAATGACCAATGGGAGATAATGACAATGTGAGATAATGACAATGTGAGATAATGACCTATATGAGATAATGACGATGTGAGATAATGACCAATGTGAGATAACGACCAATGTGAGATAATGACCAATGTGAGATAATGACAATGTGAGATAATGACCAATGTGAGATAATGACAATGTGAGATAATGACAATGTGAGATAATGACCAATGTGAGATAATGACCAATGTGAGATAATGACCAATGTGAGATAATGACCAATGTGAGATAATGAAAATGTGAGATAATGACCAATGTGAGATAATGACAATGTGAGATAATGACAATGTGAGATAATGAACAATGTGAGATAATGACAATGTGAGATAATGACCAATGTGAGATAATGACCAATGTGAGATAATGACCAATGTGAGATATTGACGATGTGAGATAATGACAATGTGAGACAATGACAATGTGAGATAATGACAATGTGAGATAATGACCAATATGAGATAATGACAATGTGAGATAATGACCAATGTGAGATAATGCCCAATGTGAGATAATGACCAATGTGAGATAATGACAATGTGAGATAATGACCAATGTGAGATAATGACCAACGTGAGATAATGACAATGTGAGATAATGACAATGTAAGATAATGACCAATATGAGATAATGACAATGTGAGATAATGACCAACATGAGATAATGACAATGTGAGATAATGACCAATGTGAGATAATGACCAACGTGAGATAATGACAATGTAAGATAATGACCAATATGAGATAATTACAATGTGAGATAATGACCAATGTGAGATAATGACCAACGTGAGATAATGACGATGTGAGATAATGACCAATGTGAGATAATGACCAAAGTGAGATAATGACCAACGTGAGATAATGACAATGTGAGGTAATGACAATGTGAGATAATGACAATGTGAGATAATGACAATGTGAGATAATGACAATGTGAGATAATGACAACGTGAAATAATGACAATGTGATATAATGACCAATGTGAGATAATGACAATGTGAGATAATGACCAATGTGAGATAATGACAATGTTAGATAATGACAATGTGAGATAATGACAATGTGAGATAATGACCATGTGAGATAATGACAGTGTGAGATAATGACCAATGTGAGATAATGACCAATGTGAGATAATGACCAACGTGAGATAATGACAATGTGAGATAATGACCAATGTGAGATAATGACAATGTGAGATAATGACAATGTGAGATAATGACAATGTGAGATAATGACAATGTGAGATAATGACAGTGTGAGATAAGGACCAATGTGAGATAATGACCAATGTGAGATAATGACCAACGTGAGATAATGACAATGTGAGATAATGACCAATGTGAGATAATGACAATGTGAGATAATGACCAAAGTGAGATAATGACCAATGTGAGATAATGACCAATGTGATATAATGACAATGTGAGATAATAACCAATGTGAGATAATGACCAATGTGAGATAATGACAATGTGAGATAATGACCAATGTGAGATAATGACCAAAGTGAGATAATGACCAAAGTGAGATAATGACCAATGTGAGATAATGACCAATGTGATATAATGACAATGTGAGATAATGACCAACGTGAGATAATGACAATGTGAGATAATGACAATGTGAGATAATGACAATGTGAGATAATGACAATGTGAGATAATGACCAAAGTGAGATAATGACAATGTGAGATAATGACCAATGTGAGATAATGACAATGTGAGATAATGACAATGTGAGATAATGACCAATGTGAGATAATGACCAATGTGAGATAATGACCAAAGTGAGATATTGACCAAAGTGAGATAATGACCAATGTGAGATAATGACCAATGTGAGATAATGACAATGTGAGATAATGACAATGTGATATAATGACAATGTGAGATAATGACCAATGTGAGATAATGACAATGTGAGATAATGACAATGTGAGATAATGACAATGTGAGATAATGACAATGTGAGATAATGACAATGTGAGATAATGACCAAAGTGAGATAATGACAATGTGAGATAATGACCAATGTGAGATAATGACAATGTGAGATAATGACAAAGTGAGATAATGACAATGTGAGATAATGACAATGTGAGATAATGACAATGTGAGATAATGACCAAAGTGAGATAATGACCAAAGTGAGATAATGACCAATGTGAGATAATGACCAATGTGAGATAATGACAATGTGAGATAATGACAATGTGATATAATGACAACGTGAGATAATGACCAATGTGAGATAATGACAATGTGAGATAATGACAATGTGAGATAATGACCAAAGTGAGATAAAGACCAAAGTGAGATAATGACCAATGTGAGATAATGACCAATGTGAGATAATGACAATGTGAGATAATGACAATGTGATATAATGACAATGTGAGATAATGACCAACATGAGATAATGACAATGTGAGATAATGACAATGTGAGATAATGACCAACATGAGATAATGAAAATGTGAGATAATGACAACGTGAGATAATGACAATGTGAGATAATGACAATGTGAGATAATGAGCAATGTGAGATAATGACCAATGTGAGATAATGACCAATGTGAGATAATGACAATGTGAGATAATGACAATGTGAGATAATGACAATGTGAGATAATGACAATGTGACATAATGACAATGTGAGATTATGACAATGTGAGATAATGACAATGTGAGATTATGACAATGTGAGATAATGAACAATGTGAGATAATGACAATGTGAGATAATGACCAATGTGAGATAATGACAATGTGAGATAATGACAATGTGAGATAATGACAATGTGAGATAATGACAATGTGAGATAATGACAATGTGAGATAATGACAATGTGAGATAATGAACAATGTGAGATAATGACAATGTGAGATAATGACCAATGTGAGATAATGACTATGTGAGATAATGACAATGTGAGATAATGACAATGTGAGATAATGACCAATATGAGATAATGACAATATAAGATAATGACCAATGTGAGATAATGACAATGTGAGATAATGACAATGTGAGATAATGACCAATGTGAGATAATGACAATGTGAGATAATGACAATGTGAGATAATGACCAATGTGAGATAATGAAAATGTGAGATAATGACAATGTGAGATAATGACCAACATGAGATAATGACAATGTGAGATAATGACAATGTGAGATAATGACCAACATGAGATAATGAAAATGTGAGATAATGACAACGTGAGATAATGACAATGTGAGATAATGACAATGTGAGATAATGAGCAATGTGAGATAATGACCAATGTGAGATAATGACCAATGTGAGATAATGACAATGTGAGATAATGACAATGTGAGATAATGACAATGTGAGATAATGACAATGTGAGATAATGAACAATGTGAGATAATGACAATGTGAGATAATGACCAATGTGAGATAATGACTATGTGAGATAATGACAATGTGAGATAATGACAATGTGAGATAATGACCAATATGAGATAATGACAATGTAAGATAATGACCAATGTGAGAAAATGACAATGTGAGATAATGACAATGTGAGATAATGACCAATGTGAGATAATGACAATGTGACATAATGAACAATGTGAGATAATGACAATGTGAGATAATGACCAATGTGAGATAATGACTATGTGAGATAATGACAATGTGAGATAATGACAATGTGAGATAATGACCAATATGAGATAATGACAATGTAAGATAATGACCAATGTGAGATAATGACAATGTGAGATAATGACAATGTGAGATAATGACAATGTGAGATAATGACAATGTGAGATAATGACCAACGTGAGATAATGACAATGTGAGATAATGACAATGTGAGATAATGACAATGTGAGATAATGACAATGTGAGATAATGACCAAAGTGAGATAATGACAATGTGAGATAATGACCAATGTGAGATAATGACAATGTGAGATAATGACAATGTGAGATAATGACCAATGTGAGATAATGACCAATGTGAGATAATGACCAAAGTGAGATATTGACCAAAGTGAGATAATGACCAATGTGAGATAATGACCAATGTGAGATAATGACAATGTGAGATAATGACAATGTGATATAATGACAATGTGAGATAATGACCAATGTGAGATAATGACAATGTGAGATAATGACAATGTGAGATAATGACAATGTGAGATAATGACAATGTGAGAAAATGACAATGTGAGATAATGACCAAAGTGAGATAATGACAATGTGAGATAATGACCAATGTGAGATAATGACAATGTGAGATAATGACAAAGTGAGATAATGACAATGTGAGATAATGACAATGTGAGATAATGACAATGTGAGATAATGACCAAAGTGAGATAATGACCAAAGTGAGATAATGACCAATGTGAGATAATGACCAATGTGAGATAATGACAATGTGAGATAATGACAATGTGATATAATGACAACGTGAGATAATGACCAATGTGAGATAATGACAATGTGAGATAATGACAATGTGAGATAATGACAATGTGAGATAATGACCAAAGTGAGATAAAGACCAAAGTGAGATAATGACCAATGTGAGATAATGACCAATGTGAGATAATGACAATGTGAGATAATGACAATGTGATATAATGACAATGTGAGATAATGACCAACATGAGATAATGACAATGTGAGATAATGACAATGTGAGATAATGACCAACATGAGATAATGAAAATGTGAGATAATGACAACGTGAGATAATGACAATGTGAGATAATGACAATGTGAGATAATGAGCAATGTGAGATAATGACCAATGTGAGATAATGACAAACGTGAGATAATGACCAATGTGAGATAATGACAAATGTGAGATAACGACCAATGGGAGATAATGACAATGTGAGATAATGACAAATGTGAGATAACGACCAATGGGAGATAATGACAATGTGAGATAATGACAAATGTGAGATAACGACCAATGGGAGATAATGACAACGTGAGATAATGACAATGTGAGATAATGACCAATGTGAGATAATGACAATGTGAGATAATGACCAATGTGAGATAATGACAATGTGAGATAATGACCAATGTGAGATAATGACAACGTGAGATAATGACAATGTGAGATAATGACCAATGTGAGATAATGACCAATGGGAGATAATGACAATGTGAGATAATGACAATGTGAGATAATGACCTATATGAGATAATGACGATGTGAGATAATGACCAATGTGAGATAACGACCAATGTGAGATAATGACCAATGTGAGATAATGACAATGTGAGATAATGACCAATGTGAGATAATGACAATGTGAGATAATGACAATGTGAGATAATGACCAATGTGAGATAATGACCAATGTGAGATAATGACCAATGTGAGATAATGACCAATGTGAGATAATGACAATGTGAGATAATGACCAATGTGAGATAATGACAATGTGAGATAATGACAATGTAAGATAATGAACAATGTGAGATAATGACAATGTGAGATAATGACCAATGTGAGATAATGACCAATGTGAGATAATGACCAATGTGAGATATTGACGATGTGAGATAATGACAATGTGAGACAATGACAATGTGAGATAATGACAATGTGAGATAATGACCAATATGAGATAATGACAATGTGAGATAATGACCAATGTGAGATAATGCCCAATGTGAGATAATGACCAATGTGAGATAATGACAATGTGAGATAATGACCTATATGAGATAATGACAATGTGAGATAATGACCAATGTGAGATAACGACCAATGTGAGATAATGACCAATGTGAGATAATGACAATGTGAGATAATGACCAATGTGAGATAATGACAATGTGAGATAATGACAATGTGAGATAATGACCAATGTGAGATAATGACCAATGTGAGATAATGACCAATGTGAGATAATGACCAATGTGAGATAATGACCAATGTGAGATAATGACCAATGTAAGATAATGACCAACGTGAGATAATGACAATGTGAGATAATGACAATGTGAGATAATGACAATGTGAGATAATGACAATGTGAGATAATGACAATGTGAGATAATGACCAATGTGAGATAATGACAATGTGAGATAATGACAATGTGAGATAATGAGCAATGTGAGATAATGACAATGTGAGATAATGACAATGTGAGATGATGACTAATGTGAGATAATGACAACGTGAGATAATGACAATGTGAGATAATGACCAACGTGAGATAATGACAATGTGTGATAATGACAATGTGAGATAATGACAACGTGAGATAATGACAATGTGAGATAATGACAATATGAGATAATGACCAATGTGAGATAATGACCAATGTGAGATAATGACAATGTGAGATAATGACAACTTGAGATAATGACAATGTGAGATAATGACAATATGAGATAATGACCAATGTGAGATAATGACAATGTGAGATAATGACAACGTGAGATAATGACAATGTGAGATAATGACAATGTGAGATAATGACAATGTGAGATAATGACCAACATGAGATAATGAAAATGTGAGATAATGACAACGTGAGATAATGACAATGTGAGATAATGACAAAGTGAAATAATGAGCAATGTGAGATAATGACCAATGTGAGATAATGACCAATGTGAGATAATGACAATGTGAGATAATGACAATGTGAGATAATGACAATGTGAGATAATGACAATG
Organism: Eledone cirrhosa; assembly: GCA_964016885.1. Classification (NCBI taxonomy): domain Eukaryota; kingdom Metazoa; phylum Mollusca; class Cephalopoda; order Octopoda; family Eledonidae; genus Eledone; species Eledone cirrhosa. The sequence continues at coordinate 116,757,533 of OZ024744.1, forward strand.
TGAGATAATGAACAATGTGAGATAATGACAATGTGAGATAATGACCAATGTGAGATAATGACTATGTGAGATAATGACCAAAGTGAGATAATGACCAATGTGAGATAATGACAATGTGAGATAATGACAATGTGAGATAATGACAATGTGAGATAATGACAATGTGAGATAATGACAATGTGAGATAATGACCAATGTGAGATAATGACCAATGTGAGATATTGACGATGTGAGATAATGACAATATGAGATAATGACAATGTGAGATAATGACAATTTGAGATAATGACCAATATGAGATAATGACAATGTGAGATAATGACCAATGTGAGATAATGCCCAATGTGAGATAATGACCAATGTGAGATAATGACCAATGTGAGATAATGACAATGTGAGATAATGACCAATATGAGATAATGACAATGTGAGATAATGACAATGTGAGATAATGACCAATGTGAGATAATGACAATGTGAGATAATGACCAATATGAGATAATGACAATGTGAGATAATGACCAATGTGAGGTAATGACCAATGGGAGATAATGACAATGTGAGGTAATGACCAATGGGAGATAATGACCAATATGAGATAATGACAATATGAGATAATGACAATGTGAGATAATGACCAATATGAGATAATGACAATGTGAGATAATGACCAATGTGAGATAATGACCAATGTGAGATAATGACCAATGTGAGATAATGACCAATGTGAGATAATGACAATGTGAGATAATGACCAATGTGATATAATGACCAATGTGAGATAATGACAATGTGAGATAATGACCAATGTGAGATAATGACAATGTGAGATAATGACCAATGTGAGATAATGACCAATGTGAGATATTGACCAACGTGAGATAATGACCAATGTGAGATAATGACCAATGTGAGATAATGACAATGGGAGATAATGACAATGTGAGATAATGACAATGTGAGATAATGACCAATGTGAGATAATGACCAATGTGAGATAATGACAATGTGAGATAATGACCAATGTGATATAATGACAATGTGAGATAATGACAATGTGACATAATGACAATGTGAGATCATGACAATGTGAGATAATGACAACGTGAGATAATGACCAATGTGAGATAACGACCAATGGGAGATAATGACAATGTGAGATAATGACAATGTGAGATAATGAAAATGTGAGATAATGACAATGTGACATAATGACAATGTGAGATCATGACAATGTGAGATAATGACAATGTGAGATAATGACCAATGTGAGATAATGACAATGTGAGATAATGACAATGTGAGATAATGACCAATGTGAGATAATGACAATGTGAGATAATGACCAATGTGAGATAATGACCAATGTGAGATAATGACAATGTGAGATAATGACCAATGTGAGATCATGACAATGTGAGATAATGACAATGTGAGATAATGACCAATGTGAGATAATGACAATGTGAGATAATGGCAATGTGAGATAATGACCAATGTGAGATAACGACCAATGGGAGATAATGACAATGTGAGATAATGACAATGTGAGATAATGACAATGTGAGATAATGACCAATATGAGATAATGACAATGTGAGATAATGACCAATGTGAGATAACGACCAATGTGAGATAATGACCAATGTGAGATAATGACAATGTGAGATAATGACCAATGTGAGATAATGACAATGTGAGATAATGACAATGTGAGATAATGACCAATGTGAGATAATGACCAATGTGAGATAATGACCAATGTGAGATAATGACAATGTGAGATAATGACAACGTGAGATAATGACAATTTGAGATAATGACAATGTGAGATAATGACCAATGTGAGATAATGAGAACGTGTGATAATGAAAATGTGAGATAATGACAATGTGAGATAATGACAATGTGAGATAATGACAATGTGAGATAATGACAATGTGAGATAATGACCAATGTGAGATAATGACAATGTGAGATAATGACAATGTGATATAATGACAATGTGAGATAATGACAATGTGAGATAATGACAATGTGAGATAATGACCATGTGAGATAATGACCAATGTGAGAAAATGACAATGTGAGATAATGACCAATGTTAGATAATGACCAATTGGAGATAATGACCAATGTGAGATAATTACAATATGAGATAATGACCAATGTGAGATAATGATAACGTGAGATAATGACCAATATGAGATAATGACAATATGAGATAATGACAATGTGAGATGATGACTAATGTGAGATAATGACCAATGTGAGATAATGACAATGTGATATAATGACCAATGTGAGATAATGACAATGTGAGATAATGACAATGTGAGATAATGACCAATGTAAGATAATGACCAATGGGAGATAACGACCAATGGGAGATAATGACAATGTGAGATAATGACAATGTGAGATAATGACAATGTGACATAATGACAATGTGAGATTATGACAATGTGAGATAATGACGATGTGAGATTATGACAATGTGAGATAATGACAATATGAGATAATGACAACGTGAGATAATGACCAATGTGAGATAATGACCAATGTGAGATAATGACAAATGTGAGATAACGACCAATGGGAGATAATGACAATGTGAGATAATGACAAATGTGAGATAACGACCAATGGGAGATAATGACAACGTGAGATAATGACAATGTGAGATAATGACCAATGTGAGATAATGACAATGTGAGATAATGACCAATTTGAGATAATGACAATGTGAGATAATGACCAATGTGAGATAATGACAATGTGAGATAATGACAATGTGAGATAATGACCAATGTGAGATAATGACCAATGGGAGATAATGACCAATGGGAGATAATGACAATGTGAGATAATGACCTATATGAGATAATGACAATGTGAGATAATGACCAATGTGAGATAACGACCAATGTGAGATAATGACCAATGTGAGATAATGACATTGTGAGATAATGACCAATGTGAGATAATGACAATGTGAGATAATGACAATGTGAGATAATGACCAATGTGAGATAATGACCAATGTGAGATAATGACCAATGTGAGATAATGACCAATGTGAGATAATGACCAATGTGAGATAATGACAATGTGAGATAATGACCAATGTGAGATAATGACCAATGAATAATGACCAACGTGAGATAATGACAATGTGAGATAATGACAATGTGAGATAATGACAATGTGAGATAATGACAATGTGAGATAATGACAATGTGAGATAATGACCAATGTGAGATAATGACAATGTGAGATAATGACAATGTGAGATAATGAGCAATGTGAGATAATGACAATGTGAGATAATGACAATGTGAGATGATGACTAATGTGAGATAATGACAACGTGAGATAATGACAATGTGAGATAATGACCAACGTGAGATAATGACAATGTGAGATAATGACAATGTGAGATAATGACAACGTGAGATAATGACAATGTGAGATAATGACAATATGAGATAATGACCAATGTGAGATAATGACCAATGTGAGATAATGACAATGTGAGATAATGACAACTTGAGATAATGACAATGTGAGATAATGACAATATGAGATAATGACCAATGTGAGATAGTGACAATGTGAGATAATGACAACGTGAGATAATGACAATGTGAGATAATGACAATATGAGATAATGACCAATGTGAGATAATGACAATGTGAGATAATGACAATGTGAGATAATGACCAACATGAGATAATGAAAATGTGAGATAATGACAACGTGAGATAATGACAATGTGAGATAATGACAATGTGAGATAATGAGCAATGTGAGATAATGACCAATGTGAGATAATGACCAATGTGAGATAATGACAATGTGAGATAATGACAATGTGAGATAATGACAATGTGAGATAATGACAATGTGAGATAATGACCAACATGAGATAATGAAAATGTGAGATAATGACAATGTGAGATAATGACCAACATGAGATAATGACAATGTGAGATAATGACAATGTGAGATAATGACCAACATGAGATAATGAAAATGTGAGATAATGACAACGTGAGATAATGACAATGTGAGATAATGACAATGTGAGATAATGAACAATGTGAGATAATGACCAATGTGAGATAATGACCAATGTGAGATAATGACAATGTGAGATAATGACAATGTGACATAATGACAATGTGAGATTATGACAATGTGAGATAATGACAATGTGAGATTATGACAATGTGAGATAATGACAATGTGAGATAATGACAACGTGAGATAATGACCAATGTGAGATAATGACCAATGTGAGATAATGACAAACGTGAGATAATGACCAATGTGAGATAATGACAAATGTGAGATAACGACCAATGGGACATAATGACAACGTGAGATAATGACAAATGTGAGATAACGACCAATGGGAGATAATGACAATGTGAGATAATGACAAATGTGAGATAACGACCAATGGGAGATAATGAAAACGTGAGATAATGACAATGTGAGATAATGACCAATGTGAGATAATGAAAATGTGAGATAATGACCAATGTGAGATAATGACAATGTGAGATAATGACCAATGTGAGATAATGACAATGTGAGATAATGACAATGTGAGATAATGACCAATGTGAGATAATGACCAATGGGAGATAATGACAATGTGAGATAATGACAATGTGAGATAATGACCTATATGAGATAATGACCAATGTGAGATAATGACAATGTGAGATAATGACAATGTGAGATAATGACAATGTGAGATAATGACCAATGTGAGATAACGACCAATGTGAGATAATGACCAATGTGAGATAATGACAATGTGATATATTGACCAATGTGAGATAATGACAATGTGAGATAATGACCAATGTGAGATAATGACCAATGTGAGATAATGACCAATGTGAGATAATGACCAATGTGAGATAATGACAATGTGAGATAATGACCAATGTGAGATAATGACCAATGTGAGATAATGACCAACGTGAGATAATGACAATGTGAGATAATGACAATGTGAGATAATGACAATGTGAGATAATGACAATGTGAGATAATGACAATGTGAGATAATGACCAATGTGAGATAATGACAATGTGAGATAATGACAATGTGAGATAATGAGCAATGTGAGATAATGACAATGTGAGATAATGACAATGTGAGATGATGACTAATGTGAGATAATGACAACGTGAGATAATGACAATGTGAGATAATGACCAACGTGAGATAATGACAATGTGAGATAATGACAATGTGAGATAATGACAACATGAGATAATGACAATGTGAGATAATGACAATATGAGATATTGACCAATGTGAGATAATGACCAATGTGAGATAATGACAATGTGAGATAATGACTACTTGAGATAATGACAATGTGAGATAATGACAATATGAGATAATGACCAATGTGAGATAATGACAATGTGAGATAATGACAACGTGAGATAATGACAATGTGAGATAATGACAATATGAGATAATGACCAATGTGAGATAATGACAATGTGAGATAATGACAATGTGAGATAATGACAATGTGAGATAATGACAATGTGAGATAATGACCAACATGAGATAATGAAAATGTGATATAATGACAATGTGAGATAATGACCAACATGAGATAATGACAATGTGAGATAATGACAATGTGAGATAATGACCAACATGAGATAATGAAAATGTGAGATAATGACAATGTGAGATAATGACAATGTGAGATAATGACAATGTGACATAATGACAATGTGAGATTATGACAATGTGAGATAATGACGATGTGAGATTATGACAATGTGAGATAATGACAATATGAGATAATGACAACGTGAGATAATGACCAATGTGAGATAATGACCAATGTGAAATAATGACAAATGTGAGATAACGACCAATGGGAGATAATGACAATGTGAGATAATGACAAATGTGAGATAACGACCAATGGGAGATAATGACAACGTGAGATAATGACAATGTGAGATAATGACCAATTTGAGATAATGACAATGTGAGATAATGACCAATGTGAGATAATGACAATGTGAGATAATGACAATGTGAGATAATGACCAATGTGAGATAATGACCAATGGGAGATAATGACCAATGGGAGATAATGACAATGTGAGATAATGACCTATATGAGATAATGACAATGTGAGATAATGACCAACGTGAGATAACGACCAATGTGAGATAATGACCAATGTGAGATAATGACAATGTGAGATAATGACCAATGTGAGATAATGACAATGTGAGATAATGACAATGTGAGATAATGACCAATGTGAGATAATGACCAATGTGAGATAATGACCAATGTGAGATAATGACCAATGTGAGATAATGACCAATGTGAGATAATGACAATGTGAGATAATGACCAATGTGAGATAATGACCAATGAATAATGACCAACGTGAGATAATGACAATGTGAGATAATGACAATGTGAGATAATGACAATGTGAGATAATGACAATGTGAGATAATGACAATGTGAGATAATGACCAATGTGAGATAATGACAATGTGAGATAATGACAATGTGAGATAATGAGCAATGTGAGATAATGACAATGTGAGATAATGACAATGTGAGATGATGACTAATGTGAGATAATGACAACGTGAGATAATGACAATGTGAGATAATGACCAACGTGAGATAATGACAATGTGAGATAATGACAATGTGAGATAATGACAACGTGAGATAATGACAATGTGAGATAATGACAATATGAGATAATGACCAATGTGAGATAATGACCAATGTGAGATAATGACAATGTGAGATAATGACAACTTGAGATAATGACAATGTGAGATAATGACAATATGAGATAATGACCAATGTGAGATAGTGACAATGTGAGATAATGACAACGTGAGATAATGACAATGTGAGATAATGACAATATGAGATAATGACCAATGTGAGATAATGACAATGTGAGATAATGACAATGTGAGATAATGACCAACATGAGATAATGAAAATGTGAGATAATGACAACGTGAGATAATGACAATGTGAGATAATGACAATGTGAGATAATGAGCAATGTGAGATAATGACCAATGTGAGATAATGACCAATGTGAGATAATGACAATGTGAGATAATGACAATGTGAGATAATGACAATGTGAGATAATGACAATGTGAGATAATGACCAACATGAGATAATGAAAATGTGAGATAATGACAATGTGAGATAATGACCAACATGAGATAATGACAATGTGAGATAATGACAATGTGAGATAATGACCAACATGAGATAATGAAAATGTGAGATAATGACAACGTGAGATAATGACAATGTGAGATAATGACAATGTGAGATAATGAACAATGTGAGATAATGACCAATGTGAGATAATGACCAATGTGAGATAATGACAATGTGAGATAATGACAATGTGACATAATGACAATGTGAGATTATGACAATGTGAGATAATGACAATGTGAGATTATGACAATGTGAGATAATGACAATGTGAGATAATGACAACGTGAGATAATGACCAATGTGAGATAATGACCAATGTGAGATAATGACAAACGTGAGATAATGACCAATGTGAGATAATGACAAATGTGAGATAACGACCAATGGGACATAATGACAACGTGAGATAATGACAAATGTGAGATAACGACCAATGGGAGATAATGACAATGTGAGATAATGACAAATGTGAGATAACGACCAATGGGAGATAATGAAAACGTGAGATAATGACAATGTGAGATAATGACCAATGTGAGATAATGAAAATGTGAGATAATGACCAATGTGAGATAATGACAATGTGAGATAATGACCAATGTGAGATAATGACAATGTGAGATAATGACAATGTGAGATAATGACCAATGTGAGATAATGACCAATGGGAGATAATGACAATGTGAGATAATGACAATGTGAGATAATGACCTATATGAGATAATGACCAATGTGAGATAATGACAATGTGAGATAATGACAATGTGAGATAATGACAATGTGAGATAATGACCAATGTGAGATAACGACCAATGTGAGATAATGACCAATGTGAGATAATGACAATGTGATATATTGACCAATGTGAGATAATGACAATGTGAGATAATGACCAATGTGAGATAATGACCAATGTGAGATAATGACCAATGTGAGATAATGACCAATGTGAGATAATGACAATGTGAGATAATGACCAATGTGAGATAATGACCAATGTGAGATAATGACCAACGTGAGATAATGACAATGTGAGATAATGACAATGTGAGATAATGACAATGTGAGATAATGACAATGTGAGATAATGACAATGTGAGATAATGACCAATGTGAGATAATGACAATGTGAGATAATGACAATGTGAGATAATGAGCAATGTGAGATAATGACAATGTGAGATAATGACAATGTGAGATGATGACTAATGTGAGATAATGACAACGTGAGATAATGACAATGTGAGATAATGACCAACGTGAGATAATGACAATGTGAGATAATGACAATGTGAGATAATGACAACATGAGATAATGACAATGTGAGATAATGACAATATGAGATATTGACCAATGTGAGATAATGACCAATGTGAGATAATGACAATGTGAGATAATGACTACTTGAGATAATGACAATGTGAGATAATGACAATATGAGATAATGACCAATGTGAGATAATGACAATGTGAGATAATGACAACGTGAGATAATGACAATGTGAGATAATGACAATATGAGATAATGACCAATGTGAGATAATGACAATGTGAGATAATGACAATGTGAGATAATGACAATGTGAGATAATGACAATGTGAGATAATGACCAACATGAGATAATGAAAATGTGATATAATGACAATGTGAGATAATGACCAACATGAGATAATGACAATGTGAGATAATGACAATGTGAGATAATGACCAACATGAGATAATGAAAATGTGAGATAATGACAACGTGAGATAATGACAATGTGAGATAATGACAATGTGAGATAATGAGCAATGTGAGATAATGACCAATGTGAGATAATGACCAATGTGAGATAATGACAATGTGAGATAATGACAATGTGAGATAATGACAATGTGAGATAATGACAATGTGAGATAATGAACAATGTGAGATAATGACAATGTGAGATAATGACCAATGTGAGATAATGACTATGTGAGATAATGACAATGTGAGATAATGACAATGTGAGATAATGACCAATGTGAGATAATGACAATGTAAGATAATGACCAATGTGAGATAACGACAATGTGAGATAATGACAATGTGAGATAATGACCAATGTGAGATAATGACAATGTGAGATAATGACAATGTGAGATAATGACCAATGTGAGATAATGACAATGTGAGATAATGACAATGTGAGATAATGACCAATGTGAGATAATGACAATGTGAGATAATGACAATGTGAGATAATGACCAATGTGAGATAATGACAATGTGAGATAATGCCCAAGTTAGATAATGACCAAAGTGAGATAATGACCAATGTGAGATAATGAAAATGTGAGATAATGGCAATGTGAGATAATGACAATGTGAGATAATGACAATGTGAGATAATGGCAATGTGAGATAATGACCAATGTGAGATAATGACCAATATTGACGATGTGAGATAATGACAATGTGAGATAATGACAATGTGAGATAATGACCAATATGAGATAATGACAATGTGAGATAATGACCAATGTGAGATAATGCCCAATGTGAGATAATGACCAATGTGAGATAATGACCAATGTGAGATAATGACAATGTGAGATAATGACCAATATGAGATAATGACAACGTGAGATAATGACAATGTGAGATAATGACCAATGTGAGATAATGACAATGTGAGATAATGACCAATATGAGATAATGACAATGTGAGATAATGACCAATGTGAGGTAATGACCAATGGGAGATAATGACAATGTGAGGTAATGACCAATGGGAGATAATGACCAATATGAGATAATGACAATATGAGATAATGACAATGTGAGATAATGACCAATATGAGATAATGACAATGTGAGATAATGACCAATGTGAGATAATGACCAATGTGAGATAATGACCAATGTGAGATAATGACCAATGTGAGATAATGACCAATGTGAAATAATGACCAATGTGATATAATGAGCAATGTGAGATAATGACAATGTGAGATAATGACCAATGTGAGATAATGACAATGTGAGATAATGACCAATGTGAGATAATGACCAATGTAAGATATTGACCAACGTGAGATAATGACCAATGTGAGATAATGACCAATGTGAGATAATGACAATGTGAGATAATGACAATGTGAGATAATGACAATGTGAGATAATGAACAATGTGAGATAATGACCAATGTAAGATAATGACAATGTGAGATAATGACAATGTGAGATAATGACAATTTGAGATAATGACAATGTTAGATAATGACCAATGTGAGATAATGAACAATGTGAGATAATGACCAAAGTGAGATAATGACAATGTGAGATAATGACAATGTGAGATAATGAACAATGTGAGATAATGACCAATGTGAGATAATGACAATGTGAGATAATGACAACGTGAGATAATGACAATTTGAGATAATGACAATGTGAGATAATGACCAATGTGAGATAATGAGAACGTGTGATAATGACAATGTGAGATAATGACAATGTGAGATAATGACAATGTGAGATAATGACAATGTGAGATAATGACCAATGTGAGATAATGACAATGTGAGATAATGACAATGTGAGATAATGACAATGTGAGATAATGACAATGTGATATAATGACAATGTGAGATAATGACAATGTGAGATAATGACAATGTGAGATAATGACAATGTGAGATAATGACCAATGTGAGAAAATGACAATGTGAGATAATGACCAATGTTAGATAATGACCAATTGGAGATAATGACCAATGTGAGATAATTACAATATGAGATAATGACCAATGTGAGATAATGATAACGTGAGATAATGACCAATATGAGATAATGACAATATGAGATAATGACAATGTGAGATGATGACTAATGTGAGATAATGACCAATGTGAGATAATGACAATGTGAGATAATGACCAATGTGAGATAATGACAATGTGAGATAATGACAATGTGAGATAATGACCAATGTAAGATAATGACCAATGGGAGATAACGACCAATGGGAGATAATGACAATGTGAGATAATGACAATGTGAGATAATGACAATGTGACATAATGACAATGTGAGATTATGACAATGTGAGATAATGACGATGTGAGATTATGACAATGTGAGATAATGACAATGTGAGATAATGACAACGTGAGATAATGACCAATGTGAGATAATGACCAATGTGAGATAATGACAAACGTGAGATAATGACCAATGTGAGATAATGACAAATGTGAGATAACGACCAATGGGAGATAATGACAATGTGAGATAATGACAAATGTGAGATAACGACCAATGGGAGATAATGACAATGTGAGATAATGACAAATGTGAGATAACGACCAATGGGAGATAATGACAACGTGAGATAATGACAATGTGAGATAATGACCAATGTGAGATAATGACAATGTGAGATAATGACCAATGTGAGATAATGACAATGTGAGATAATGACCAATGTGAGATAATGACAATGTGAGATAATGACAATGTGAGATAATGACCAATGTGAGATAATGACCAATGGGAGATAATGACAATGTGAGATAATGACAATGTGAGATAATGACCTATATGAGATAATGACAATGTGAGATAATGACCAATGTGAGATAATGACCAATGTGAGATAATGACCAATGTGAGATAATGACAATGTGAGATAATGACCAATGTGAGATAATGACAATGTGAGATAATGACAATGTGAGATAATGACCAATGTGAGATAATGACCAATGTGAGATAATGACCAATGTGAGATAATGACCAATGTGAGATAATGACCAATGTGAGATAATGACAATGTGAGATAATGACCAATGTGAGATAATGACCAATGTGAGATAATGACCAACGTGAGATAATGACAATGTGAGATAATGACAATGTGAGATAATGACAATGTGAGATAATGACAACGTGAGATAATGACAATGTGAGATAATGACCAACGTGAGATAATGACAATGTGAGATAATGACAATGTGAGATAATGACAACGTGAGATAATGACAATGTGAGATAATGACAATATGAGATAATGACCAATGTGAGATAATGACCAATGTGAGATAATGACAATGTGAGATAATGACAATGTGAGATAATGACAACTTGAGATAATGACAATGTGAGATAATGACAATATGAGATAATGACCAATGTGAGATAGTGACAATGTGAGATAATGACAACGTGAGATAATGACAATGTGAGATAATGACAATATGAGATAATGACCAATGTGAGATAATGACAATGTGAGATAATGACAATGTGAGATAATGACCAACATGAGAAAATGAAAATGTGAGATAATGACAACGTGAGATAATGACAATGTGAGATAATGACAATGTGAGATATTGAGCAATGTGAGATAATGACCAATGTGAGATAATGACCAATGTGAGATAATGACAATGTGAGATAATGACAATGTGAGATAATGACAATGTGAGATAATGACAATGTGAGATAATGACCAACATGAGATAATGAAAATGTGAGATAATGACAATGTGAGATAATGACCAACATGAGATAATGACAATGTGAGATAATGACAATGTGAGATAATGACCAACATGAGATAATGAAAATGTGAGATAATGACAACGTGAGATAATGACAATGTGAGATAATGACAATGTGAGATAATGAGCAATGTGAGATAATGACCAATGTGAGATAATGACCAATGTGAGATAATGACAATGTGAGATAATGACAATGTGAGATAATGACAATGTGAGATAATGACAATGTGACATAATGACAATGTGAGATTATGACAATGTGAGATAATGACAATGTGAGATTATGACAATGTGAGATAATGACAATGTGAGATAATGACAACGTGAGATAATGACCAATGTGAGATAATGACCAATGTGAGATAATGACAAACGTGAGATAATGACCAATGTGAGATAATGACAAATGTGAGATAACGACCAATGGGAGATAATGACAATGTGAGATAATGACAAATGTGAGATAACGACCAATGGGAGATAATGACAATGTGAGATAATGACAAATGTGAGATAACGACCAATGGGAGATAATGACAACGTGAGATAATGACAACGTGAGATAATGACCAATGTGAGATAATGACAATGTGAGATAATAACCAATGTGAGATAATGACAATGTGAGATAATGACAATGTGAGATAATGACCAATGTGAGATAATGACCAATGGGAGATAATGACAATGTGAGATAATGACAATGTGAGATAATGACCTATATGAGATAATGACAATGTGAGATAATGACCAATGTGAGATAACGACCAATGTGAGATAATGACCAATGTGAGATAATGACAATGTGAGATAATGACCAATGTGAGATAATGACAATGTGAGATAATGACAATGTGAGATAATGACCAATGTGAGATAATGACCAATGTGAGATAATGACCAATGTGAGATAATGACCAATGTGAGATAATGACCAATGTGAGATAATGACAATGTGAGATAATGACCAATGTGAGATAATGACCAATGTGAGATAATGACCAACATGAGATAATGACAATGTGAGATAATGACAATGTGAGATAATGACAATGTGAGATAATGACAATGTGAGATAATGACAATGTGAGATAATGACCAATGTGAGATAATGACAATGTGAGATAATGACAATGTGAGATAATGAGCAATGTGAGATAATGACAATGTGAGATAATGACAATGAGAGATGATGACTAATGTGAGATAATGACAACGTGAGATAATGACAATGTGAGATAATGACCAACGTGAGATAATGACAATGTGAGATAATCACAATGTGAGATAATGACAACGTGAGATAATGACAATGTGAGATAATGACAATATGAGATAATGACCAATGTGAGATAATGACCAATGTGAGATAATGATAATGTGAGATAATGACAATGTGAGATAATGACAACTTGAGATAATGACAATGTGAGATAATGACAATATGAGATAATGACCAATGTGAGATAATGACAATGTGAGATAATGACAACGTGAGATAATGACAATGTGAGATAATGACAATATGAGATAATGACCAATGTGAGATAATGACAATGTGAGATAATGACAATGTGAGATAATGACCAACATGAGATAATGAAAATGTGAGATAATGACAACGTGAGATAATGACAATGTGAGATAATGACAATGTGAGACAATGAGCAATGTGAGATAATGACCAATGTGAGATAATGACCAATTTGAGATAATGACAATGTGAGATAATGACAATGTGAGATAATGACAATGTGAGATAATGACAATGTGAGATAATGACCAACATGAGATAATGAAAATGTGAGATAATGACAATGTGAGATAATGACCAACATGAGATAATGACAATGTGAGATAATGACAATGTGAGATAATGACCAACATGACATAATGAAAATGTGAGATAATGACAACGTGAGATAATGACAATGTGAGATAATGACAATGTGAGATAATGAGCAATGTGAGATAATGACCAATGTGAGATAATGACCAATGTGAGATAATGACAATGTGAGATAATGACAATGTGAGATAATGACAATGTGAGATAATGACAATATGAGATAATGAACAATGTGAGATAATGACAATGTGAGATAATGACTATGTGAGATAATGACAATTTGAGATAATGACAATGTGAGATAATGACCAATATGAGATAATGACAATGTAAGATAATGACAATGTGAGATAATGACAACGTGAGATAATGACAATGTGAGATAATGACAATGTGAGATAATGACAATGTGAGATAATGACCAATGTGAGATAATGACAATGTGAGATAATGACAATGTGAGATAATGACCAATGTGAGATAATGACAATGTGAGATAATGACAATGTGAGATAATGACCAGTGTGAGATAATGACAATGTGAGATAATGACAATGTGAGATAATGACCAATGTGAGATAATGACAATGTGAGATAATGACAATGTGAGATAATGACCAATGTGAGATAATGACAATGTGAGATAATGCCCAAGTTAGATAATCACCAATGTGAGATAATGACCAATGTGAGATAATGACGATGTGAGATAATGACAATGTGAGATAATGACAATGTGAGATAATGACAATGTGAGATAATGACCAATATGAGATAATGACAATGTGAGATAATGACCAATGTGAGATAATGCCCAATGTGAGATAATGACCAATGTGAGATAATGACAATGTGAGATAATGACAATGTGAGATAATGACAATGTGAGATAATGACCAATGTGAGATAATGACCAATGTGAGATATTGACGATGTGAGATAATGACAATGTGAGATAATGACAATGTGAGATAATGACAATGTGAGATAATGACCAATATGAGATAATGACAATGTGAGATAATGACCAATGTGAGATAATGCCCAATGTGAGATAATGACCAATGTGAGATACTGACCAATGTGAGATAATGACAATGTGAGATAATGACCAATATGAGATAATGACAATGTGAGATAATGACAATGTGAGATAATGACCAATGTGAGATAATGACAATGTGAGATAATGACCAATATGAGATAATGACAATGTGAGATAATGACCAATGTGAGGTAATGACCAATGGGAGATAATGACAATGTGAGGTAATGACCAATGGGAGATAATGACCAATATGAGATAATGACAATATTAGATAATGACAATGTGAGATAATGACCAATATGAGATAATGACAATGTGAGATAATGACCAATGTGAGATAATGACCAATGTGAGATAATGACCAACGTGAGATAATGACAATGTGAGATAATGACAATATGAGATAATGACCAATGTGAGATAATGACCAATGTGAGATAATGTCAATGTGAGATAATGACAATGTGAGATAATGACAACTTGAGATAATGACAATGTGAGATAATGACAATATGAGATAATGACCAATGTGAGATAATGACAATGTGAGATAATGACAACGTGAGATAATGACAATGTGAGATAATGACAATATGAGATAATGACCAATGTGAGATAATGACAAGGTGAGATAATGACAATGTGAGATAATGACCAACATGAGATAATGAAAATGTGAGATAATGACAACGTGAGATAATGACAATGTGAGATAATGACAATGTGAGATAATGAGCAATGTGAGATAATGACCAATGTGAGATAATGACCAATGTGAGATAATGACAATGTGAGATAATGACAATGTGAGATAATGACAATGTGAGATAATGACAATGTGAGATAATGACCAACATGAGATAATGAAAATGTGAGATAATGACAATGTGAGATAATGACCAACATGAGATAATGACAATGTGAGATAATGACAATGTGAGATAATGACCAACATGACATAATGAAAATGTGAGATAATGACAACGTGAGATAATGACAATGTGAGATAATGACAATGTGAGATAATGAGCAATGTGAGATAATGACCAATGTGAGATAATGACCAATGTGAGATAATGACAATGTGAGATAATGACAATGTGAGATAATGACAATGTGAGATAATGACAATATGAGATAATGAACAATGTGAGATAATGACAATGTGAGATAATGACCAATGTGAGATAATGACTATGTGAGATAATGACAATGTGAGATAATGACAATGTGAGATAATGACCAATATGAGATAATGACAATGTAAGATAATGACAATGTGAGATAATGACAACGTGAGATAATGACAATGTGAGATAATGACAATGTAAGATAATGACAATGTGAGATAATGACCAATGTGAGATAATGACAATGTGAGATAATGACAATGTGAGATAATGACCAATGTGAGATAATGACAATGTGAGATAATGACAATGTGAGATAATGACCAATGTGAGATAATGACAATGTGAGATAATGACAATGTGAGATAATGACCAATGTGAGATAATGACAATGTGAGATAATGACAATGTGAGATAATGACCAATGTGAGATAATGACAATGTGAGATAATGCCCAAGTTAGATAATCACCAATGTGAGATAATGACCAATGTGAGATATTGACGATGTGAGATAATGACAATGTGAGATAATGACAATGTGAGATAATGACAATGTGAGATAATGACCAATATGAGATAATGACAATGTGAGATAATGACCAATGTGAGATAATGCCCAATGTGAGATAATGACCAATGTGAGATAATGACAATGTGAGATAATGACAATGTGAGATAATGACAATGTGAGATAATGACAATGTGAGATAATGACCAATGTGAGATAATGACCAATGTGAGATATTGACGATGTGAGATAATGACAATGTGAGATAATGACAATGTGAGATAATGACAATGTGAGATAATGACCAATATGAGATAATGACAATGTGAGATAATGACCAATGTGAGATAATGCCCAATGTGAGATAATGACCAATGTGAGATACTGACCAATGTGAGATAATGACAATGTGAGATAATGACCAATATGAGATAATGACAATGTGAGATAATGACAATGTGAGATAATGACCAATGTGAGATAATGACAATGTGAGATAATGACCAATATGAGATAATGACAATGTGAGATAATGACCAATGTGAGGTAATGACCAATGGGAGATAATGACAATGTGAGGTAATGACCAATGGGAGATAATGACCAATATGAGATAATGACAATATTAGATAATGACAATGTGAGATAATGACCAATATGAGATAATGACAATGTGAGATAATGACCAATGTGAGATAATGACCAATGTGAGATAATGACCAATGTGAGATAATGACCAATGTGAGATAATGACCAATGTGATATAATGACCAATGTGAGATAATGACAATGTGAGATAATGACCAATGTGAGATAATGACAATGTGAGATAATGACCAATGTGAGATAATGACCAATGTAAGATATTGACCAACGTGAGATAATGACCAATGTGAGATAATGACCAATGTGAGATAATGACAATGTGAGATAATGACAATGTGAGATAATGACAATGTGAGATAATGAACAATGTGAGATAATGACCAATGTGAGATAATGACAATGTGAGATAATGACAATGTGAGATAATGACAATTTGAGATAATGACAATGTGAGATAATGACCAATGTGAGATAATGAACAATGTGAGATAATGACCAACGTGAGATAATGACAATGTGAGATAATGACAATGTGAGATAATGAACAATGTGAGATAATGACCAATGTGAGATAACGACAATGTGAGATAATGACAATGTGAGATAATGACAATTTGAGATAATGACAAAGTGAGATAATGACCAATGTGAGATAATGACCAATGTGAGATAATGACAATGTGAGATAATGACAATGTGAGATAATGACCAATGTGAGATAATGACAATGTGAGATAATGACAATGTGAGATAATGACAATGTGAGATAATGACAATGTGATATAATGACAATGTGAGATAATGACAATGTGAGATAATGACAATGTGAGATAATGACAATGTGAGATAATGACCAATGTGAGAAAATGACAATGTGAGATAATGACCAATGTTAGATAATGACCAATTGGAGATAATGACCAATGTGAGATAATTACAATATGAGATAATGACCAATGTGAGATAATGATAACGTGAGATAATGACCAATATGAGATAATGACAATATGAGATAATGACAATGTGAGATGATGACTAATGTGAGATAATGACCAATGTGAGATAATGACAATGTGAGATAATGACCAATGTGAGATAATGACAATGTGAGATAATGACAATGTGAGATAATGACCAATGTAAGATAATGACCAATGGGAGATAACGACCAATGGGAGATAATGACAATGTGAGATAATGACAATGTGACATAATGACAATGTGAGATAATGACAACGTGAGATAATGACCAATGTGAGATAATGACCAATGTGAGATAATGACAAACGTGAGATAATGACCAATGTGAGATAATGACAAATGTGAGATAACGACCAATGGGAGATAATGACAATGTGAGATAATGACAAATGTGAGATAACGACCAATGGGAGATAATGACAATGTGAGATAATGACAAATGTGAGATAACGACCAATGGGAGATAATGACAACGTGAGATAATGACAATGTGAGATAATGACCAATGTGAGATAATGACAATGTGAGATAATGACCAATGTGAGATAATGACAATGTGAGATAATGACCAATGTGAGATAATGACAATGTGAGATAATGACAATGTGAGATAATGACCAATGTGAGATAATGACCAATGGGAGATAATGACAATGTGAGATAATGACCAATGTGAGATAATGACAATGTGAGATAATGACCAATGTGAGATAATGACCAATGGGAGATAATGACAATGTTAGATAATGACCAATGTGAGATAATGACAATGTGAGATAATGAAAATGTGAGATAATGACAATGTGAGATAATGACAATGTGAGATAATGACCAATGTGTGATAATGACAATGTGAGATAATGACCAATGTGAGATAATGACCAATGTGAGATAATGACCAATGTGAGATAATGACAATGTGAGATAATGACAATGTGAGATAATGACCAATGTGAGATAATGACCAATGTGAGATAATGACAATGTGAGATAATGACCAATGTGAGATAATGACAATGTGAGATAATGACAATGTGAGATAATGACAATGGGAGATAATGACAATGTGAGATAATGAGCAATGTGAGATAATGACAATGTGAGATAATGACAATGTGAGATAATGACCAATGTGTGATAATGACAATGTGAGATAATGACAACGTGAGATAATGACCAATGTGAGATAATGACAATGTGAGATAATGACCAATGTGAGATAATGACCAATGTGAGATAATGACAATGTGAGATAATGACCAATGTGAGATAATGACAATGTGAGATAATGACAATGTGAGATAATGACAATGTGAGATCATGACAATGTGAGATAATGAAAATATGAAATAATGACCAATGTGAGATAATGACCAATGTGAGATAATGACCAATGTGAGATAATGACAATGTGAGATAATGACAATGTGAGATAATGAAAATGTGAGATAATGACCAATGTGAGATAATGACCAATGTGAGATAATGACAACGTGAGATAATGACAATATGAGATAATGACCAATGTAAGATAATGACCAATGTGAGATAATGACAATGTGAGATAATGACAATGTGAGATAATGACAATGTGAGATAATGACCAATGTGAGATAATGACAATGTGAGATAATGACCAATGTGAGATAATGACAATGTGAGATAATGACAATGTGAGATAATGACCAATGTAAGATAATGACCAATGGGAGATAACGACCAATGGGAGATAATGACAATGTGAGATAATGACAATGTGAGATAATGACAATGTGACATAATGACCAATGTGAGATAATGACAATGTGAGATAATGACCAATGTGAGATAATGACAATGTGAGATAATGACCAATGTGAGATAATGACCAATGTGAGATAATGACAATATGAGATAATGACAATGTGAGATAATGACAATATGAGATAATGAGCAATGTGAGATAATGACAATGTGAGATAATGACAATGGGAGATAATGACAATGTGAGATAATGAGCAATGTGAGATAATGACAATGTGAGATAATGACAATGTGAGATAATGACAACGTGAGATAATGACCAATGTGAGATAATGACAATGTGAGATAATGACCAATGTGAGATAATGACCAATGTGAGATAATGACAATGTGAGATAATGACCAATGTGAGATAATGACAATGTGAGATAATGACAATGTGAGATAATGACAATGTGAGATCATGACAATGTGAGATAATGAAAATGTGAAATAATGACCAATGTGAGATAATGACCAATGTGAGATAATGACCAATGTGAGATAATGACAATGTGAGATAATGACAATGTGAGATAATGAAAATGTGAAATAATGACCAATGTGAGATAATGACCAATGTAAGATAATGACCAATGTGAGATAATGACAATGTGAGATAATGACAATGTGAGATAATGACAATGTGAGATAATGACCAATGTGAGATAATGACAATGTGAGATAATGACCAATGTGAGATAATGACAATGTGAGATAATGACAATGTGAGATAATGACCAATGTAAGATAATGACCAATGGGAGATAACGACCAATGGGAGATAATGACAATGTGAGATAATGACAATGTGAGATAATGACAATGTGACATAATGACAATGTGAGATTATGACAATGTGAGATAATGACAATGTGAGATTATGACAATGTGAGATAATGACAATGTGAGATAATGACAATGTGAGATAATGACCAATGTGAGATAATGACCAATGTGAGGTAATGACAAACGTGAGATAATGACCAATGTGAGATAATGACAAATGTGAGATAACGACCAATGGGAGATAATGACAATGTGAGATAATGACAAATGTGAGATAACGACCAATGGGAGATAATGACAATGTGAGATAATGACAAATGTGAGATAACGACCAATGGGAGATAATGACAATGTGAGATAATGACAATGTGAGATAATGACCAATGTGAGATAATGACATCATCATCATCATCATCATCAGGTTTAGCGTCCGTGTTCCACGCTTGCATGGGTTTGGACGGGGGTTTTCCCACTTGAGGCAAGAGTGGTTGTCTTGCTCGCATAGGACTGTCTGGCGGGTTTTCTACAGTTGGATGCCCTTCCTAACACCAACCACATTTACAGTGTGGGGCTGGGAGGTTTTTACCGTGTTGCCTACACGGTCACATTACAGCGTGGACTGTCTGGCGGGTTTTCTACAGCTGGATGCCCTTCCTAACACCAACCACATTTACAGTGTGGGGCTGGGAGGTTTTTACCGTGTTGCCTACACGGCCACATTTACAGCGTGGACTGTGTGTTTTTTGTCGTGACACCTACACGATCTCATTTGTTTCGGCCTGGATGTTGTGGGACCAACATAACTTTACATTGAAAGGGGCGGTGTGGGTGGGGTGGAGGTGGTGGGACGGGGGTGTGTTTTGATAGAGGTGCCTACTGACTGTAGTAGGTTTTTACTTTGTATTTAGGTAAGGCGGGTCTTCTCTATTACTGAGTACCGCCAAAGGTCTCGGTCCAGTGACATTGTCTTGGAGAGGTGTAAGCGTGTGAGGTCGGAATTTATCAGCTCGTCCCATGTTTTTCTGGGTCTGCCTACTCCGTGGCTACCGTCTATCTTTATTGCCCTGCACTTTGTTATACAGCTGTCGTCTTTCATGCGCATCACGTGACCGTACCAACGTAGCCTTCTCTCGAGTAAACAACATCTGATCCCTCTTATTTCTAATTTTTTCCTTAGTTCGTTTATGCTTTGCCGTTCACGTATATTACTATTGCTCATCCAGCGGAGCATGCAAGCTTCGTTCCTCTCTAGTCTGCGTATATCCTCTGCACACAATGCCCAGGTCTCACTGCCATGCAGCATTGCTGTTCGTATGCAGGCATCGTATAACCTGCCTTTCATTTTTAGGGAGAACCCTCTAGCGGCTAGTAGTGGTATAAGCTCTCTGAACTTTTTCCATCCAGTTCTGACTCTAGCTACTGTACTTTCAGAGCACCCTCCCCCACTGCTGATTTTGTCACCCAGATAACGGAAGCTGTCCACTATTTCTATAGAACCCTCTGCGCAGTTGAAGGAGCTAGTATTTTGTGGGCACTTGCTGCTACTTATTGCACCAGAGCACCGGCCACATGTAAAATCTATGTTCTTAGTTAGCTTACCTGTGATCCCACTACATCTTTTATGCACCCATACTTTGCATTTGGGACATAAAATGGAGTTTCTACCTACGCCTTTCCTACACACTGAGCATGGCCATTTCCCCGATGGGACCGCCGCCTTATTTTCTTTCCTACAAACTAGAACTTTAGTCTTAGCCAGGTTAATTTTAAGGCCTTTTGATTCTAGGCCGTGCTTCCACGTTTGGAATTTCTTCTCTAGTTCGGTCATTGATTCAGCTATGAGCGTTAGATCATCTGCGTATAGGAGTTCCCATGGGCAGCCGGTCTTGAACTCCTCTGTTATAGCCTGAAGGGCAATAATAAATAGTAGGGGGCTAAGTACAGAGCCCTGATGGACACCAACTTTTACGCTAAACTCTTCACTATATTCGTTGTTAATTCTAACCTTACTGACTGTTTCTTTATACATGGCTTGTATAGCTCTCACAAGCCATTCGTCAACACCTAGTTTTCTAAGAGACCACCAGATAATGGAACGGGGGACTCTGTCGAAGGCTTTCTCCAAATCGACAAAAGCTAAGTATAGGGGTTTACTTTTAGCTAGGTACTTCTCCTGTAGTTGTCGTACAATGAAAAGAGTGTCTGTGGTACTTTTGCCTGACACAAACCCGAACTGCATTTCATCTAGATCAATTCTCTCTCTGATTAGTTGCGCTATTACTTTTTCCGTGACCTTCATGACCTGGTCGATTAATTTAATGCCTCTATAGTTACTCCTATCTAGGGCATCTCCTTTTCCCTTATAGCAGTTAACGATGATGCTGCTACGCCATTCCTTCGGAACAACCCCATTCTGTACGACTTGGTTAATTATCCGGGTGACCATGATGTGTCCCACCGAACCAGATGCCTTCAGCATCTCAGCAACTATTTCCGAAGGCCCAGCCGCCTTACCCGTCTTCATATCTTTGATTGCCTTACTTATTATACTACCTTCAACTAACACTGCTGGTCCCTCTATTGGATCGATCTGGGGGAGACTGTCTTTCTCCCATTTGTTCTCCTCATTTAGAAGCCTTTCGTAGTGACACTTCCAAGCTACCTTCTTATCAGCGTCGGTGATGGCAAGTATGCCATCATCGTTAAGTACACACTTCTCCCCGACAATATCACGGTTTTCCTTGACACATTGCCTGGCAATCCTGAACACCTCACGTTTTTGGTCCTCACGTTGTAGAACATGCTTGAACTTTCTTTCCTCTGCTTCCCTTCTTGCGAAGTACACTTGTCTCCTAGCTTCCCTCCTGGCCACTTGATAGTCTTCTCTACTTCCCCCATCCCGCCATACTTTCCAAGCCTGCTTTTTGGCCTTAATTGACTCCTCCACCTTACTGTTCCACCACCATGTTACTCTCCTCCTACCTACAGGCCTGCTCCAGCCACAGACTTCGTCTGCCGCCGTCAGCAGGTTTGCTCTCAGGAATTCCCACTGTTCCTCTATATTATACGACTCTAATTGCTCTTCCTTACTGTCGAAAGCGTCAAGTAATTTGCTTTGAAATTTATTTCTGGCTATGGGGTCCTTTAGCTTCCATATTTTTCTCCTGAGGATAGTCCTCTTTCGCTGTCTAGTACGTCTCGTCCTGACTATGAGGTCGCTAATTATCAGTCTATGTTGGGAGGTGAATTCTTCATGGGGGTGGGATTTAGTGTTAACAACAGACACTCTGTCACGTCTTCTGGTAAGGATATAATCTACCTGGCTTGTGTGTTCCCCCGATCTATAGGTGATGAAGTGATTGTCTCGTTTTCTGAAGTTAGTGTTACAGATAGTTAAGTTATTTGCGTCGCAGAATTCCAGGATTCTGGAGCCTTCCTCATTTCTAGTACCGAACCCATAGCCTCCATGGATTCCGTCATAGCCGTCACAATGTTGTCCAACGTGACCATTTAGGTCGCCTGCAATAACTATATAGTCACTGTCGGTTATTTGGGAGGTAGCGAGCATCAGTGTCTCGTAGAATCTGTCTTTTATAGCGCGGGGCAGTCCGGATTGGGGTGCGTACGCAGATATTACTGTCACCGTAGTTTTATTGAGGACAAGTCTTATTTTAATTATTCTGTCGTTCACTCTATTTACGTCTATTATCTTATCTGCCCACTTTTCTGCTACCATGATTCCTACCCCACCCAACCCATTGTCATTTCCCACCCAGAAAAGCTTATAGCATCGCTCTTTACCCACGATGGATCTAGCCGACCCTCCCCTCCACCTGGTCTCTTGAATACAACAAACATCGACCTCCTTACGTTCAAGCAATTCTACAACCTCGTTAGAGCGACCCTTTAAGGTGCCTACATTCATGGTACCAACTCTGAAGTTTTGGATTGCGTTTGGAGGGTGGGAGCGGTTGGGCGCGGGGGGGGGGGGGAGTTATGTTAGCCATCCTGGGCCGAAACAAGGAGGAGTGCTTGCATTCTCGTCCACGAGGTGAATTTGGCTTTATCTTTGGCATTGTCGCTGAGCGTCCACATTTTTCTCTCTTCAACTCTCCAGAATTCCGTAGTCCATCCATCATATCGAAAAGCAACCAGTTAAGCGATAGTATGGGCCTCTGACTTATGATTGGTCCACGTAATAATGGTGGTGCGTGGGGGCGGGAGGGAGGGATGATGGGTTGTTAGCGAGAATGTAAGGTTTAAGATAATGTGAGATAATGACCAATGTGAGATAATGACAATGTTAGATAATGACCAATGTGAGATAATGACCAATGGGAGATAATGACAATGTGAGATAATGACCAATGTGAGATAATGACAATGTGAGATAATGACCAATGTGAGATAATGACCAATGGGAGATAATGACAATGTTAGATAATGACCAATGTGAGATAATGACAATGTGAGATAATGACAATGTGAGATAATGACCAATGTGAGATAATGACAAAGTGAGATAATGACAATGTGAGATAATGACAATGTGAGATAATGACAATGTGAGATAATGACCAATGTGAGATAATGACAATGTGAGATAATGACAACGTGAGATAATGACAATGTGAGATAATGACCAATGTGAGATAATGACAATGTGAAATAATGACCAATGTGAGATAATGACCAATGTGAGATAATGACAATATGAGATAATGACAATGTGAGATAATGACAATATGAGATAATGAGCAATGTGAGATAATGACAATGTGAGATAATGACAATGGGAGATAATGACAATGTGAGATAATGAGCAATGTGAGATAATGACAATGTGAGATAATGACAATGTGAGATAATGACCAATGTGTGATAATGACAATGTGAGATAATGACAACGTGAGATAATGACCAATGTGTGATAATGACAATGTGAGATAATGACCAATGTAAGATAATGACCAATGGGAGATAACGACCAATGGGAGATAATGACAATGTGAGATAATGACAATGTGAGATAATGACAATATGACATAATGACAATGTAAGATTATGACAATGTGAGATAATGACAATGTGAGATTATGACAATGTGAGATAATGACAATGTGAGATAATGACAATGTTAGATAATGACCAATGTGAGATAATGACCAATGTGAGATAATGACAAACGTAAGATAATGACCAATGTGAGATAATGACAAATGTGAGATAATGACCAATGGGAGATAATGACAATGTGAGATAATGACCAATGTGAGATAATGACAATGTGAGATAATGACCAATGTGAGATAATGACCAATGGGAGATAATGAAAATGTTAGATAATGACCAATGTGAGATAATGACAATGTGAGATAATGACAATGTGAGATAATGACAAAGTGAGATAATGACAATGTGAGATAATGACAATGTGAGATAATGACAATGTGAGATAATGACAATGTGAGATAATGACCAATGTGAGATAATGACAATGTGAGATAATGACAATGTGAGATAATGACAATGTGAGATAATGACAATGTGAGATAATGACCAATGTGAGATAATGACCAATGTGAGATCATGAGCAATGTGAGATAATGACAATGTGAGATAATGACAATGTGAGATAATGACCAATGTGAGATAATGACAATGTGAGATAATGACAATGTGAGATAATGACAATGTGAGATAATGACAATGTGAGATAATGACAATGTGAGATAATGAAAATGTGAGATAATGACCAATGTGAGATAATGACCAATGTGAGATAATGACCAATGGGAGATAATGACAATGTGAGATAATGACAATGTGAGATAATGAAAATGTGAGATAATGACCAATGTGAGATAATGACCAATGTGAGATAATGACAATTTGAGATAATGACAATATGAGATAATGACCAATGTAAGATAATGACCAATGTGAGATAATGACAATGTGAGATAATGACAATGTGAGATAATGACAATGTGAGATAATGACCAATGTGAGATAATGACAATGTGGGATAATGACCAATGTGAGATAATGACAATGTGAGATAATGACAATGTGAGATAATGACCAACGTGATATAATGACAATGTGAGATAATGACAATGTGAGATAATGACCAATGTAAGATAATGACCAATGTGAGATAATGACAATGTGAGATAATGACAATGTGAGATAATGACAATGTGAGATAATGACCAATGTGAGATAATGACAATGTGAGATAATGACCAATGTGAGATAATGACCAATGTGAGATAATGACAATGTGAGATAATGACCAATGTAAGATAATGACCAACATGAGATTATGACAATGTGAGATAATGACAATGTGAGATAATGACAATGTGAGATAATGACAATGTGATATAATGACAATGTGAGATAATGACCAATGTGAGATAATGACAATGTGAGATAATGACCAATGTGAGATAATGACCAATGTGAGATAATGACAATGTGAGATAATGACCAATGTGAGATAATGACAATGTGAGATAATGACCAATGGGAGATAATGACCAATATGAGATAATGACAATATGAGATAATGACAATGTGAGATAATGACCAATATGAGATAATGACAATGTGAGATAATGACCAATGTGAGATAATGACCAATGTGAGATAATGACCAATGTGAGATAATGACCAATGTGAGATAATGACAATGTGAGATAATGACCAATGTGATATAATGACCAATGTGAGATAATGACAATGTGAGATAATGACCAATGTGAGATAATGACAATGTGAGATAATGACCAATGTGAGATAATGACCAATGTGAGATATTGACCAACGTCAGATAATGACCAATGTGAGATAATGACCAATGTGAGATAATGACAATGTGAGATAATGACAATGTGAGATAATGACAATGTGAGATAATGAACAATGTGAGATAATGACCAATGTGAGATAATGACAATGTGAGATAATGACAATGTGAGATAATGACAATTTGAGATAATGACAATGTGAGATAATGACCAATGTGAGATAATGACCAATGTGAGATAATGACCAATGTGAGATAATGACAATGTGAGATAATGACAATGTGAGATAATGAACAATGTGAGATAATGACCAATGTGAGATAATGACAATGTGAGATAATGACAATGTGAGATAATGACAATTTGAGATAATGACAATGTGAGATAATGACCAATGTGAGATAATGAGAACGTGTGATAATGACAATGTGAGATAATGACAATGTGAGATAATGACAATGTGAGATAATAACAATGTGAGATAATGACCAATGTGAGATAATGACAATGTGAGATAATGACAATGTGAGATAATGACAATGTGAGATAATGACGATGTGATATAATGACAATGTGAGATAATGACAATGTGAGATAATGACAATGTGACATAATGACAATGTGAGATAATGACAATGTGAGATAATGACCAATGTGAGAAAATGACGATGTGAGATAATGACCAATGTTAGATAATGACCAATTGGAGATAATGAACAATGTGAGATAATTACAATATGAGATAATGACCAATGTGAGATAATGACAACGTGAGATAATGACCAATATGAGATAATGACAATATGAGATAATGACAATGTGAGATAATGACCAATGTGAGATAATGACAATGTGAGATAATGACCAATGTGAGATAATGACTAATGTGAGATAATGACCAATGTGAGATAATGACAATGTGAGATAATGACCAATGTGAGATAATGACAATGTGAGATAATGACAATGTGAGATAATGACCAATGTGAGATAATGACAATGTGAGATAATGACAATGTGAGATAATGACCAATGTGATATAATGACAATGTGAGATAATGACAATGTGAGATAATGACCAATGTGAGATAATGACCAATGTGAGATAATGACAATGTGAGATAATGACCAATGTGAGATAATGACCAATATGAGATAATGACAATATGAGATAATGACAATGTGAGATGATGACTAATGTGAGATAATGAGCAATGTGAGATAATGACCAATGTGAGATAATGACAATGTGAGATAATGACAATGTGAGATAATGACCAATGTGAGATAATGACCAATGTGAGATAATGACAAGGTGAGATAATGACAATTTGAGATAATGACAATGTGAGATAATGACCAATGTGAGATAATGAGAACGTGTGATAATGACAATGTGAGATAATGACAATGTGAGATAATGACAATGTGAGATAATAACAATGTGAGATAATGACCAATGTGAGATAATGACAATGTGAGATAATGACAATGTGAGATAATGACAATGTGAGATAATGACGATGTGATATAATGACAATGTGAGATAATGACAATGTGAGATAATGACAATGTGACATAATGACAATGTGAGATAATGACAATGTGAGATAATGACCAATGTGAGAAAATGACGATGTGAGATAATGACCAATGTTAGATAATGACCAATTGGAGATAATGAACAATGTGAGATAATTACAATATGAGATAATGACCAATGTGAGATAATGACAACGTGAGATAATGACCAATATGAGATAATGACAATATGAGATAATGACAATGTGAGATAATGACCAATGTGAGATAATGACAATGTGAGATAATGACCAATGTGAGATAATGACTAATGTGAGATAATGACCAATGTGAGATAATGACAATGTGAGATAATGACCAATGTGAGATAATGACAATGTGAGATAATGACAATGTGAGATAATGACCAATGTGAGATAATGACAATGTGAGATATGACCAATGTGATATAATGACAATGTGAGATAATGACAATGTGAGATAATGACCAATGTGAGATAATGACCAATGTGAGATAATGACAATGTGAGATAATGACCAATGTGAGATAATGACCAATATGAGATAATGACAATATGAGATAATGACAATGTGAGATGATGACTAATGTGAGATAATGAGCAATGTGAGATAATGACCAATGTGAGATAATGACCAATGTGAGATAATGACAATGTGAGATAATGACAATGTGAGATAATGACCAATGTGAGATAATGACCAATGTGAGATAATGACAAGGTGAGATAATGACAATGTGAGATAATGACAATGTGAGATAATGACCAATGTGAGATAATGACCAATGTGAGATAATGACAAGGTGAGATAATGACAAGGTGAGATAATGACAAGGTGAGATAATGACAAGGTGAGATAATGACAATGTGAGATAATGACAAGGTGAGATAATGACAATGTGAGATAATGACCAATGTGAGATAATGACAAGGTGAGATAATGACCAATGTGAGATATTGACAATGTGAGATAATGACAAGGTCAGATAATGACAATGTGAGATAATGACCAATGTGAGATAATGACAAGGTGAGATAATGACAAGGTGAGATAATGACAAGGTGAGATAATGACAATGTGAGATAATGACAAGGTGAGATAATGACAATGTGAGATAATGACCAATGTGAGATAATGAGAACGTGTGATAATGACTCATGTGAGATAATGACAATGTGAGATAATGACCAATGTGAGATAATGACCAATGCGAGATAATGACAATGTGAGGTAATGACAATGTGAGATAATGACCAATGTGAGATAATGACAATGTGAGATAATGATAATGTGAGATAATGACAATGTGAGATAATGACCAATGTGAGATAATGACAATGTGAGATAATGACAATGTGAGATAATGACAATGTGAGATAATGACCAATGTGAGATAATGACCAATGTGAGATAATGACAATGTGAGATAATGACAATGTGAGATAATGACCAATATGAGATAATGACAATGTGAGATAATGACAATGTGATATAATGACCAATGTGAGATAATGACCAATGTGAGATAATGACCAATGTGAGATAATGACAAAGTGAGATAATGACAATGTGAGATAATGACAATGTGAGATAATGACAATGTGAGAAAATGACAATGTGAGATAATGACAATGTGAGATAATGACAATGTGAGATAATGACCAATGTGAGATAACGACCAATGTGAGATAATGACAATGTGAGATAATGACAATGTGAGATAATGACCAATATGAGATAATGACAATGTGAGATAATGACAATGTGAGATAATGACCAATGTGAGATAATGACCAATGTGAGATGATGACCAATGTGAGATAAT
The DNA here is from genome assembly GCA_964016885.1 of Eledone cirrhosa. Lineage (NCBI taxonomy): Eukaryota > Metazoa > Mollusca > Cephalopoda > Octopoda > Eledonidae > Eledone > Eledone cirrhosa. The sequence goes on from OZ024744.1 coordinate 116,789,244, forward strand.
GACCAATGTGAGACAATGACAATGTGAGGTAATGACAATGTGAGATAATGACAATGTGAGATAATGACAATGTGAGATAATGAGCAATGTGAGATAATTAACAATGTGAGATAATGATAATGTGAGATAATGACAATGTGAGATAATGACAATGTGAGTTAATGACAATGTGAGATAATGACCAATGTGAGATAATAACAATGTGAGATAATGACAATGTGAGATAATGACAATGTGAGATAATGACAATGTGAGATAATGACCAACATGAGATAATGACCAATGTGTGATAATGACAATGTGAGATAATGACAAAGTGAGATAATGACCAATGTGAGATAATGACAACGTAAGATAATGACAATGTGAGATAATGACCAATGTGAGATAATGACAATGTGAGATAATGACCAATATGAGATAATGACAATGTGAGATAATGACCAGTGTGAGATAATGACAATGTGAGATAATGACCAATGTGAGATAATGACCAATGTGAGATAATGACAATGTGAGATAATGACAATGTGAGATAATGACAATGTGAGATAATGACAACGTGAGATAATGACCAATGTGAGATAATGACAATGTGAGATAATGACCAACATGAGATAATGACAATGTGAGATAATGACCAATGTGAGATAATGACCAACGTGAGATAATGACAATGTGAGATAATGACAATGTAAGATAATGACCAATATGAGATAATTACAATGTTAGATAATGACCAATGTGAGATAATGACCAATGTGAGATAATGACGATGTGAGATAATGACCAATGTGAGATAATGACCAAAGCGAGATAATGACCAACGTGAGATAATGACAATGTGAGGTAATGACAATGTGAGATAATGACAATGTGAGATAATGACAATGTGAGATAATGACAATGTGAGATAATGACAACGTGAAATAATGACAATGTGATATAATGACCAATGTGAGATAATGACAATGTGAGATAATGACCAATGTGAGATAATGACAATGTGAGATAATGACAATGTGAGATAATGACAATGTGAGATAATGACCATGTGAGATAATGACAGTGTGAGATAATGACCAATGTGAGATAATGACCAATGTGAGATAATGACCAACGTGAGATAATGACAATGTGAGATAATGACCAATGTGAGATAATGACAATGTGAGATAATGACAATGTGAGATAATGACAATGTGAGATAATGACAATGTGAGATAATGACAGTGTGAGATAATGACCAATGTGAGATAATGACCAATGTGAGATAATGACCAACGTGAGATAATGACAATGTGAGATAATGACCAATGTGAGATAATGACAATGTGAGATAATGACCAAAGTGAGATAATGACCAATGTGAGATAATGACCAATGTGATATAATGACAATGTGAGATAATAACCAATGTGAGATAATGACCAATGTGAGATAATGACAATGTGAGATAATGACCAATGTGAGATAATGACCAAAGTGAGATAATGACCAAAGTGAGATAATGACCAATGTGAGATAATGACCAATGTGATATAATGACAATGTGAGATAATGACCAACGTGAGATAATGACAATGTGAGATAATGACAAAGTGAGATAATGACAATGTGAGATAATGACAATGTGAGATAATGACAATGTGAGAAAATGACAATGTGAGATAATGACAATGTGAGATAATGACAATGTGAGATAATGACCAATGTGAGATAACGACCAATGTGAGATAATGACAATGTGAGATAATGACAATGTGAGATAATGACCAATATGAGATAATGACAATGTGAGATAATGACAATGTGAGATAATGACCAATGTGAGATAATGACCAATGTGAGATGATGACCAATGTGAGATAATGACCAATGTGAGACAATGACAATGTGAGGTAATGACAATGTGAGATAATGACAATGTGAGATAATGACAATGTGAGATAATGAGCAATGTGAGATAATTAACAATGTGAGATAATGATAATGTGAGATAATGACAATGTGAGATAATGACAATGTGAGTTAATGACAATGTGAGATAATGACCAATGTGAGATAATAACAATGTGAGATAATGACAATGTGAGATAATGACAATGTGAGATAATGACAATGTGAGATAATGACCAACATGAGATAATGACCAATGTGTGATAATGACAATGTGAGATAATGACAAAGTGAGATAATGACCAATGTGAGATAATGACAACGTAAGATAATGACAATGTGAGATAATGACCAATGTGAGATAATGACAATGTGAGATAATGACCAATATGAGATAATGACAATGTGAGATAATGACCAGTGTGAGATAATGACAATGTGAGATAATGACCAATGTGAGATAATGACCAATGTGAGATAATGACAATGTGAGATAATGACAATGTGAGATAATGACAATGTGAGATAATGACAACGTGAGATAATGACCAATGTGAGATAATGACAATGTGAGATAATGACCAACATGAGATAATGACAATGTGAGATAATGACCAATGTGAGATAATGACCAACGTGAGATAATGACAATGTGAGATAATGACAATGTAAGATAATGACCAATATGAGATAATTACAATGTTAGATAATGACCAATGTGAGATAATGACCAATGTGAGATAATGACGATGTGAGATAATGACCAATGTGAGATAATGACCAAAGCGAGATAATGACCAACGTGAGATAATGACAATGTGAGGTAATGACAATGTGAGATAATGACAATGTGAGATAATGACAATGTGAGATAATGACAATGTGAGATAATGACAACGTGAAATAATGACAATGTGATATAATGACCAATGTGAGATAATGACAATGTGAGATAATGACCAATGTGAGATAATGACAATGTGAGATAATGACAATGTGAGATAATGACAATGTGAGATAATGACCATGTGAGATAATGACAGTGTGAGATAATGACCAATGTGAGATAATGACCAATGTGAGATAATGACCAACGTGAGATAATGACAATGTGAGATAATGACCAATGTGAGATAATGACAATGTGAGATAATGACAATGTGAGATAATGACAATGTGAGATAATGACAATGTGAGATAATGACAGTGTGAGATAATGACCAATGTGAGATAATGACCAATGTGAGATAATGACCAACGTGAGATAATGACAATGTGAGATAATGACCAATGTGAGATAATGACAATGTGAGATAATGACCAAAGTGAGATAATGACCAATGTGAGATAATGACCAATGTGATATAATGACAATGTGAGATAATAACCAATGTGAGATAATGACCAATGTGAGATAATGACAATGTGAGATAATGACCAATGTGAGATAATGACCAAAGTGAGATAATGACCAAAGTGAGATAATGACCAATGTGAGATAATGACCAATGTGATATAATGACAATGTGAGATAATGACCAACGTGAGATAATGACAATGTGAGATAATGACAATGTGAGATAATGACAATGTGAGATAATGACAATGTGAGATAATGACCAAAGTGAGATAATGACAATGTGAGATAATGACCAATGTGAGATAATGACAATGTGAGATAATGACAATGTGAGATAATGACAATGTGAGATAATGACAATGTGAGATAATGACAATGTGAGATAATGACCAAAGTGAGATAATGACAATGTGAGATAATGACCAATGTGAGATAATGACAATGTGAGATAATGACAAAGTGAGATAATGACAATGTGAGATAATGACAATGTGAGATAATGACAATGTGAGATAATGACCAAAGTGAGATAATGACCAAAGTGAGATAATGACCAATGTGAGATAATGACCAATGTGAGATAATGACAATGTGAGATAATGACAATGTGATATAATGACAACGTGAGATAATGACCAATGTGAGATAATGACAATGTGAGATAATGACAATGTGAGATAATGACAATGTGAGATAATGACCAAAGTGAGATAAAGACCAAAGTGAGATAATGACCAATGTGAGATAATGACCAATGTGAGATAATGACAATGTGAGATAATGACAATGTGATATAATGACAATGTGAGATAATGACCAATGTGAGATAATGACAATGTGAGATAATGACAATGTGAGATAATGACAATGTGAGATAATGACAATGTGAGATAATGACAATGTGAGATAATGACCAAAGTGAGATAATGACAATGTGAGATAATGACCAACGTGAGATAATGACAATGTGAGATAATGACAAAGTGAGATAATGACAAGGTGAGATAATGACCAATGTGAGATAATGACCAATGTGAGATAATGACAATGTGAGATAATGACCAATGTGAGATAATGACCAATGTGAGATAATGACCAATGTGAGATAATGACCAATGTGAGATAATGACAATGTGAGATAATGACAATGTGAGATAATGACAATGTGAGATAATGACCAATGTGAGATAATGACCAATGTGAGATAATGACCAATGTGAGATAATGACAAAGTGAGATAATGACAAGGTGAGATAATGACCAATGTGAGATAATGACAATGTGAGATAATGACAATGTGAGATAATGACAAGGTGAGATAATGACAATGTGAGATAATGACAAAGTGAGATAATGACAAGGTGAGATAATGACCAATGTGAGATAATGACCAATGTGAGATAATGACCAATGTGAGATAATGACAATGTGAGATAATGACCAATGTGAGATAATGACCAATGTGAGATAATGACAATGTGAGATAATGACCAATGTGAGATAATGACAAAGGGAGATAATGACAAGGTGAGATAATGACCAATGTGAGATAATGACAATGTGAGATAATGACAATGTGAAATAATGACAATGTGAGATAATGACAAATGTGAGATAATGACAATGTGAGATAATGACAATGTGAGATAATGACCAATGTGAGATAATGACAATGTGACATAATGACCAATGTGAGATAATTACAACGTGAGATAATGACAATGTGAGATAATGACCAATGTGAGATAATGACCAATGTGAGATAATGACAATGTGAGATAATGACCAATGTGAGATAATGACAATGTGAGATAATGACCAATGTGAGATAATGACCAATGTGAGATAATGACCAACATGAGATAATGACAATGTGAGATAATGACCAATGTGAGATAATGACCAATGTGAGATAATGACCAATGTGAGATAATGACCAATGGGAGATAATGACCAACGTGAGATAATGACAACGTGAGATAATGACAATGTGAGATAATGACCAATGTGAGATAATGACAATGTGAGATAATGACCAATGTGAGATAATGACCAATGTGAGATAATGACCAATGTGAGATAATGACCGATGTGAGATAATGACCAATGTGAGATAATGACCAATGTGAGATAATGACCAATGGGAGATAATGACCAACGTGAGATAATGACAATGTGAGATAATGACAATGTGAGATAATGACAATGTGAGATAATGACAATGTGATATAATGACCAACGTGAGATAATGACAATGTGAGATAATGACCAATGTGAGATAATGACAATGTGAGAGAATGACCAATGTGAGATAATGACAATGTGAGATAATGACCAATGTGATATAATGACAATGTGAGATAATGACAATGTGAGATAATGACAATGTGAGACAATGACCAATGTGAGATAATGACCAACGGGAGATAATGACAATGTGAGATAATGACCAATGTGAGATAATGACAATGTGAGATAATGACCAATGTGAGATAATGACAATGTGAGATAATGACCAATGTGAGATAATGACAAAGTGAGATAATGACCAATGTGAGATAATGACCAATGTGAGATAATGACCAATGTGAGATAATGACAATGTGAGATAATGACAATGTGAGATAATGACCAATGTGAGATAATGACAACGTGAGATAATGACAATGTGAGATAATGACCAATGTGAGATAATGACAATGTGAGATAATGACCAATGTGAGATAATGACCAATGTGAGATAATGACAATGTGAGATAATGACCAATGTGAGGTAATGACAAAGTGAGATAATGACAACGTGAGATAATGACAATGTGAGATAATGACCAATATGAGATAATGACAATGTGAGATAATGACCAATGTGAGATAATGACCAATGTGAGATAATGACAATGTGAGATAATGACCAATGTGAGATAATGACAATGTCAGATAATGACCAAAGTGAGATAATGACCAATGTGAGATAATGACAATGTGAGATAATGACAATGTGAGATAATGACAATGTCAGATAATGACCAAAGTGAGATAATGACAATGTGAGATAATGACCAATGTGAGATAATGACAATGTCAGATAATGACCAATGTGAGATAATGACAATGTCAGATAATGACCAAAGTGAGATAATGACCAATGTGAGATAATGACAATGTGAGATAATGACCAAAGTGAGATAATGACAATGTGAGATAATGACCAATGTGAGATAATGACAATGTCAGATAATGACCAAAGTGAGATAATGACCAATGTGAGATAATGACAATGTGAGATAATGACCAATGTGAGATAATGACAATGTCAGATAATGACCAAAGTGAGATAATGACAATGTGAGATAATGACAATGTGAGATAATGACAATGTGAGATAATGACCAATATGAGATAATGACCAATGTGATATAATGACCTATGTGAGATAATGACAATGTGAGATAATGACCAATGTGAGATAATGACAATGTGAGATAATGACCAAAGTGAGATAATGACAATGTGAGATAATGACAATGTGAGATAATGACAATGTGAGATAATGACAATGTGAGATAATGACAATGTGAGATAATGACCAAAGTGAGATAATGACAATGTGAGATAATGACCAACGTGAGATAATGACAATGTGAGATAATGACAAAGTGAGATAATGACAAGGTGAGATAATGACCAATGTGAGATAATGACCAATGTGAGATAATGACAATGTGAGATAATGACCAATGTGAGATAATGACCAATGTGAGATAATGACCAATGTGAGATAATGACCAATGTGAGATAATGACAATGTGAGATAATGACAATGTGAGATAATGACAATGTGAGATAATGACCAATGTGAGATAATGACCAATGTGAGATAATGACCAATGTGAGATAATGACAAAGTGAGATAATGACAAGGTGAGATAATGACCAATGTGAGATAATGACAATGTGAGATAATGACAATGTGAGATAATGACAAGGTGAGATAATGACAATGTGAGATAATGACAAAGTGAGATAATGACAAGGTGAGATAATGACCAATGTGAGATAATGACCAATGTGAGATAATGACCAATGTGAGATAATGACAATGTGAGATAATGACCAATGTGAGATAATGACCAATGGGAGATAATGACAATGTGAGATAATGACCAATGTGAGATAATGACAAAGGGAGATAATGACAAGGTGAGATAATGACCAATGTGAGATAATGACAATGTGAGATAATGACAATGTGAAATAATGACAATGTGAGATAATGACAAATGTGAGATAATGACAATGTGAGATAATGACAATGTGAGATAATGACCAATGTGAGATAATGACAATGTGACATAATGACCAATGTGAGATAATTACAACGTGAGATAATGACAATGTGAGATAATGACCAATGTGAGATAATGACCAATGTGAGATAATGACAATGTGAGATAATGACCAATGTGAGATAATGACAATGTGAGATAATGACCAATGTGAGATAATGACCAATGTGAGATAATGACCAACATGAGATAATGACAATGTGAGATAATGACCAATGTGAGATAATGACCAATGTGAGATAATGACCAATGTGAGATAATGACCAATGGGAGATAATGACCAACGTGAGATAATGACAACGTGAGATAATGACAATGTGAGATAATGACCAATGTGAGATAATGACAATGTGAGATAATGACCAATGTGAGATAATGACCAATGTGAGATAATGACCAATGTGAGATAATGACCGATGTGAGATAATGACCAATGTGAGATAATGACCAATGTGAGATAATGACCAATGGGAGATAATGACCAACGTGAGATAATGACAATGTGAGATAATGACAATGTGAGATAATGACAATGTGAGATAATGACAATGTGATATAATGACCAACGTGAGATAATGACAATGTGAGATAATGACCAATGTGAGATAATGACAATGTGAGAGAATGACCAATGTGAGATAATGACAATGTGAGATAATGACCAATGTGATATAATGACAATGTGAGATAATGACAATGTGAGATAATGACAATGTGAGACAATGACCAATGTGAGATAATGACCAACGGGAGATAATGACAATGTGAGATAATGACCAATGTGAGATAATGACAATGTGAGATAATGACCAATGTGAGATAATGACAATGTGAGATAATGACCAATGTGAGATAATGACAAAGTGAGATAATGACCAATGTGAGATAATGACCAATGTGAGATAATGACCAATGTGAGATAATGACAATGTGAGATAATGACAATGTGAGATAATGACCAATGTGAGATAATGACAACGTGAGATAATGACAATGTGAGATAATGACCAATGTGAGATAATGACAATGTGAGATAATGACCAATGTGAGATAATGACCAATGTGAGATAATGACAATGTGAGATAATGACCAATGTGAGGTAATGACAAAGTGAGATAATGACAACGTGAGATAATGACAATGTGAGATAATGACCAATATGAGATAATGACAATGTGAGATAATGACCAATGTGAGATAATGACCAATGTGAGATAATGACAATGTGAGATAATGACCAATGTGAGATAATGACAATGTCAGATAATGACCAAAGTGAGATAATGACCAATGTGAGATAATGACAATGTGAGATAATGACAATGTGAGATAATGACAATGTCAGATAATGACCAAAGTGAGATAATGACAATGTGAGATAATGACCAATGTGAGATAATGACAATGTCAGATAATGACCAATGTGAGATAATGACAATGTCAGATAATGACCAAAGTGAGATAATGACCAATGTGAGATAATGACAATGTGAGATAATGACCAAAGTGAGATAATGACAATGTGAGATAATGACCAATGTGAGATAATGACAATGTCAGATAATGACCAAAGTGAGATAATGACCAATGTGAGATAATGACAATGTGAGATAATGACCAATGTGAGATAATGACAATGTCAGATAATGACCAAAGTGAGATAATGACAATGTGAGATAATGACAATGTGAGATAATGACAATGTGAGATAATGACCAATATGAGATAATGACCAATGTGATATAATGACCTATGTGAGATAATGACAATGTGAGATAATGACCAATGTGAGATAATGACAATGTGAGATAATGACCAAAGTGAGATAATGACAATGTGAGATAATGACCAATGTGAGATAATGACAATGTCAGATAATGACCAAAGTGAGATAATGACCAATGTGAGATAATGACAATGTGAGATAATGACCAATGTGAGATAATGACAATGTCAGATAATGACCAAAGTGAGATAATGACAATGTGAGATAATGACAATGTGAGATAATGACAATGTGAGATAATGACCAATATGAGATAATGACCAATGTGAGATAATGACCAATGTGAGATAATGACAATGTGAGATAATGACCAATGTGAGATAATGACCAATGTGAGATAATGACCAATGTGAGATAATGACAATGTGAGATAATGACCAATGTGAGATAATGACAATGTGAGATAATGACCAATGTGAGATAATGACAATGTGAGATAATGACCAATGTGAGATAATGACAATGTGAGATAATGACCAATGTGAGGTAATGACGATGTGAGATAATGACAATGTGAGATAATGACCAATGTGAGATAATGACAATGTGATATAATGACCAATGTGAGATAATGACAATGTGAGATAATGACAATGTGAGATAATGACCAATGTGAGATAATGACCAATGTGAGATAATGACAATGTGATATAATGACCAATGTGAGATAATGACAATGTGAGATAATGACAATGTGATATAATGACCAATGTGAGATAATGACCAATGTGAGATAATGACAATGTGATATAATGACAATGTGAGATAATGACCAATGTGAGATAATGACCAACGTGAGATAATGACCAATGTGAGATAATGACAATGTGAGATAATGACCAACGTGAGATAATGACCAATGTGAGATAATGACAATGTGAGATAATGACCAATGTGAGATAATGACAATGTGAGATAATGACCAATGTGAGATAATGACCAATGTGAGATAATGACCAACGTGAGATAATGACCAACGTGAGATAATGACCAATGTGAGATAATGACCAATGTGAGATAATGACCAATGTGAGATAATGACAATGTGAGATAATGACAATGTGAGATAATGACAATGTGAGATAATTACAATGTGAGATAATGACCAATGTGAGATAATGACAATGTGAGATAATTACAATGTGAGATAATGACCAACGTGAGATAATGACAATGTGAGATAATGACAATGTGAGATAATGACAATGTGAGATAATGACAATGTGAGATAATGACTAATGTGAGATCATGACCAATGTGAGATAATGACCAATGTGAGATAATGACAATGTGAGATAATTACAATGTGAGATAATGACCAACGTGAGATAATGACAATGTGAGATAATGACAATGTGAGATAATGACCAATGTGAGATAATGACAATGTGAGATAATGACAATGTGAGATAATGACAATGTGAGATAATGACAATGTGAGATAATGACTAATGTGAGATCATGACCAATGTGAGATAATGACCAATGTGAGATAATGACAATGTGAGATAATGACAATGTGAGATAATGACCAATGTGAGATAATGACAATGTGAGATAATGACAACGTGAGATAATGACAATGTGAGATAATGACCAATGTGAGATAATGACTAATGTGAGATCATGACCAATGTGAGATAATGACCAATGTGAGATAATGACCAACGTGAGATAATGACCAATGTCTTTCCATTGCTTATCGTATGTTAGGAATGAAACAATCTCTCTGATGTCAATCAACAGATTGACTGAGAATATATGAAGTAGAGGACATTATTTCATTTTCAAGGAACACAAGACAACTTCAGTGGTGCCATCATCATCATAAACATCATTTAACTTCTATCTTCCATGCTAGCATGGCTTAGACTGTTTTGACCCATTTAGAATCAAATTGGGTCAGATGACTCTCTCTCACTAATATAGAACTCTTTCTGACTGGTTTTCTACAGCTGGATACCCTTCCTAACACCAAACTCATTTACAGTGTGTACTGGGTGATTTTTGTTATGATACCTATATGACAACTTTACAGTGTGTACTGGGTACTTTTTGTCATGACACCTAAATGACCACTTTATATTGTGGACTGGGTACTTTTTGTTATGATACCTACATGACCACTTTACAGTGTGTACTGAGTACTTTTTGTTGTGACACCTACATGACCACTTTACAGTGTGTATGGGGTACTTTTTGTTGTGACACCTACATGACCACAGTGTGTACTGGATACATTTTGTCATGATACCTACATGACCTCTTTACAGTGTGTACTGGGTACTTTTTGTTGTGACACCTACATGACCACTTTACAGTGTGCATTGGGTACTTTTTGTTGTGACACCTACAAGACCACTTTACAGTGTGGACTGGGTACTTTTTGTTGTGGCACCTAATGACCACATTACAGTGTGTATAGGGTACTTTTGTCATGACACCTATATGACCACTTTACATTGTGGACTGGGTACTTTTTGTTGTGACACCTACATGACTACCTTACAGTGTGTACTGGGTACTTTTTGTTGTGACACCTACATGACCACTTTACAGTGTGTACTGGGTACTTTTCGTTGTGATACCTACATGACCACTTTACAGTGTGTACTGGGTACTTTTTGTTGTGACACCTACATGACCACTTTACAGTGTGGACTGGGTACTTTTTGTTGTGACACCTACATGACCACTTTACAGTGTGTACTGGGTACTTTTTGTTGTGACAGCTACATGACCACATTACAGTTTGTACTGGGTACTTTTTGTTGTGACACCTACATGACCGCTTTACAGTGTGTACTGGGTACTTTTTGTTGTGACACCTACATGACCACATTACAGTGTGTACTGGGTACTTTTTGTTGTGACACCTACATGACCACTTTACAGTGTGTACTGGGTACTTTTTGTTGTGACACCTACATGACCACTTTACAGGGTGTTTTGTGGAAGCAACATAACTTTACAGAGAAAGGGTGGTGTGTGTGTGGAAGTGGGAGGGAGGTGTAGGCGTAGTGGGTTGGGGTGTATATTTGGTTAGGAGGTGCCTACTGAGTGTTAGCTTAAGACCGTGCACAATGGAAGGCAGGCTTTCTGAAATACTACATAGTGCCAAAGGTCTTGATCGAGTGACATTGTCTTAGAGAGGTGTAAGTGTGCAAGTTCAGTTTTTATCATGTTATCCCAGGTTTTTCTGGGTCTACCTACTTTGCAACTTCCATCAATTTTGATCACCCTGCACTTTTTTATACAGCTGTCATCCTTCATGTGCAACATGTGACCATACAAATGCAATTTCCTCTCAAGTAAACAGCCTCTGATCCCTCTTATGCCTAATTTCTCACTTAGTTCATTTACACTTTGCACACAATGCCCAGGTCTCACTACCATGAAATATCGCCGTTCATATACAAGCATCTTACAATTTGCCTTTCACTTTTAGAGAAAAACCCCTTGTGGCCAACAGCGGTAGAACCTCTCTGAACTTTTTCCATCCCGTTCTGACTCTGGCTACTGTACTTTCAGAGCACCCTCCACCACTATTGATTTTGTCACCCAGGCAACGGAAAGTGTCTACTATTTCTATAGAGCCATCTGGGCAATAGAAGGAGCTAGTATCCTGTGGGCACTTGCTACTTATTGCACCTGAGCATCGGCCACATATAAAATCAACATTCTTAGATAGCTTACCTGTGATCCCACTACATCTTTTATGTACCCATAGTTTGCATTTGGGACATAGAATGGAGATTCTGTCTACTCCTTTCCTACACACTGAGCATGGCCATTTCCCAGAGAGCACCTGTGTCCTATTTTCCTTTCTACATACTAGAACTTTAGTGTTAGACAAGTTAACTTTAAGGTCTTTTGATTCTAAGTGCTACAGTAAAATACATCCAGTACACTCTGTAAAGTGGAAGGGCACCTAAATAGGGTAGGAAATGGCAACCTTCACAGGATCCACTCTGTATAGAATCCATTCCAACAGGTACCATTTCTCAATATATGCTTGATAATCTAACTATAGAAAGTAGTATTATCTCTTAACATCCTGTAATGATTTAGCAGAAAATATCTAAAAACATGTTTGTTAATTCAAATATTTATAGTATCTTTACTAGTGGACAGATTGTTGTGAAAATTTGTAGTAAACTAAAGTTGAGACTTAAATATTCAATGTGGTGAGTCATAACAATGTTTTATACTTGCTAATGTGGTTTGTTAATTAAGATATTTATAATTAAGATATTTATATCGAGGCACATGGCTTGGTGGTTAGAGCATTGGGCTTGCATTCGAAATGTTGTGAGTTCAATTCTCAGACTGGGTGGTGTATTGTTTCCTTGAGCAAAACACTTTATTTTCACATTGCTCCAGTTTACTCAGCTGTAGAAATGAGATGATAGAACTGGGGTCCCTATCATTCCACTGCAAAGTGGTTGTGGGGGTGCCACGGCAAAAAAAGCACCCAGCCCACACTGTAAAGTGGACGTGTAGGCACCATGGAAAAAAAGAACCCAGCACTCACTGTAAATGAGGTTGGTGTTAGGAAGGGCATCCAGCTGTAGTAATCAAGCCAGAATCAGTTCCCATCCCACCCTTGCAAGCAGGAAAAAGCAGACGTAAAATGATGATTATGATGATGATAGTAAACTAGAGTAAGATGACATCATCATGTTACTATTTGATACATTTCAAGAATGTCATATTATGTGGTGCAGGAAGTTAAGAGTTAAGAAAGTGTCAGATTGATATGGAAGATAAAAAATATACTTATAAATATGTTATTTACATAAAATAGCAATGTTCTGACTTCAACTTGTTATTTTGTAATTGTGTGGTTAAAAATTTACATCATTACTATCAAGGAGAAATCTTTTCCTGTCATAGGTAGGATCCATAGAAGTAGTTGATAGCTTCTGCTACTTATGTGACCTAATTAAGAGCAGAGGAGGATGCTGTGAGAGCATAATAGCAGCTAGAATAAAGATAGGATGGAAAAAGTTCAGGGAGCTACTCTCACTGTTGACAACAAAAGGTTTCTCCCTATATACAAAAGGACTGTATGAGAAGTGCGATGCCACATTGTAGTGAAACATTGGCTGTGACTGTGGAGGACATATGGTGCTACATGGTAGTGAAACATGGGCTGTGACAGTGGAGGACATATGGTGCTACATGGTAGTGAAACATGGGTTGTGACTGTGGAGGACATATGGTGCTACATGGTAGTGAAACATGGGCTGTGACTGTGGAGGACATATGGTGCTACATGGTAGTGAAACATGGACTGTGACTGTGGAGGACATATGGTGCTACATGGTAGTGAAACATGGGCTGTGACTGTGGAGGACATATGGTGCTACATGGTAGTGAAACATGGGCTGTGACAGTGGAGGACATATGGTGCTACATGGTAGTGAAACATGGGTTGTGACTGTGGAGGACATATGGTGCTACATGGTAGTGAAACATGGGCTGTGACAGTGGAGGACATATGGTGCTACATGGTAGTGAAACATGGGTTGTGACTGTGAAGGACATATGGTGCTACATGGTAGTGAAACATGGGCTGTGACTGTGGAGGACATATGGTGCTACATGGTAGTGAAACATGGACTGTGACTGTGGAGGACATATGGTGCTACATGGTAGTGAAACATGGGCTGTGACTGTGGAGGACATATGGTGCTACATGGTAGTGAAACATGGGCTGTGACAGTGGAGGACATATGGTGCTACATGGTAGTGAAACATGGGTTGTGACTGTGGAGGACATATGGTGCTACATGGTAGTGAAACATGGGCTGTGACTGTGGAGGACATATGGTGCTACATGGTAGTGAAACATGGGCTGTGACTGTGGAGGACATGTGGTGCTACATGGTAGTGAAACATGGGCTGTGACTGTGGAGGACATATGGTGCTACATGGTAGTGAAACATGGGTTGTGACTGTGGAGGACATATGGTGCTACATGGTAGTGAAACATGGGCTGTGACTGTGGAGGACATGTGGTGCTACATGGTAGTGAAACATGGACTGTGACTGTGGAGGACATGTGGTGCTACATGGTAGTGAAACATGGGCTGTGACTGTGGAGGACATATGGTGCTACATGGTAGTGAAACATGGGTTGTGACTGTGGAGGACATATGGTGCTACATGGTAGTGAAACATGGGCTGTGACTGTGGAGGACATGTGGTGCTACATGGTAGTGAAACATGGGCTGTGACTGTGGAGGACATATGGTGCTACATGGTAGTGAAACATGGGCTGTGACTGTGGAGGACATATGGTGCTACATGGTAGTGAAACATGGACTGTGACTGTGGAGGACATGTGGTGCTACATGGTAGTGAAACATGGGCTGTGACTGTGGAGGACATATGGTGCTACATGGTAGTGAAACATGGGTTGTGACTGTGGAGGACATATGGTGCTACATGGTAGTGAAACATGGGCTGTGACTGTGGAGGACATGTGGTGCTACATGGTAGTGAAACATGGGCTGTGACTGTGGAGGACATATGGTGCTACATGGTAGTGAAACATGGGCTGTGACTGTGGAGGACATATGGTGCTACATGATAGTGAAACATGGGCTGTGACTGTGGAGGACATGTGGTGCTACACGGTAGTGAAACATGGGTTGTGACTGTGGAGGACATGTGGTGCTACATGGTAATGAAACATGGGTTGTGACTGCAGAAGACATGTGGTGCTAGATGGTAGTGAAACATGGGCTGTAACGATGGGGGACATGTGGTGCTACATGGTAGTGAAACATGAGTTGTGACTGTGGAGGACATGTGGTGCTACATGGTAGTGAAACATGAGTTGTGACTGTGGAGGACATGTGGTGCTACATGGTAGTGAAACATGGGCTGTAACGATGGGGGACATGTGGTGCTACATGGTAGTGAAACATGGGCTGTAACTGTGGAGGACATGTGGTGCTAGATGGTAGTGAAACATGGGCTGTAACGATGGGGGACATGTGGTGCTACATGGTAGTGAAACATGAGTTGTGACTGTGGAGGACATGTGGTGCTACATGGTAGTGAAACATGAGTTGTGACTGTGGAGGACATGTGGTGCTACATGGTAGTGAAACATGGGCTGTAACGATGGGGGACATGTGGTGCTACATGGTAGTGAAACATGAGTTGTGACTGTGGAGGACATGTGGTGCTACATGGTAGTGAAACATGGACTGTGACTGTAGAGGACATGTGGTGCTACATGGTAGTGAAACACGGACTGTGACTGTGGAGGACATGTGTAGACTGGAGAGAAATGAAGCAACCATGTTTTGTTGGATGTGTGGCATGTTGGGAAAGTGTTTTCTATGATAGCCTCAAGTAACACCCAGTTACAGGTACACACACCTCACCAACACCTGTGGCAATACTGCACATCCATTGGATTGCTTTAAAAATTATTTCAGGCACATTCCAGTGATTGAAATGATTGACTGCCTGTGTCTTCTTCCACTTCTAACGAGGGCTTCATTGTAGTGTGGTGCATTCTTTTAGAAGATGTCCTCATTAGCTGACAGTCTTGAGATCCTAAGGAATATGTTGCAGACTAGGTTGTCGAGGATAGAGCTAGGGTGGTTAGATTGCTTCTTCTTCTTCTTCTTCTTCTTCTTCTTCTTCTTCTTCTTCTTCTTCTTCTTCTTCTTCGTCTTCTTCTTCTTCTTCTTCTTCTTCTTCTTCTTCTTCTTCTTCTTCGTCTTCTTTTTCTTCTTCTTCTTCTTCTTCTTCTTCTTCTTCTTCTTCTTCTTCTTCTTTCCTCTTCCTTCTTCTTTCCCCCTCCTCCCCCTTCTTCTTCTTCTTCTTCTTCTTCTTTCCTCCTCCTTCTTCGTTCCCCTCCTCCCCTTCTTCTTCTTCTTCTTCTTCTTCTTCTTCTTCTTCTTCTTCTTCTTTTCTTTTTCTTTTTCTTCTTCTTCTTCTTCTTCTTCTTCTTTTTCTTCTTCTTCTTCTTCTTCTTCTTCTTCTTCTTCTTCTTCTTCTTCTTTCCTCCTCCTTCTTCTTTCCCCCTCCTCCCCCTTCTTCTTCTTTCCTCCTCCTTCTTCTTTCCCCCTCCTCCCCCTTCTTCTTCTTCTTCTTCTTCTTCTCCTTCTTCTTCTTCTTCTTCTTCTTCTTTCCTCCTCCTTCTTCGTTCCCCTCCTCCCCTTCTTCTTCTTCTTCTTCTTCTTCTTCTTCTTTTTCTTTTTCTCCTTCTTCTTCTTCTTCTTCTTTTTCTTCTTCTTCTTCTTCTTCTTCTTCTTCTTCTTCTTCTTCTTCTTTCCTCCTCCTTCTTCTTTCCCCCTCCTCCCCTTCTTCTTCTTCTTCTTCTTCTTCTTCTTCTTCTTCTTCTTCTTCTTCTTCTTCTTCTTCTTCTCTTTGAGAGGGTCGTCGTGCCAGAGTCCTCAAACCCTCCTTCCAGCAGGTCCTGTCAGAAGCAACCATCTCCATATGATCCAGCTGGATCCCCAAGTGAGACCAGCCAAGCTCATGGATGTTATCCAACCATCTCGCACGGGGTCTACCCCTGGGTCTCCTGCCAGTTGTTTTTTGCCTGTAAAATCTGTCCAGCAATACTTTCTTTTTTTTTTTAAATATATGAATTGTGTTTATTTTGCATGTATTGTATTAAAATAAATATTCTTTGAAATTTATAAGTTTAACAAAAAAGTTTTGCTTTTATTTATTTTACTTTGAAATACTTCAAAGAAAGAAGAAAAAAAGACACCGAAGTTTCATATTCTAACTTTATTCTGGAGAGTTCAGTTTTAGAAGTGATGAATAAGGCATGAAATAAGAATGACACAATGACAGTGTGACAAAAGGAAAACAATGGTATCCAGTGCAAAAGAGTTGTGGTATGACATAGTTGGGACGTATTCTTTGTATCAAAGAAACATTGAAAACAAACCGAAAAGTTACAAAAGAAGTAGGAAGTTATGAAACTAAAGATCAAAGGCCACAAATAGACAGGTGAAAAATAATCATTGTCAAGGCCACTGTAAACTTGGTAAACTATTCAGTGAAGAAGGAATGCTGAGGCTACTTAGAAAATATGATGTCATTACTAAATACACCATCTTTAAGATACCATGTTCACACCGCTGCTGCTGCTGCTGCTGCTGCTGCTACT
The DNA here is from genome assembly GCA_964016885.1 of Eledone cirrhosa. Lineage (NCBI taxonomy): Eukaryota > Metazoa > Mollusca > Cephalopoda > Octopoda > Eledonidae > Eledone > Eledone cirrhosa. The sequence goes on from OZ024744.1 coordinate 116,807,787, forward strand.
ACTACTACGGCTACTATTGATGTTGATGTTGCTGCTGCTACTACCACCACCACCACCACTACTACTACTACTACTACTACTACTACTACTACTACTATTACTACTAATAATACCACTGCTGTTGCTACTACTACTACTACTACTACTACTACTACTGCTACTACTACTACTACTACTACTACTATTACTACTACTACTATTACTACTACTAATAACACTGCTGCTGCTGCTACTACTACTACTACTACTACTACTACTACTACTACTACTACTACTACTACTACTACTATTACTACTACTATTACTACTATTACTATTACTACTACTAATACCACTGCTACTGCTACTACTACTACTACTACTACTACTACTACTACTACTACTACTACTACGACGACGACGACGACTACTACTACTACTACTACTACTACTACTACTACTACTACTACTACTACTACTACTACTGCAACTACTCTACTACTGCCAAACATTGGTAGGTTACAACAATCAGTAATTCATTTGATCAGATCAATGGAACAGCCAACTCATGAATGAACATACAAGGGCCAAACACATACCCTTAACGTAGTTCTAAGGGAAATTCGGTGTGACACAGAATGTGACAAGACTGGTCCTTCAAATTATAGGTACAACACATTTTTGTCAGCTGAGTGGACTGAAGCAATCTGAAATAAAGTGTCTTGCTCAAGGACACAATGGACTGGAGCAATGTGAAATAAAGTGACTTGTTCAAGGACACAGTGGACTGGAGCAATGTGAAATAAAGTGTCTTGTTCAAGGACACAATGGACTGGAGCAAGGAGAAATAAAGTGTCTTGCTCAAGGACACAGTGGACTGGAGCAATGTGAAATAAAGTGTCTTGTTCAAGGACACGATGGACTGGAGCAAGGAGAAATAAAGTGTCTTGCTCAAGGACACAGTGGACTGGAGCAATGTGAAATAAAGTGTCTTGTTCAAGGACACAATGGACTGGAGCAAGGAGAAATAAAGTGTCTTGCTCAAGGACACAGTGGACTGGAGCAATGTGAAATAAAGTGTCTCGCTCAAGGACACAGTGGACTGGAGCAATGTGACATAAAGTGTCTTGCTCAAGGACACAGTGGACTGGAGCAATGTGACATAAAGTGTCTTGCTCAAGGACACAGTGGACTGGAGCAACGTGAAATAAAGTGTCTTGCTCAAGGACACAGTGGACTGGAGCAATGTAAAATAAAGTGCCTTGCTCAAGGACACAGTAGACTGGAGCAATGTAAAATAAAGTGTCTCGCTCAAGGACACAGTGGACTGGAGCAATGTAAAATAAAGTGTCTTGCTCAAGGACAGAGTGGACTGGAGCAATGTGAAATAAAGTGTTTTGCTCAAGGACATAATGGACTGGAGTAACGTGAAATAAAGTGTCTTGCTGAAGGAAACAGTGGACTGGAACAATGTGAAATAAAGTGTCTTGCTCAAGGTCACAGTGGACTGGAGCAACGTGAAATAAAGTCTCTTGCTCAAACTCATAGTGGACTGGAGCAACATGAAATAAAGTGTCTTCCTCAAGGACACAGTGGACTGGAGCAACGTGAAATAAAGTGTTTTGCTTCAGGACACAGTGGAGTGGAGCAATGTGAAATAAAGAGTCCTGCTGAAGGACAACCTAGTCTGTAGCAACGTGAAATAAAGTGTCTTGTTCAAGGACACCCTGTACTGGAGCAACATTAAATAAAGTGTCTTGCTCAAGGACACAGTGGACTGGAGCAACGTGAAATAAAGTGTTTTGCTGCAGGACACGGTGGAGTGGAGCAATGTAAAATAAAGTGTCTTGCTCAAGGACACAGTGGACTGGGGCAACGTGAAATAAAGTGTCTTGCTCAATGTCACAGTGCACTGGAGCAATGTGACATATGATGTCTTGCTCAAGGAGACAGTGGACTTGAGCAATGTGAAATAAAGTGTTTGCTCAAGACCACAGTGAACTGGAGCAATGTGAAATATAGTGTCTTGCTCAACGACACAGTGGACTGGAGCAACGTGAAATAAAGTGTCTTGTTCAATGTCACTGTGGACTGGAGCAATGTGAAATAATGTGTCTTGCTCAAGGACACAGTGGACAGGAGCAACGTGAAATAAAGTTTCTTGTTCAAGGACACAGTGGACTGGAGCAATGTGACATAAAGTGTCTTGCTCAAGGACACCCTGGACTGGATCAATGTGAAATAAAGTATCTTATTCAGGACACAGTGGACTGGAGCAATGAGAAATAAAGTGTCTTATTCAAGGACACAATGGACTGGAGCTCTGTGACTCAAAGTGTCTTGCTCAATGTCACAGTGAACTGGAGCAATGTGAAATAAAATGTCTTGCTCAAGGACACAGTGGACTGGAGCAACATGAAATAAAGTGTCTTGCTCAAGGACACAGTGGACTGGAGCAACATGAAATAAAGTGTCTTGCTCAAGGACACAGTAGACTGGAGCAATGTGAAATAAAGTATCTTATTCAAGTACACAGTGGACTGGAGTAATGAGAAATAAAGTGTCTTATTCAAGGACACAATGGACTGGAGCTATGTGACTCAAAGTGTCTTGCTCAATGTCACAGTGGACTGGAGCAATGTGACATTAAGTGTCTTGCTCAAGGACACAGTGGACTGGAGCAACGTGAAATAAAGTCTCTTACTCGAAGTCACAGTGAACTGGAGCAATGTGAAATAAAATGTCTTGCTCAAGGACACAGTGGACTGGAGCAACATGAAATAAAGTGTTTTGCTGAAGGACACAGTGGAGTGGAGCAATGTGAAATAAATTGTCCTGCTCAAGGCCACCTTGGACTGGAGCAATGGGAAATAAAGTGTCTTGCTGAAAGGACACAGTGGATTGGAGCAATGTGAAATAAAGTCTCTTGCTCAAGGACAAACTAGTCTGGAGGGACGTGAAATAAAGTGTCTTTTTCAAGGACGCATTGGACTGGAGCAATGAGAAATAGAGTGTCTTGCTCAAGGACACAGTGGACTGGAGCAATGTGAATTAATGTGTCCTCCTCAAGTTCACAGTGGACTGGAGCAATGTGAAATAAAGTGTCTTGCTCAAGGACACAGTGGACTGGAGCAATGTGAAATAAAGTGTCTTGCTCAAGGACACAGTGTACTGGAGCAATGTGAAATAAACATTCTTGTTCAAGTATACAGTGGACTGGAGCAATGTGAAATAAAGTGTCTTGCTCAAGGACATAGTGGACTGGGGCAACGTGAAATAAAGTGTCTTGCTCAATGTCACAGTGGACTGGAGCAATGTGACATATAATGTCTTGCTCAACGACACAGTGGACTGGAGCAACGTGAAATAAAGTGTCTTGTTCAAGTTCACACCGGACTGGAGCAACGTGAAATAAAGTATGTTGCTCAAAGACACAGTGGACTGGAGCAATGTGACATAAAGTGTCTTGCTCAAAGACGCGGTGGACTTGAGCAATGTAAAGTAAAGTGTCTTGTTCAAGTACACAGTGGACTGGGGGCAACGTGAAATAAAGTGTCTTGCTCAAGGACAGGGTGGACTGGAGCAAAGTGAAATAAAGTGTCTTGTTCAATTACACAGTGGACTGGAGCAATGTGAAATAAAATGTCTTGCTCAAGGAGACAGTGGACTGGAGCAATGTGAAATAAAGTGTCTTATTCAAGGACACAGTAGACTGGAGCAATGTGAAATAAAGTCTCTCGCTCAAGGACAAACTAGTCTGGAGGGACGTGAAATAAAGTGTCTTGTTCAAGGATGCATTGGACTGGAGCAATGAGAAATAGAGTGTCTTGCTCAAGCACACAGTTGACTGGAGCTATGTGAAATAAAGTATCTTGCTTAAGGACACAGTGGACTGGAGCAACGTGAAATAAAGTGATTGTTCAAGGACACAGTGGACATGAGCAATGTAAAATAAAGTGTTTTGCTCAAGGACACAGTGGACAGAAACAATGTGAAATAAAGTGTCTCGCTCAAGGACACAGTGGACTGGAGCAATGATAAATAGAGTGTTTGCTCAAGGTCATAGTGGACTGGAGCAACCTGAAATATAGTGTCTTTCTCAAGGTGACAGTGGAAAGGAGCAATTTGAAATAAAGTATCTTGCTTTAAGGACACAGTGGACTGGAGCAACGTGAAATAATGTGTCTTGTTCAATGTCATTGTGGACTGGAGCAATGTGAAATAATGTGTCTTGCTCAAGGACACAGTGGACAGGAGGAACGTGAAATAAAGTTTCTTGTTCAAGGACACAGTGGACTGGAGCAATGTGACATAAAGTGTCTTGCTCAAGGACACAGTGGACTGGAGCAATGTGAAATAAAGTGTCTTCCTCAAGGACAACCTAATCTGGAGCAACGTGAAATAAAGTGTCTTGTTCAAGGACACCCTGGACTGGAGCAACATGAAATAAAGTGTCTTGCTCAAGAACACAGTGGACTGGAGCAATGTGAAATAAAGTGTCTTGCTGAAGGACACTAGACTACAGCACCGTGAAATAAAGTGTCTTGCTCAAGGTCACAGTGGACTGGAACAAAGTGAAATAAAGTGTCTTGCTCAAGGAGACAGTGGACTGGAGCAATGTAAAAAAAGTGTCTTTCTCAAGGACACAGTGGACTGGAGCAATGTGAATTAATGTGTCCTCTTCAAGTACACAGTGGACTGGAGCAATGTGAAATAAAGTGTCTTGCTCAAGGACACAGTGGTATGGAGCAATGTGACATGAAGTGTTATGCCCAAGGACACAGTGGACTGGAGCAATGTGAAATAAAGTGTCTTGCTCAAGGACACAGTGTACTGGAGCAATGTGAAATAAACATTCTTGTTCAAGTATACTGTGGACTGGAGCAATGTGAAATAAAGTGTCTTGCTCAAGGACACAGTGGACTGGGGCAACGTGAAATAAAGTGTCTTGCTCAATGTCACAGTGGACTGGAGCAATGTGACATATAATGTCTTGCTCAAGGACACTGAACTGGAGCAATGTGAAATGAAGTGTCTTGCTCAACGACACAGTGGACTGGAGCAACGTGAAATAAAGTGTCTTGTTCAAGTACACAGTGGACTGGGGGCAACGTGAAATAAAGTGTCTTGCTCAAGGACACAGTGGAGTGGAGCAATGTGAAATAAAGTGTCTTGCTCAAGGACACAGTACACTGGAGCCACGTGAAATAAAGTGTTTTGCTGAAGGACACAGTAGACTGGAGCAATGTGAAATAAAGTGTCTTGCTCAAGGACACAGTGGAATGGAGCAATGTGAAATAAAGTGTCCTGGACAGGAGCAATGGGAAATAAAGTGTCTTACTCAAGAACACAGTGGACAGGAGCAATGTGAAATAAAGTGTCTCGTTCAAGGACACCCTGGACTGGAGCAACGTGAAATAAAGTGTCTTGCTCAAGAACACAGTGGACTGGAGCAATGTGAAATAAAGTGTCTTGCTCAAGGATACAGTGGACTGGAGTAACGTGAAATAAAGTATCTTGCTCAAGGACACAGTGGACTGGAGCAATGTGAAGTAAAGTGTCTTGTTCAAGTACACGGTGGACTGGAGCTGTGTGAAATAAAGTGTCTTGCTCAAGGACACAGTGGACTCTGGCAATCTGATATAAAATGTCTTGCTCAAGGTGACAGTGGACTGGAGCAATCTGATATAAAATGTCTTGCTCAAGGAGACAGTAGACTGGAGCAATGTGACTCAAAGTGTCATGTTCAAGGACACAGTGGACTGGAGCAATGTGAAATAAAGTGTCTTGCTCAAGGACACAGTGGACTGGAGCAACGTGAAATAAAGTGTCTTGTTCAAGGACACAGTGGACTGGAGCAACGTGAAATAAAGTGACTTGTTCAAGGACACAGTGGACTGGAGCAATGTAAAATAAAGTGTCTTGCTCAAGGACACAGTGGACTGGAGCAATGTGAACTAAAGTGTCTCGCTCAAGGACATAATGGACTGGAGTAACATGAAATAAAGTGTCTTGCTGAAGGAAACAGTTGACTGGAGTAACATGAAATAAAGTGTCTTGCTCAAGGACACAGTGGACTGGAGCAACGTGAAATAAAGTGTTTTTCTGAAGGACACAGTGGAGTGGAGCAATGTGAAATAAAGTGTCCTGCTCAAGGCCACCCTGGACTGGAGCAATGTGAAATAAAGTGTCTTGCTCAAGGACAGGGTGGACTGGAGCAAAGTGAAATTAAGTGTCTTGTTCAATTACACAGTGTACTGGAGCAATGTGAAATAAAGTGTCTTGCTCAAGGACACCCTGGACTGGAGCAATGTGAAATAAAGTATCTTGCTCAAGGACACAGTGGACTGGAGCAATGTGAAATAAAGTGTCTTGTTCAAGGACACAGTGGACTGGAGCAATGCGACATAAAGTGTCTTGCTCAAAGACTATCTGGACTAAAGCAATGTGAAATAAAGTGTCTTGCTCAACGACACCCTGGACTGAAGCAACATGAAATAAAGTGTCTTGCTCAAGGACACAGTGGACTGGAGCAATGTGAAATAAAGTGTCTTGTTGAAGGACACAGTGGACTGGAGCAATGTGAAATAAAGTCTCCTGCTCAAGGACACAGTGGACTGGAGCAATGTGACATAAAGTGTCTTGCTCAAGGACACAATGGACTGGAGAAATTTGAAGTAAAGTGTCTTGTTTAAGGACACAGTGAACTGGAGCAACATGAAATAAAGTGTCCTGCTCAAGGACACCCTGGACTGGAGCAATGTGAAATAAAGTGGCTTGTTCAAGGACACAGTGGACTGGAGCAATGTGACATAAAGTATCCTGCTCAAGAACACCCTGGACTCGAGCAATGGGAAATAAAATGTCTTGCTGAAGGACACAGTGGACTGGAGCAATGTGAAATAAAGTGTCTTCCTCAAGGACAACCTAACCTGGAGCAAGGTGAAATAAAGTGTCTTGTTCAAGGACAACCTGGACTGGAGCAACATGAAATAAAGTGTCTTGCTCAAGAACACAGTGGACTGGAGCAATGTGAAATAAAGTGTCTTGCTCAAGGACACTAGACTACAGCACCGTGAAATAAAGTGTCTTGCTCAAGGTCACAGTGGACTGGAGCAAAGTGAAATAAAGTGTCTTGCTCAAGGAGACAGTGGACTGGAGCAATGTAAAATAAAGTGTCTTGCTCAAGGACACAGTGGACTGGAGCAATGTGAATTAATGTGTCCTCTTCAAGTACACAGTGGACAGGAGCAATGTGAAATAAAATGTCTTGCTCAAGGACACAGTGGTATGGAGCAATGTGACATGAAGTGTTATGCCCAAGGACACAGTGGACTGGAGCAATGTGAAATAAAGTGTCTTGCTCAAGGACACAGTGGACTGGAGCAATGTGAAATAAACATTCTTGTTCAAGTATACAGTGGACTGGAGCAATGTGAAATAAAGTGTCTTGCTCAAGGACACAGTGGACTGGGGCAACGTGAAATAAAGTGTCTTGCTCAATGTCACAGTGGACTGGAGCAATGTGACATATAATGTCTTGCTCAAGGTCACAGCGGACTGGAGCAACGTGAAATAAAGTATCTTGCTGAAAGACACGGTGGACTGGAGCAATGTGACATAAAGTGTCTTGCTCAAGGACGCGGTGGACTTGAGCAATGTAAAGTAAAGTGTCTTGCTCAAGGACACAGTGGACTGTGGCAATCTGATATAAAATGTCTTGCTCAAGGAGACAGTGGACTGGAGCAATCTGATATAAAATGTCTTGCTCAAGGACACAGTGGAATGGAGCAATGTGACATAAAGTGGCTTGTTCAAGGACACAGTGGACTGGTGCAATGTGAAATAAAGTGTCTTGCTGAAGGACAAAGTGGACTGGAGCAATGTGAAATAAAGTGGCTTGTTCAAGGACACAGTGGACTGGAGCAATGTGACATAAAGTGTCCTGCTCAAGAACACCCTGGACTCGAGCAATGGGAAATAAAATGTCTTGCTGAAGGACACAGTGAACTGGAGCAATGGGAAATATAGTGTCTTGCTCAACGACACAGTGGACTGGAGCAACGTGAAATAAAGTGTCTTGTTCAATGTCAATGTGGACTGGAGCAATGTGAAATAATGTGTCTTGCTCAAGGACACAGTGGACAGGAGCAACGTGAAATAAAGTTTCTTGTTCAAGGACACAGTGGACTGGAGCAATGTGACATAAAGTGTCTTGCTCAAGGACACCCTGGACTGGATCAATGTGAAATAAAGTATCTTATTCAGGACACAGTGGACTGGAGCAATGAGAAATAAAGTGTCTTATTCAAGGACACAATGGACTGGAGCTCTGTGACTCAAAGTGTCTTGCTCAATGTCACAGTGAACTGGAGCAATGTGAAATAAAATGTCTTTCTCAAGGACACAGTGGACTGGAGCAACATGAAATAAAGTGTCTTGCTCAAGGACACAGTGGACTGGAGCAACATGAAATAAAGTGTCTTGCTCAAGGACACAGTAGACTGGAGCAATGTGAAATAAAGTATCTTATTCAAGGACACAGTGGACTGGAGTAATGAGAAATAAAGTGTCTTATTCAAGGACACAATGGACTGGAGCTATGTGACTCAAAGTGTCTTGCTCAATGTCACAGTGGACTGGAGCAATGTGACATTAAGTGTCTTGCTCAAGGACACAGTGGACTGGAGCAACGTGAAATAAAGTCTCTTACTCGAAGTCACAGTGAACTGGAGCAATGTGAAATAAAATGTCTTGCTCAAGGACACAGTGGACTGGAGCAACATGAAATAAAGTGTTTTGCTGAAGGACACAGTGGAGTGGAGCAATGTGAAATAAATTGTCCTGCTCAAGGCCACCCTGGACTGGAGCAATGGGGAATAAAGTGTCTTGCTGAAAGGACACAGTGGATTGGAGCAATGTGAAATAAAGTCTCTTGCTCAAGGACAAACTAGTCTGGAGGGACGTGAAATAAAGTGTCTTTTTCAAGGACGCATTGGACTGGAGCAATGAGAAATAGAGTGTCTTGCTCAAGGACACAGTGGACTGGAGCAATGTGAATTAATGTGTCCTGTTCAAGTTCACAGTGGACTGGAGCAATGTGAAATAAAGTGTCTTGCTCAAGGACACAGTGGACTGGAGCAATGTGAAATAAAGTGTCTTGCTCAAGGACACAGTGTACTGGAGCAATGTGAAATAAACATTCTTGTTCAAGTATACAGTGGACTGGAGCAATGTGAAGTAAAGTGTCTTGCTCAAGGACACAGTGGACTGGGGCAACGTGAAATAAAGTGTCTTGCTCAATGTCACAGTGGACTGGAGCAATGTGACATATAATGTCTTGCTCAAGGACACAGTGAACTGGAGCAATGTGAAATAAAGTGTCTTGCTCAACGACACAGTGGACTGGAGCAACGTGAAATAAAGTGTCTTTTTCAAGTTCACACCGGACTGGAGCAACGTGAAATAAAGTGTCTTGCTCAACGACACAGTGGACTGGAGCAATGTAAAATAAAGTGTCTTGTTCAAGTACACAGTGGACTGGGGGCAACGTGAAATAAAGTGTCTTGCTCAAGGACAGGGTGGACTGGAGCAAAGTGAAATAAAGTGTTTTGCTGAAGGACACAGTAGACTGGAGCAATGTGAAATAAAGTGTCTTGCTCAAGGACACAGTGGAATGGAGCAATGTGAAATAAAGTGTCCTGGACAGGAGCAATGGGAAATAAAGTGTCTTACTCAAGAACACAGTGGACTGGAGCAATGTGAAATAAAGTGTCTCGTTCAATTACACAGTGGACTGGAGCAATGTGAAATAAAATGTCTTGCTCAAGGAGACAGTGGACTGGAGCAATGTGAAATAAAGTGTCTTGCTCAAGGACACAGTAGACTGGAGCAACATGAAATAAAGTGTCTTGCTCAAGGACACAGTACACTGGAGCCACGTGAAATAAAGTGTTTTGCTGAAGGACACAGTAGACTGGAGCAATGTGAAATAAAGTGTCTTGCTCAAGGACACAGTGGAATGGAGCAATGTGAAATAAAGTGTCCTGGACAGGAGCAATGGGAAATAAAGTGTCTTACTCAAGAACACAGTGGACAGGAGCAATGTGAAATAAAGTGTCTCGTTCAAGGACACCCTGGACTGGAACAACGTGAAATAAAGTGTCTTGCTCAAGAACACAGTGGACTGGAGCAATGTGAAATAAAGTGTCTTGCTCAAGGATACAGTGGACTGGAGTAACGTGAAATAAAGTATCTTGCTCAAGGACACAGTGGACTGGAGCAATGTGAAGTAAAGTGTCTTGTTCAAGTACACGGTGGACTGGAGCTGTGTGAAATAAAGTGTCTTGCTCAAGGACACAGTGGACTCTGGCAATCTGATATAAAATGTCTTGCTCAAGGTGACAGTGGACTGGAGCAATCTGATATAAAATGTCTTGCTCAAGGAGACAGTAGACTGGAGCAATGTGACTCAAAGTGTCATGTTCAAGGACACAGTGGACTGGAGCAATGTGAAATAAAGTGTCTTGCTCAAGGACACAGTGGACTGGAGCAACGTGAAATAAAGTGTCTTGTTCAAGGACACAGTGGACTGGAGCAACGTGAAATAAAGTGACTTGTTCAAGGACACAGTGGACTGGAGCAATGTAAAATAAAGTGTCTTGCTCAAGGACACAGTGGACTGGAGCAATGTGAACTAAAGTGTCTCGCTCAAGGACATAATGGACTGGAGTAACATGAAATAAAGTGTCTTGCTGAAGGAAACAGTTGACTGGAGTAACATGAAATAAAGTGTCTTGCTCAAGGACACAGTGGACTGGAGCAACGTGAAATAAAGTGTTTTGCTGAAGGACACAGTGGAATGGAGCAATGTGAAATAAAGTGTCTTGCTCAAGGACAGGGTGGACTGGAGCAAACTGAAATTAAGTGTCTTGTTCAATTACACAGTGTACTGGAGCAATGTGAAATAAAGTGTCTTGATCAAGGACATAGTGAACTGGAGCAACGTGAAATAAAGTGTCTTGCTCAAGGACACCCTGGACTGGAGCAATGTGAAATAAAGTATCTTGCTCAAGGACACAGTGGACTGGAGCAATGTGAAATAAAGTGTCTTGTTCAAGGACACAGTGGACTGGAGCAATGCGACATAAAGTGTCTTGCTCAAAGACTATCTGGACTAAAGCAATGTGAAATAAAGTGTCTTGCTCAACGACACCCTGGACTGAAGCAACATGAAATAAAGTGTCTTGCTCAAGGACACAGTGGACTGGAGCAATGTGAAATAAAGTGTCTTGTTGAAGGACACAGTGGACTGGACAAATGTGAAATAAAGTCTCCTGCTCAAGGACACAGTGGACTGGAGCAATGTGACATAAAGTGTCTTGCTCAAGGACACAATGGACTGGAGAAATTTGAAGTAAAGTGTCTTGTTTAAGGACACAGTGAACTGGAGCAACATGAAATAAAGTGTCCTGCTCAAGGACACCCTGGACTGGAGCAATGTGAAATAAAGTGTCTTGCTGAAGGACAAAGTGGACTGGAGCAATGTGAAATAAAGTGGCTTGTTCAAGGACACAGTGGACTGGAGCAATGTGACATAAAGTGTCCTGCTCAAGAACACCCTGGACTCGAGCAATGGGAAATAAAATGTCTTGCTGAAGGACACAGTGGACTGGAGCAATGTGAAATAAAGTGTCTTCCTCAAGGACAACCTAATCTGCAGCAACGTGAAATAAAGTGTCTTGTTCAAGGACACCCTGGACTGGAGCAACATGAAATAAAGTGTCTTGCTCAAGAACACAGTGGACTGGAGCAATGTGAAATAAAGTCTCTTGCTCAAGGACACAGTGGACTGGAGCAATGTGAATTAATGTGTCCTCTTCAAGTACACAGTGGACTGGAGCAATGTGAAATAAAGTGTCTTGCTCAAGGACACTAGACTACAGCACCGTGAAATAAAGTGTCTTGCTCAAGGTCACAGTGGACTGGAGCAAAGTGAAATAAAGTGTCTTGCTCAAGGAGACAGTGGACTGGAGCAATGTAAAATAAAGTGTCTTGCTCAAGGACACAGTGGACTGGAGCAATGTGAAATAAAATGTCTTGCTCAACGACACAGTGGTATGGAGCAATGTGACATGAAGTGTTATGCCCAAGGACACAGTGGACTGGAGCAATGTGAAATAAAGTGTCTTGCTCAAGGACACAGTGGACTGGAGCAATGTGAAATAAACATTCTTGTTCAAGTATACAGTGGACTGGAGCAATGTGAAATAAAGTGTCTTGCTCAAGGACACAGTGGACTGGGGCAACGTGAAATAAAGTGTCTTGCTCAATGTCACAGTGGACTGGAGCAATGTGACATATAATGTCTTGCTCAAGGTCACAGCGGACTGGAGCAACGTGAAATAAAGTATCTTGATGAAAGACACGGTGGACTGGAGCAATGTGACATAAAGTGTCTTGCTCAAGGACGCGGTGGACTTGAGCAATGTAAAGTAAAGTGTCTTGCTCAAGGACACAGTGGACTGTGGCAATCTGATATAAAATGTCTTGCTCAAGGAGACAGTGGACTTGAGCAATGTGAAATAAAATGTCTTGCTTAAGTACAACCTAATCTGGAGCAACGTGAAATAAAGTGTCTTGTTCAAGGACACCCTGGACTGGAGCAACATGAAATAAAGTGTCTTGATCAAGAACACAGTGGACTGGAGCAATGTGAAATAAAGTGTCTTGCTCAAGGACACAGTGGACTGGAGCAATGTGAATTAATGTGTCCTCTTCAAGTACACAGTGGACTGGAGCAATGTGAAATAAAGTGTCTTGCTCAAGGACACTAGACTACAGCACCGTGAAATAAAGTGTCTTGCTCAAGGTCACAGTGGACTGGAGCAAAGTGAAATAAAGTGTCTTGCTCAAGGAGACAGTGGACTGGAGCAATGTAAAATAAAGTGTCTTGCTCAAGGACACAGTGGACTGGAGCAATGTGAATTAATGTGTCCTCTTCAAGTACACAGTGGACTGGAGCAATGTAAAATAAAATGTCTTGCTCAAGGACACAGTGGTATGGAGCAATGTGACATGAAGTGTTATGCCCAAGGACACAGTGGACTGGAGCAATGTGAAATAAAGTGTCTTGCTCAAGGACACAGTGGACTGGAGCAATGTGAAATAAACATTCTTGTTCAAGTATACAGTGGACTGGAGCAATGTGAAATAAAGTGTCTTGCTCAAGGACACAGTGGACTGGGGCAACGTGAAATAAAGTGTCTTGCTCAATGTCACAGTGGACTGGAGCAATGTGACATATAATGTCTTGCTCAAGGTCACAGCGGACTGGAGCAACGTGAAATAAAGTATCTTGCTGAAAGACACGGTGGACTGGAGCAATGTGACATAAAGTGTCTTGCTCAAGGACACAGTGGACTTGAGCAATGTGAAATAAAATGTCTTCCTCAAGGACAACCTAATCTGGAGCAACGTGAAATAAAGTGTCTTGTTCAAGGACACCCTGGACTGGAGCAACATGAAATAAAGTGTCTTGATCAAGAACACAGTGGACTGGAGCAATGTGAAATAAAGTGTCTTGTTCAAGGTCACAGCGGACTGGAGCAACGTTAAATAAAGTATCTTGCTCAAAGACACGGTGGACTGGAGCAATGTGACATAAAGTGTCTTGCTCAAGGACGCGGTGGGCTTGACCAATGTAAAGTAAAGTGTCTTGTTCAAGTACACAATGGACTGGAGCTGTGTGAAATAAAGTGTCTTGCTCAAGGACACAGTGGACTATGGCAATCTGATATAAAATGTCTTGCTCAAGGAGACAGTGGACTGGAGCAACGTGAAATAAAGTCACTTGTTCAAGGACACAGTGGACTGGAGCAATGTAAAATAAAGTGTCTTGCTCAAGGACACAGTGGACTGGAGCAATATGAACTAAAGTGTCTCGCTCAAGGACATAATGGACTGGAGTAACATGAAATAAAGTGTCTTGCTGAAGGAAACAGTTGACTGGAGCAACATGAAATAAAGAGTCTTGCTCAAGGACACAGTGGAGTGGAGCAATGTGAAATAAAGTGTCCTGCTCAAGGCCACCCTCGACTGGAGCAATGTGAAATAAAGTGTCTTGTTCAATTACACAGTGGACTGGAGCAATGTGAAATAAAGTGTCTTACTCAAGGACACCCTGGACTGGAGCAATGTGAAATAAAGTTTCTTGCTCAAGGACACGGTGGACTGGAGCAATGCGACATAAAGTATCTTGCTCAAAGACTATCTGGACTGAAGCAACGTGAAATAAAGTGTCTTGCTCAACGACACCCTGGACTGAAGCAACATGAAATAAAGTGTCTTGCTCAAGGACACAGTGGACTGGAGCAATGTGAAATAAAGTGTCTTACTCAAGGACACCCTGGACTGGAGCAATGTGAAATAAAGTATCTTGCTCAAGGACACAGTGGACTGGAGCAATGTAAAATAAAGTGTCTTGTTGAAGGACACGGTGGACTGGAGCAATGTGAAATAAAGTCTCCTGCTCAAGGACACAGTGGACTGGAGCAATGTGACATAAAGTGTCTTGCTCAAGGACACAATGGACTGGAGAAATTTGAAGTAAAGTGTCTTGTTTAAGGACACAGTGAACTGGAGCAACATGAAATAAAGTGTCCTGCTCAAGGACACCCTGGACTGGAGCAATGTGAAATAAAGTGTCTTGCTGAAGGACAAAGTGGACTGGAGCAATGTGACATAAAGTGTCTTGCTCAAGGACACAGTGGAGTGGAGCAATGTGAAATAAAGTGTCCTGCTCAAGAACACCCTGGACTCGAGCAATGGGAAATAAAATGTCTTGCTGAAGGACACAGTGGACTGGAGCAATGTGAAATAAAGTGTCTTCCTCAAGGACAACCTAATCTGGAGCAACGTGAAATAAAGTGTCTTGTTCAAGGACACCCTGGACTGGAGCAACATGAAATAAAGTGTCTTGTTCAAGTATACAGTGGACTGGAGCAATGTGAAATAAAGTGTCTTGCTCAAGGACACAGTGGACTGGAGCAATGTGAATTAATGTGTCCTCTTCAAGTACACAGTGGACTGGAGCAATGTGAAATAAAGTGTCTTGCTCAAGGACAGGGTGGACTGGAGCAATGTGACATGAAGTGTTATGCCCAAGGACGCAGTGGACTGGAGCAATGTGAAATAAAGTGTCTTGCTAGAGGACACAGTGGACTGGAGTATTGTGAAATAAACATTCTTGTTCAAGTATACAGTGGACTGGAGCAATGTGAAATAAAGTGTCTTGCTCAAGGACACAGTGGACTGGGGCAACGTGAAATAAAGTGTCTTGCTCAATGTCACAGTGGACTGGAGCAATGTGACATATAATGACTTGCTCTAGGACACAGTGAACTGGAGCAATGTGAAATATAGTGTCTTGCTCAACGACACAGTGAACTGGAGCAACATGAAATAAAGTGTCCTGCTCAAGGACACCCTGGACTGGAGCAATGTGAAATAAAGTGTCTTGCTGAAGGACAAAGTGGACTGGAGCAATGTGAAATAAAGTGTCTTGTTCAAGGACACAGTGGACTGGAGCAATGTGACATAAAGTGTCTTGCTCAAGGACACAGTGGAGTGGAGCAACGTGAAATAAAGTGTCCTGCTCAAGAACACCCTGGACTCGAGCAATGGGAAATAAAATGTCTTCTTCAAGGACAACCTAATCTGGAGCAACGTGAAATAAAGTGTCTTGTTCAAGGACACCCTGGACTGGAGCAACGTGAAATAAAGTGTCTTGCTCAAGAACACAGTGGACTGGAGCAATGTGAAATAAAGTGTCTTGCTCAAGGACAGGGTGGACTGGAGCAATGTGACATGAAGTGTTATGCCCAAGGACACAGTGGACTGGAGCAATGTGAAATAAAGTGTCTTGCTAGAGGACACAGTGGACTGGAGTATTGTGAAATAAACATTCTTGTTCAAGTATACAGTGGACTGGAGCAATGTGAAATAAAGTGTCTTGCTCAAGGACACAGTGGACTGGGGCAACGTGAAATAAAGTGTCTTGCTCAATGTCACAGTGAACTGGAGCAATGTGAAATAAAGTGTCTTGCTCAACGACGCGGTGGACTTGAGCAATGTAAAGTAAAGTGTCTTGTTCAAGTACGCAGTGGACTGGAGCTGTGTGAAATAAAGTGTCTTGCTCAAGGACACAGAGGACTGGAGCAACGTGAAATAAAGTATCTTGCTCAAAGACACGGTGGACTGGAGCAATGTGACATAAAGTGTCTTGCTCAAGGACGCGGTGGACTTGAGCAATGTAAAGTAAAGTGTCTTGTTCAAGTACACAGTGGACTGGAGCTGTGTGAAATAAAGTGTCTTGCACAAGGACACAGTGGACTGTGGCAATCTGAAATAAAATGTCTTGCTCAAGGAGACAGTGGACTGGAGCAATGTGAAATAAAATGTCTTCCTCAAGGACAACCTAATCTGGAGCAACGTGAAATAAAGTGTCTTGTTCAAGGACACCCTGGACTGGAGCAACATAAAATAAAGTGTCTTGCTCAAGAACACAGTGGACTGGAGTAATGTGAAATAAAGTGTCTTGCTCAAGGACACTAGACTACAGCACCGTGAAATAAAGTGTCTTGCTCAAGGTCACAGTGGACTGGAGCAAAGTGAAATAAAGTGTCTTGCTCAAGGAGACAGCGGACTGGAGCAATGTAAAATAAAGTGTCTTGCTCAAGGACACAGTGGACTGGAGCAATGTGAATTAATGTGTCCTCTTCAAGTACACAGTGGACTGGAGCAATGTGAAATAAAGTGTCTTGCTCAAGGACACAGTGGTATGGAGCAATGTGACATGAAGTGTTATGCCCTAGGACACAGTGGACTGGAGCAATGTGAAATAAAGTGTCTTGCTCAAGGACACAGTGGTATGGAGCAATGTGATATGAAGTGTTATGCCCTAGGACACAGTGGACTGGAGCAATGTGAAATAAAGTGTCTTGCTCAAGGACACAGTGGACTGGAGCAATGTGAAATAAACATTCTTGTTCAAGTATACAGTGGACTGGAGCAATGTGAAATAAAGTGTCTTGCTCAAGGACACAGTGGACTGGGGCAACGTGAAATAAAGTGTCTTGCTCAATGTCACAGTGGACTGGAGCAATGTCACATATAATTGTTTCTACTTTTGGCACAAGGCCAGCAATTACCCAGTGCATTACTGGTACTTTATTTTATCGACCCCGTAAGGATGAAAGGCAAAGTCAACCTCGGCGGGATTTGAACTCAGATCGTAAAGGGACGTAACTATGCTGGAAAGCATGGCGTCCGACCCTCTACTGATACTGCCAATCCACCGCCATGTGGAGCAATGTCACATATAATGTCTTGCTCAAGGACACAGTGAACTGGAGCAATGTGAAATAAAGTGTCTTGTTCAAGGACACAGTGAACTGGAGCAATGTGAAATAAAGTGTCTTGTTCAAGGACACAGTGAACTGGAGCAATGTGAAATAAAGTGTCTTGCTCAACGACACAGTGGACTGGAGCAACGTGAAATAAAGTGTCTTGTTCAAGGTCACAGCGGACTGGAGCAACGTGAAATAAAGTATCTTGCTCAAAGACACGGTGGACTGGAGCAATGTGACATAAAGTGTCTTGCTCAAGGATGCGGTGGACTTGAGCAATGTAAAGTAAAGTGTCTTGTTCAAGTACACAGTGGACTGGAGCTGTGTGAAATAAAATGTCTTGCTCAAGGAGACAGTGGACTGGAGCAACGTGAAATAAAGTGACTTGTTCAAGGACACAGTGGACTGGAGCAATGTAAAATAAAGTGTCTTGCTCAAGGACAAAGAGGACTGGAGCAATGTGAACTAAAGTGTCTCGCTCAAGGACATAATGTACTGGAGTAACATGAAATAAAGTGTCTTGCTGAAGGAAACAGTTGACTGGAGCAACATGAAATAAAGTGTCTTGCTCAAGGACACAGTGGAGTGGAGCAATGTGAAATAAAGTGTCCTGCTCAAGGCCACCCTCGACTGGAGCAATGTGAAATAAAGTGTCTTGCTCAAGGACAGGGTGGACTGGAGCAAAGTGAAATAAAGTGTCTTGTTCAATTACACAGTGGACTGGAGCAATGTGAAATAAAGTGTCTTACTCAAGGACACCCTGGACTGGAGCAATGTGAAATAAACTATCTTGCTCAAGGACACAGTGGACTGGAGCAATGTAAAATAAAGTGTCTTGCTCAAGGACACGGTGGACTGGAGCAATGCGACATAAAGTGTCTTGCTCAAAGACTATCTGGACTGAAGCAACGTGAAATAAAGTGTCTTGCTCAACGACACCCTGGACTGAAGCAACATGAAATAAAGTGTCTTGCTCAAGGACACAGTGGACTGGAGCAATGTGAAATAAAGTGTCTTGTTGAAGGACACAGTGGACTGGAGCAATGTGAAATAGAGTCTCCTGCTCAAGGACAGGGTGGACTGGAGTAAAGTGAAATAAAGTGTCTTGTTCAATTACACAGTGGACTGGAGCAATGTGACATAAAGTGTCTTGCTCAAGGTCACAATGGACTGGAGAAATTTGAAGTAAAGTGTCTTGTTTAAGGACACAGTGAACTGGAGCAACATGAAATAAAGTGTCCTGCTCAAGGACACCCTGGACTGGAGCAATGTGAAATAAAGTGTCTTGCTGAAGGACAAAGTGGACTGGAGCAATGTGAAATAAAGTGTCTTGTTCAAGGACACAGTGAACTGGAGCAATGTGAAATAAAGTGTCTTGCTCAACGACACAGTGGACTGGAGCAACGTGAAATAAAGTGTCTTGTTCAAGGTCACAGCGGACTGGAGCAACATGAAATAAAGTATCTTGCTCAAGGACGCGGTGGACTTGAGCAATGTAAAGTAAAGTGTCTTGTTCAAGTACACAGTGGACTGGAGCTGTGTGAAATAAAGTGTCTTGCTCAAGGACACAGTGGACTGTGGCAATCTGATATAAAATGTCTTCCTCAAGGAGACAGTGGACTGGAGCAATCTGATATAAAATGTCTTGCTCAAGGAGACAGCGTACTTGAGCAATGTGAAATAAAATGTCTTCCTCAAGGACAACCTAATCTGGAGCAACGTGAAATAAAGTGTCTTGTTCAAGGACACCCTGGACTGGAGCAACATGAAATAAAGTGTCTTGCTCAAGAACACAGTGGACTGGAGCAATGTGAAATAAAGTGTCTTGCTCAAGGACACTAGACTACAGCACCGTGAAATAAAGTGTCTTGCTCAAGGTCACAGTGGACTGGAGCAAAGTGAAATAAAGTGTCTTGCTCAAGGAGACAGTGGACTGGAGCAATGTAAAATAAAGTGTCTTGCTCAAGGACACAGTGGACTGGAGCAATGTGAATTAATGTGTCCTCTTCAAGTACACAGTGGACTGGAGCAATGTGAAATAAAGTGTCTTGCTCAAGGACACAGTGGTATGGAGCAATGTGACATGAAGTGTTATGCCCAAGGACACAGTGGACTGGAGCAATGTGAAATAATGTGTCTTGCTCAAGGACAGGGTGGACTGGAGCAATGTGACATGAAGTGTTATGCCCAAGGACACAGTGGACTGGAGCAATGTGAAATAAACATTCTTGTTCAAGTATACAGTGGACTGGAGCAATGTGAAATAAAGTGTCTTGCTCAAGGACACAGTGGACTGGGGAAACGTGAAATAAAGTGTCTTGCTCAATGTCACAGTGGACTGGAGCAATGTGACATATAATGACTTGCTCAAGGACACAGTGAACTGGAGCAATGTGACATAAAGTGTCTTGCTCAACGACACAGTGAACTGGAGCAACATGAAATAAAGTGTCCTGCTCAAGGACACCCTGGACTGGAGCAATGTGAAATAAAGTGTCTTGTTCAAGGACACAGTGGACTGGAGCAATGTGACATAAAGTGTCTTGCTCAAGGACACAGTGGAGTGGAGCAACGTGAAATAAAGTGTCCTGCTCAAGAACACCCTGGACTCGAGCAATGGGAAATAAAATGTCTTCCTCAAGGACAACCTAATCTGGAGCAACGTGAAATAAAGTGTCTTGTTCAAGGACACCCTGGACTGGAGCAACATGAAATAAAGTGTCTTGCTCAAGAACACAGTGGACTGGAGCAATGTGAAATAAAGTGTCTTGCTCAAGGACAGGGTGGACTGGAGCAATGTGACATGAAGTGTTATGCCCAAGGACACAGTGGACTGGAGCAATGTGAAATAAAGTGTCTTGCTAGAGGACACAGTGGACTGGAGTATTGTGAAATAAACATTCTTGTTCAAGTATACAGTGGACTGGAGCAATGTGAAATAAAGTGTCTTGCTCAAGGACACAGTGGACTGGGGCAACGTGAAATAAAGTGTCTTGCTCAATGTCACAGTGGACTGGAGCAATGTGACATATAATGTCTTGCTCAAGGACACAGTGAACTGGAGCAATGTGAAATAAAGTGTCTTGCTCAACGACACAGTGGACTGGAGCAACGTGAAATAAAGTGTCTTGTTCAAGGTCACAGCGGACTGGAGCAACGTGAAATAAAGTATCTTGCTCAAAGGCACGGTGGACTGGAGCAATGTGACATAAAGTGTCTTGCTCAAGGACGCGCTGGACTTGAGGAATGTAAAGTAAAGTGTCTTGTTCAAGTACACAGTGGACTGGAGCTGTGTGAAATAAAGTGTCTTGCTCAAGGACACAGTGGACTGTGGCAATCTGATATAAAATGTATTGCTCAAGGAGACAGTGGACTGGAGCAATGTGAAATAAAATGTCTTGCTCAAGGAGACAGTGGACTGAAGCAATGTGAAATAAAGTGTCTTATTCAAGGACACAGTAGACTGGAGCAATGTGACTCAAAGTGTCATGTTCAAGGACACAGTGGACTGGAGCAATGTGAAATAAAGTGACTTGTTCAAGTACACAGTGGACTGGACAAATGTAAAATAAAGTGTCTTGCTCAAGGACACAGTGGACTGTGGCAATCTGATATAAAATGTCTTGCTCAAGGAGACAGTGGACTTGAGCAATGTGAAATAAAATGTCTTCCTCAAGGACAACCTAATCTGGAGCAACGTGAAATAAAGTATCTTGTTCAAGGACACCCTGGACTGGAACAACATGAAATAAAGTGTCTTGCTCAAGAACACAGTGGACTGGAGCAATGTGAAATAAAGTGTCTTGCTCAAGGACACTAGACTACAGCACCGTGAAATAAAGTGTCTTGCTCAAGGTCACAGTGGACTGGAGCAAAGTGAAATAAAGTGTCTTGCTCAAGGAGACAGTGGACTGGAGCAATGTAAAATAAAATGTCTTGCTCAAGGACACAGTGGACTGGAGCAATGTGAAATAAAGTGTTTTCCTCAAGGACAACCTAATCTGGAGCAACGTGAAATAAAGTGTCTTGTTCAAGGACACCCTGGACTGGAGCAACATGAAATAAAGTGTCTTGCTCAAGAACACAGTGGACTGGAGCAATGTGAAATAAAGTGTCTTGCTCAAGGACACAGTGGCCTGGAGCAATGTGAATTAATGTGCCCTCTTCAAGTACACAGTGGACTGGAGCAATGTGAAATAAAATGTCTTGCTCAAGGACACAGTGGTATGGAGCAATGTGACATGAAGTGTTATGCCCAAGGACACAGTGGACTGGAGCAATGTGATATAAAGTTTCTTGCTCAAGGACACAGTGGACTGGAGCAACGTGAAATAAACATTCTTGTTCAAGTATACAGTGGACTGGAGCAATGTGAAATAAAGTGTCTTGCTCAAGGACACAGTGGACTGGGGCAACCTGAAATAAAGTGTCTTGCTCAATGTCACAGTGGACTGGAGCAATGTCACATATAATGTCTTGCTCAAGGACACAGTGAACTGGAGCAATGTGAAATAAAGTGTCTTGCTCAACGACACAGTGGACTGGAGCAACGTGAAATAAAGTGTCTTGTTCAAGGTCACAGCGGACTGGAGCAACGTGAAATAAAGTGTCTTGCTCAAAGATACGGTGGACTGGAGCAATGTGACATAAAGTGTCTTGCTCAAGGACGCGCTGGACTTGAGGAATGTAAAGTAAAGTGTATTGTTCAAGTACACAGTGGACTGGAGCTGTGTGAAATAAAGTGTCTTGCTCAAGGACACAGTGGACTGTGGCAATCTGATATAAAATGTATTGCTCAAGGAGACAGTGGACTGGAGCAATCTGATATAAAATGTCTTGCTCAAGGAGACAGTGGTCTGGAGCAATGTGAAATAAAATATCTTGCTCAAGGAGACAGTGGACTGAAGCAATGTGAAATAAAGTGTCTTATTCAAGGACACAGTAGACTGGAGCAATGTGACTCAAAGTGTCTTGTTCAAGGAGACAGTGGACTGGAGCAATGTGAAATAAAGTGTCTTGCTCAAAGACACAGTGTACTGGAGCAACGTGAAATAAAGTGTCTTGTTCAAGGACACAGTGGACTGGAGCAACGTGAAATAAAGTGACTTGTTCAAGGACACAGTGGACTGGAGAAATGTAAAATAAAGTGTCTTGCTCAAGGACACAGTGGACTGGAGCAATGTGAACTAAAGTGTCTCGCTCAAGGACATTATGGACTGGAGTAACATGAAATAAAGTGTCTTGCTGAAGGAAACAGTTGACTGGAGCAACATGAAATAAAGTGTCTTGCTCAAGGACACAGTGGAGTGGAGCAATGTGAAATAAAGTGTCCTGCTCAAGGCCACCCTGGACTGGAGCAATGTGAAATAAAGTGTCTTGCTCAAGGACAGGGAGGACTGGAGCAAAGTGAAATAAAGTGTCTTGTTCAATTACACAGTGGACTGGAGCAATGTGACATAAAGTGTCTTGCTCAAGGACGCGGTGGACTTGAGCAATGTAAAGTAAAGTGTCTTGTTCAAGTACACAGTGGACTGGGGGCAACGTGAAATAAAGTGTCTTGCTCAAGGACAGGGTGGACTGGAGCAAAGTGAAATAAAGTGTCTTGTTCAATTACACAGTGGACTGGAGCAATGTGAAATAAAGTGTCTTATACAAGGACACAGTAGACTGGAGCAATGTGAAATAAAGTGTCTTGCTCAAGGACACCCTGGACTGGATCAATGTGAAATAAAGTATCTTATTCAAGGACACAGTGGACTGGAGCAATGAGAAATAAAGTGTCTTATTCAAGGACACAATGGACTGGAGCTCTGTGACTCAAAGTGTCTTGCTCAATGTCACAGTGAACTGGAGCAATGTGAAATAAAATGTCTTGCTCAAGGACACAGTGGACTGGAGCAACATGAAATAAAGTGTCTTGCTCAAGAACACAGTGGACGGGAGCAACATGAAATAAAGTGTCTTGCTCAAGGACACAGTACACTGGAGCCACGTGAAATAAAGTGTTTTGCTGAAGGACACAGTAGACTGGAGCAATGTGAAATAAAGTGTCTTGCTCAAGGACACTAGACTACAGCACCGTGAAATAAAGTGTCTTGCTCAAGGTCACAGTGGACTGGAGCAAAGTGAAATAAAGTGTCTTGCTCAAGGAGACAGCGGACTGGAGCAATGTAAAATAAAGTGTCTTGCTCAAGGACACAGTGGACTGGAGCAATGTGAATTAATGTGTCCTCTTCAAGTACACAGTGGACTGGAGCAATGTGAAATAAAGTGTCTTGCTCAAGGACACAGTGGTATGGAGCAATGTGACATGAAGTGTTATGCCCTAGGACACAGTGGACTGGAGCAATGTGAAATAAAGTGTCTTGCTCAAGGACACAGTGGTATGGAGCAATGTGATATGAAGTGTTATGCCCTAGGACACAGTGGACTGGAGCAATGTGAAATAAAGTGTCTTGCTCAAGGACACAGTGGACTGGAGCAATGTGAAATAAACATTCTTGTTCAAGTATACAGTGGACTGGAGCAATGTGAAATAAAGTGTCTTGCTCAAGGACACAGTGGACTGGGGCAACGTGAAATAAAGTGTCTTGCTCAATGTCACAGTGGACTGGAGCAATGTCACATATAATTGTTTCTACTTTTGGCACAAGGCCAGCAATTACCCAGTGCATTACTGGTACTTTATTTTATCGACCCCGTAAGGATGAAAGGCAAAGTCAACCTCGGCGGGATTTGAACTCAGATCGTAAAGGGACGTAACTATGCTGGAAAGCATGGCGTCCGACCCTCTACTGATACTGCCAATCCACCGCCATGTGGAGCAATGTCACATATAATGTCTTGCTCAAGGACACAGTGAACTGGAGCAATGTGAAATAAAGTGTCTTGTTCAAGGACACAGTGAACTGGAGCAATGTGAAATAAAGTGTCTTGTTCAAGGACACAGTGAACTGGAGCAATGTGAAATAAAGTGTCTTGCTCAACGACACAGTGGACTGGAGCAACGTGAAATAAAGTGTCTTGTTCAAGGTCACAGCGGACTGGAGCAACGTGAAATAAAGTATCTTGCTCAAAGACACGGTGGACTGGAGCAATGTGACATAAAGTGTCTTGCTCAAGGATGCGGTGGACTTGAGCAATGTAAAGTAAAGTGTCTTGTTCAAGTACACAGTGGACTGGAGCTGTGTGAAATAAAATGTCTTGCTCAAGGAGACAGTGGACTGGAGCAACGTGAAATAAAGTGACTTGTTCAAGGACACAGTGGACTGGAGCAATGTAAAATAAAGTGTCTTGCTCAAGGACAAAGAGGACTGGAGCAATGTGAACTAAAGTGTCTCGCTCAAGGACATAATGTACTGGAGTAACATGAAATAAAGTGTCTTGCTGAAGGAAACAGTTGACTGGAGCAACATGAAATAAAGTGTCTTGCTCAAGGACACAGTGGAGTGGAGCAATGTGAAATAAAGTGTCCTGCTCAAGGCCACCCTCGACTGGAGCAATGTGAAATAAAGTGTCTTGCTCAAGGACAGGGTGGACTGGAGCAAAGTGAAATAAAGTGTCTTGTTCAATTACACAGTGGACTGGAGCAATGTGAAATAAAGTGTCTTACTCAAGGACACCCTGGACTGGAGCAATGTGAAATAAACTATCTTGCTCAAGGACACAGTGGACTGGAGCAATGTAAAATAAAGTGTCTTGCTCAAGGACACGGTGGACTGGAGCAATGCGACATAAAGTGTCTTGCTCAAAGACTATCTGGACTGAAGCAACGTGAAATAAAGTGTCTTGCTCAACGACACCCTGGACTGAAGCAACATGAAATAAAGTGTCTTGCTCAAGGACACAGTGGACTGGAGCAATGTGAAATAAAGTGTCTTGTTGAAGGACACAGTGGACTGGAGCAATGTGAAATAGAGTCTCCTGCTCAAGGACAGGGTGGACTGGAGTAAAGTGAAATAAAGTGTCTTGTTCAATTACACAGTGGACTGGAGCAATGTGACATAAAGTGTCTTGCTCAAGGTCACAATGGACTGGAGAAATTTGAAGTAAAGTGTCTTGTTTAAGGACACAGTGAACTGGAGCAACATGAAATAAAGTGTCCTGCTCAAGGACACCCTGGACTGGAGCAATGTGAAATAAAGTGTCTTGCTGAAGGACAAAGTGGACTGGAGCAATGTGAAATAAAGTGTCTTGTTCAAGGACACAGTGAACTGGAGCAATGTGAAATAAAGTGTCTTGCTCAACGACACAGTGGACTGGAGCAACGTGAAATAAAGTGTCTTGTTCAAGGTCACAGCGGACTGGAGCAACATGAAATAAAGTATCTTGCTCAAGGACGCGGTGGACTTGAGCAATGTAAAGTAAAGTGTCTTGTTCAAGTACACAGTGGACTGGAGCTGTGTGAAATAAAGTGTCTTGCTCAAGGACACAGTGGACTGTGGCAATCTGATATAAAATGTCTTCCTCAAGGAGACAGTGGACTGGAGCAATCTGATATAAAATGTCTTGCTCAAGGAGACAGCGTACTTGAGCAATGTGAAATAAAATGTCTTCCTCAAGGACAACCTAATCTGGAGCAACGTGAAATAAAGTGTCTTGTTCAAGGACACCCTGGACTGGAGCAACATGAAATAAAGTGTCTTGCTCAAGAACACAGTGGACTGGAGCAATGTGAAATAAAGTGTCTTGCTCAAGGACACTAGACTACAGCACCGTGAAATAAAGTGTCTTGCTCAAGGTCACAGTGGACTGGAGCAAAGTGAAATAAAGTGTCTTGCTCAAGGAGACAGTGGACTGGAGCAATGTAAAATAAAGTGTCTTGCTCAAGGACACAGTGGACTGGAGCAATGTGAATTAATGTGTCCTCTTCAAGTACACAGTGGACTGGAGCAATGTGAAATAAAGTGTCTTGCTCAAGGACACAGTGGTATGGAGCAATGTGACATGAAGTGTTATGCCCAAGGACACAGTGGACTGGAGCAATGTGAAATAATGTGTCTTGCTCAAGGACAGGGTGGACTGGAGCAATGTGACATGAAGTGTTATGCCCAAGGACACAGTGGACTGGAGCAATGTGAAATAAACATTCTTGTTCAAGTATACAGTGGACTGGAGCAATGTGAAATAAAGTGTCTTGCTCAAGGACACAGTGGACTGGGGAAACGTGAAATAAAGTGTCTTGCTCAATGTCACAGTGGACTGGAGCAATGTGACATATAATGACTTGCTCAAGGACACAGTGAACTGGAGCAATGTGACATAAAGTGTCTTGCTCAACGACACAGTGAACTGGAGCAACATGAAATAAAGTGTCCTGCTCAAGGACACCCTGGACTGGAGCAATGTGAAATAAAGTGTCTTGTTCAAGGACACAGTGGACTGGAGCAATGTGACATAAAGTGTCTTGCTCAAGGACACAGTGGAGTGGAGCAACGTGAAATAAAGTGTCCTGCTCAAGAACACCCTGGACTCGAGCAATGGGAAATAAAATGTCTTCCTCAAGGACAACCTAATCTGGAGCAACGTGAAATAAAGTGTCTTGTTCAAGGACACCCTGGACTGGAGCAACATGAAATAAAGTGTCTTGCTCAAGAACACAGTGGACTGGAGCAATGTGAAATAAAGTGTCTTGCTCAAGGACAGGGTGGACTGGAGCAATGTGACATGAAGTGTTATGCCCAAGGACACAGTGGACTGGAGCAATGTGAAATAAAGTGTCTTGCTAGAGGACACAGTGGACTGGAGTATTGTGAAATAAACATTCTTGTTCAAGTATACAGTGGACTGGAGCAATGTGAAATAAAGTGTCTTGCTCAAGGACACAGTGGACTGGGGCAACGTGAAATAAAGTGTCTTGCTCAATGTCACAGTGGACTGGAGCAATGTGACATATAATGTCTTGCTCAAGGACACAGTGAACTGGAGCAATGTGAAATAAAGTGTCTTGCTCAACGACACAGTGGACTGGAGCAACGTGAAATAAAGTGTCTTGTTCAAGGTCACAGCGGACTGGAGCAACGTGAAATAAAGTATCTTGCTCAAAGGCACGGTGGACTGGAGCAATGTGACATAAAGTGTCTTGCTCAAGGACGCGCTGGACTTGAGGAATGTAAAGTAAAGTGTCTTGTTCAAGTACACAGTGGACTGGAGCTGTGTGAAATAAAGTGTCTTGCTCAAGGACACAGTGGACTGTGGCAATCTGATATAAAATGTATTGCTCAAGGAGACAGTGGACTGGAGCAATGTGAAATAAAATGTCTTGCTCAAGGAGACAGTGGACTGAAGCAATGTGAAATAAAGTGTCTTATTCAAGGACACAGTAGACTGGAGCAATGTGACTCAAAGTGTCATGTTCAAGGACACAGTGGACTGGAGCAATGTGAAATAAAGTGACTTGTTCAAGTACACAGTGGACTGGACAAATGTAAAATAAAGTGTCTTGCTCAAGGACACAGTGGACTGTGGCAATCTGATATAAAATGTCTTGCTCAAGGAGACAGTGGACTTGAGCAATGTGAAATAAAATGTCTTCCTCAAGGACAACCTAATCTGGAGCAACGTGAAATAAAGTATCTTGTTCAAGGACACCCTGGACTGGAACAACATGAAATAAAGTGTCTTGCTCAAGAACACAGTGGACTGGAGCAATGTGAAATAAAGTGTCTTGCTCAAGGACACTAGACTACAGCACCGTGAAATAAAGTGTCTTGCTCAAGGTCACAGTGGACTGGAGCAAAGTGAAATAAAGTGTCTTGCTCAAGGAGACAGTGGACTGGAGCAATGTAAAATAAAATGTCTTGCTCAAGGACACAGTGGACTGGAGCAATGTGAAATAAAGTGTTTTCCTCAAGGACAACCTAATCTGGAGCAACGTGAAATAAAGTGTCTTGTTCAAGGACACCCTGGACTGGAGCAACATGAAATAAAGTGTCTTGCTCAAGAACACAGTGGACTGGAGCAATGTGAAATAAAGTGTCTTGCTCAAGGACACAGTGGCCTGGAGCAATGTGAATTAATGTGCCCTCTTCAAGTACACAGTGGACTGGAGCAATGTGAAATAAAATGTCTTGCTCAAGGACACAGTGGTATGGAGCAATGTGACATGAAGTGTTATGCCCAAGGACACAGTGGACTGGAGCAATGTGATATAAAGTTTCTTGCTCAAGGACACAGTGGACTGGAGCAACGTGAAATAAACATTCTTGTTCAAGTATACAGTGGACTGGAGCAATGTGAAATAAAGTGTCTTGCTCAAGGACACAGTGGACTGGGGCAACCTGAAATAAAGTGTCTTGCTCAATGTCACAGTGGACTGGAGCAATGTCACATATAATGTCTTGCTCAAGGACACAGTGAACTGGAGCAATGTGAAATAAAGTGTCTTGCTCAACGACACAGTGGACTGGAGCAACGTGAAATAAAGTGTCTTGTTCAAGGTCACAGCGGACTGGAGCAACGTGAAATAAAGTGTCTTGCTCAAAGATACGGTGGACTGGAGCAATGTGACATAAAGTGTCTTGCTCAAGGACGCGCTGGACTTGAGGAATGTAAAGTAAAGTGTATTGTTCAAGTACACAGTGGACTGGAGCTGTGTGAAATAAAGTGTCTTGCTCAAGGACACAGTGGACTGTGGCAATCTGATATAAAATGTATTGCTCAAGGAGACAGTGGACTGGAGCAATCTGATATAAAATGTCTTGCTCAAGGAGACAGTGGTCTGGAGCAATGTGAAATAAAATATCTTGCTCAAGGAGACAGTGGACTGAAGCAATGTGAAATAAAGTGTCTTATTCAAGGACACAGTAGACTGGAGCAATGTGACTCAAAGTGTCTTGTTCAAGGAGACAGTGGACTGGAGCAATGTGAAATAAAGTGTCTTGCTCAAAGACACAGTGTACTGGAGCAACGTGAAATAAAGTGTCTTGTTCAAGGACACAGTGGACTGGAGCAACGTGAAATAAAGTGACTTGTTCAAGGACACAGTGGACTGGAGAAATGTAAAATAAAGTGTCTTGCTCAAGGACACAGTGGACTGGAGCAATGTGAACTAAAGTGTCTCGCTCAAGGACATTATGGACTGGAGTAACATGAAATAAAGTGTCTTGCTGAAGGAAACAGTTGACTGGAGCAACATGAAATAAAGTGTCTTGCTCAAGGACACAGTGGAGTGGAGCAATGTGAAATAAAGTGTCCTGCTCAAGGCCACCCTGGACTGGAGCAATGTGAAATAAAGTGTCTTGCTCAAGGACAGGGAGGACTGGAGCAAAGTGAAATAAAGTGTCTTGTTCAATTACACAGTGGACTGGAGCAATGTGACATAAAGTGTCTTGCTCAAGGACGCGGTGGACTTGAGCAATGTAAAGTAAAGTGTCTTGTTCAAGTACACAGTGGACTGGGGGCAACGTGAAATAAAGTGTCTTGCTCAAGGACAGGGTGGACTGGAGCAAAGTGAAATAAAGTGTCTTGTTCAATTACACAGTGGACTGGAGCAATGTGAAATAAAGTGTCTTATACAAGGACACAGTAGACTGGAGCAATGTGAAATAAAGTGTCTTGCTCAAGGACACCCTGGACTGGATCAATGTGAAATAAAGTATCTTATTCAAGGACACAGTGGACTGGAGCAATGAGAAATAAAGTGTCTTATTCAAGGACACAATGGACTGGAGCTCTGTGACTCAAAGTGTCTTGCTCAATGTCACAGTGAACTGGAGCAATGTGAAATAAAATGTCTTGCTCAAGGACACAGTGGACTGGAGCAACATGAAATAAAGTGTCTTGCTCAAGAACACAGTGGACGGGAGCAACATGAAATAAAGTGTCTTGCTCAAGGACACAGTACACTGGAGCCACGTGAAATAAAGTGTTTTGCTGAAGGACACAGTAGACTGGAGCAATGTGAAATAAAGTATCTTATTCAAGGACACAGTGGACTGGAGCAATGTGAAATAAAGTATCTTATTCAAGGACACCCTGGACTGGATCAATGTGAAATAAAGTATCTTATTCAAGGAGACAGTGGACTGGAGCAATGAGAAATGAAGTGTCTTATTCAAGGACACAATGGACTGGAGCTATGTGACTCAAAGTGTCTTGCTCAATGTCACAGTGGACTGGAGCAATGTGACATTAAGTGTCTTGCTCAAGGAAACAGTGGACTGGAGCAACGTGAAATAAAGTCTCTTACTCGAAGTCACAGTGAACTGGAGCAATGTGAAATAAAATGTCTTGCTCAAGGACACAGTGGACTGGAGCAACATGAAATAAAGTGTCTTGCTCAAGGACACAGTGGACTGGAGCAACATGAAATAAAGTATCTTGCTCAAGGACACAGTACACTGGAGCCACGTGAAATAAAGTGTTTTGCTGAAGGACACAGTAGACTGGAGCAATGTCAAATAAAGTGTCTTGCTCAAGGACACAGTGGAATGGAGCAATGTGAAATAAAGTGTCCTGGACAGGAGCAATGGGAAATAAAGTGTCTTACTCGAGAACACTGTGGACTGGAGCAATGTGAAATAAAGTGTCTCGTTCAAGGACACCCTGGACTGGAGCAACGTGAAATAAAGTGTCTTGCTCAAGAACACAGTGGACTGGAGCAATGTGAAATAAAATGTCTTGCTCAAGGACACAGTGGTATGGAGCAATGTGACATGAAGTGTTATGCCCAAGGACACAGTGGACTGGAGCAATGTGATATAAAGTTTCTTGCTCAAGGACACAGTGGACTGGAGCAACGTGAAATATACATTCTTGTTCAAGTATACAGTGGACTGGAGCAATGTGAAATAAAGTGTCTTGCTCAAGGACACAGTGGACTGGGGCAACGTGAAATAAAGTGTCTTGCTCAATGTCACAGTGGACTGGAGCAATGTCACATATAATGTCTTGCTCAAGGACACAGTGAACTGGAGCAATGTGAAATAAAGTGTCTTGCTCAAGGACACAGTGGACTGGAGCAACGTGAAATAAAGTGTCTTGTTCAAGGTCACAGCGGACTGGAGCAACGTGAAATAAAGTGTCTTGCTCAAAGATACGGTGGACTGGAGCAATGTGACATAAAGTGTCTTGCTCAAGGACGCGCTGGACTTGAGGAATGTAAAGTAAAGTGTATTGTTCAAGTACACAGTGGACTGGAGCTGTGTGAAATAAAGTGTCTTGCTCAAGGACACAGTGGACTGTGGCAATCTGATATAAAATGTATTGCTCAAGGAGACAGTGGACTGGAGCAATCTGATATAAAATGTCTTGCTCAAGGAGACAGTGGTCTGGAGCAATGTGAAATAAAATGTCTTGCTCAAGGAGACAGTGGACTGAAGCAATGTGAAATAAAGTGTCTTATTCAAGGACACAGTAGACTGGAGCAATGTGACTCAAAGTGTCTTGTTCAAGGAGACAGTGGACTGGAGCAATGTGACTCAAAGTGTCATGTTCAAGGACACAGTGGACTGGAGCAATGTGAAATAAAGTGTCTTGCTCAAAGACACAGTGTACTGGAGCAACGTGAAATAAAGTGTCTTGTTCAAGGACACAGTGGACTGGAGCAACGTGAAATAAAGTGACTTGTTCAAGGACACAGTGGACTGGAGAAATGTAAAATAAAGTGTCTTGCTCAAGGACACAGTGGACTGGAGCAATGTGAACTATAGTGTCTCGCTCAAGGACATAATGGACTGGAGTAACATGAAATAAAGTGTCTTGCTGAAGGAAACAGTTGACTGGAGCAACATGAAATAAAGTGTCTTGCTCAAGGACACAGTGGAGTGGAGCAATGTGAAATAAAGTGTCCTGCTCAAGGCCACCCTGGACTGGAGCAATGTGAAATAAAGTGTCTTGCTCAAGGACAGGGAGGACTGGAGCAAAGTGAAATAAAGTGTCTTGTTCAATTACACAGTGGACTGGAGCAATGTGACATAAAGTGTCTTGCTCAAGGACGCGGTGGACTTGAGCAATGTAAAGTAAAGTGTCTTGTTCAAGTACACAGTGGACTGGGGGCAACGTGAAATAAAGTGTCTTGCTCAAGGACAGGGTGGACTGGAGCAAAGTGAAATAAAG
This sequence comes from Eledone cirrhosa, assembly GCA_964016885.1. NCBI lineage: Eukaryota > Metazoa > Mollusca > Cephalopoda > Octopoda > Eledonidae > Eledone > Eledone cirrhosa. The sequence goes on from OZ024744.1 coordinate 116,840,231, forward strand.
TGTCTTGTTCAATTACACAGTGGACTGGAGCAATGTGAAATAAAGTGTCTTATTCAAGGACACAGTAGACTGGAGCAATGTGAAATAAAGTGTCTTGCTCAAGGACACCCTGGACTGGATCAATGTGAAATAAAGTATCTTATTCAAGGACACAGTGGACTGGAGCAATGAGAAATAAAGTGTCTTATTCAAGGACACAATGGACTGGAGCTCTGTGACTCAAAGTGTCTTGCTCAATGTCACAGTGAACTGGAGCAATGTGAAATAAAATGTCTTGCTCAAGGACACAGTGGACTGGAGCAACATGAAATAAAGTGTCTGGCTCAAGAACACAGTGGACTGGAGCAACATGAAATAAAGTGTCTTGCTCAAGGACACAGTACACTGGAGCCACGTGAAATAAAGTGTTTTGCTGAAGGACACAGTAGACTGGAGCAATGTGAAATAAAGTATCTTATTCAAGGACACAGTGGACTGGAGCAATGTGAAATAAAGTATCTTATTCAAGGACACCCTGGACTGGATCAATGTGAAATAAAGTATCTTATTCAAGGAGACAGTGGACTGGAGCAATGAGAAATGAAGTGTCTTATTCAAGGACACAATGGACTGGAGCTATGTGACTCAAAGTGTCTTGCTCAATGTCACAGTGGACTGGAGCAATGTGACATTAAGTGTCTTGCTCAAGGAAACAGTGGACTGGAGCAACGTGAAATAAAGTCTCTTACTCGAAGTCACAGTGAACTGGAGCAATGTGAAATAAAATGTCTTGCTCAAGGACACAGTGGACTGGAGCAACATGAAATAAAGTGTCTTGCTCAAGGACACAGTGGACTGGAGCAACATGATATAAAGTATCTTGCTCAAGGACACAGTACACTGGAGCCACGTGAAATAAAGTGTTTTGCTGAAGGCCACAGTAGACTGGAGCAATGTGAAATAAAGTGTCTTGCTCAAGGACACAGTGGAATGGAGCAATGTGAAATAAAGTGTCCTGGACAGGAGCAATGGGAAATAAAGTGTCTTACTCGAGAACACAGTGGACTGGAGCAATGTGAAATAAAGTGTCTCGTTCAAGGACACCCTGGACTGGAGCAACGTGAAATAAAGTGTCTTGCTCAAGAACACAGTGGACTGGAGCAATGTGAAATAAAGTGTCTTTCTCAAGGATACAGTGGACTGGAGCAATGTGAAATAAAGTATCTTGCTCAAGGACACAGTGGACTGGAGCAATGTGAAGTAAAGTGTCTTGTTCAAGTACACAGTGGACTGGAGCTGTGTGAAATAAAGTGTCTTGCTCAAGGACACAGTGGACTGTGGCAATCTGATATAAAATGTCTTGCTCAAGGAGACAGTGGACTGGAGCAATCTGATATAAAATGTCTTGCTCAAGGACACAGTGGAATGGAGCAATGTGAAATAAAGTGTCCTGGACAGGAGCAATGGGAAATAAAGTGTCTTACTCGAGAACACAGTGGTCTGGAGCAATGTGAAATAAAGTGTCTCGTTCAAGGACACCCTGGACTGGAGCAACGTGAAATAAAGTGTCTTGCTCAAGAACACAGTGGACTGGAGCAATGTGAAATAAAGTGTCTTGCTCAAGGATACAGTGGACTGGAGCAATGTGAAATAAAGTATCTTGCTCAAGGACACAGTGGACTGGAGCAATGTGAAGTAAAGTGTCTTGTTCAAGTACACAGTGGACTGGAGCTGTGTGAAATAAAGTGTCTTGCTCAAGGACACAGTGGACTGTGGCAATCTGATATAAAATGTCTTGCTCAAGGAGACAGTGGACTGGAGCAATCTGATATAAAACGTCTTGATCAAGGATACAGTAGACTGGAGCAATGTGACTCAAAGTGTCATGTTCAAGGACACAGTGGACTGGAGCAACGTGAAATAAAGTGTCTTGTTTAAGGACACAGTGGACTGGAGCAACGTGAAATAAAGTGACTTGTTCAAGGACACAGTGGACTGGAGCAATGTAAAATAAAGTGTCTTGCTCAAGGACACAGTGGACTGGAGCAATGTGAACTAAAGTGTCTCGTTCAAGGACATAATGGACTGGAGTAACATGAAATAAAGTGTCTTGCTGAAGGAAACAGTTGACTGGAGCAACATGAAATAAAGTGTCTTGATCAAGGACACAGTGGACTGGAGCAATGTGAAATAAAGTGTTTTGCTGAAGGACACAGTGGAGTGGAGCAATGTGAAATAAAGTGTCCTGCTCAAGGCCACCCTGGACTGGCGCAATGTGAAATAAAGTGTCTTGATCAAGGACACAGTGGACTGGAGCAATGTGAAATAAAGTGTCTTGTTCAAAGACACCCTTGACTGGAGCAACGTGAAATAAAGTGTCTTACTCGAGAACACAGTGGACTGGAGCAATGTGAAATAAAGTGTCTCGTTCAAGGACACCCTGGACTGGAGCAACGTGAAATAAAGTGACTTGTTCAAGGACACCCTGGACTGGAGCAACGTGAAATAAAGTGACTTGCTCAAGGACACAGTGGACTGGAGCAATGTGAAATAAAGTTTCTTGATCAAGGACACAGTGGACTGGAGCAATGTGACATAACGTGTCTTGATCAAGGACACAGTGGACTGGAGCAATGTGAAATAAAGTGTCTTGATCAAGGACAAAGTGGACTGGAACAATGTGAAATAAAGTGTCTTGTTCAAGGACACAGTGAACTGGAGCAACGTCAAATAAAGTGTCTTGTTCAAAGACACCCTGGACTGGAGCAATGTGAAATAAAGTGTCTTGCTCAAGGACACAGTGGACTGGAGCAACGTGAAATAAAGTGTCTTGATCAAGGACACAGTGGACTGGAGCAACGTGAAATAAAGTGTCTTGATCAAGGACATCCTGGACTGGAGCAACGTGAAATAAAGTGTCTTGATCAAGGACACAGTGGACTGGAGCAACGTGAAATAAAGTGTCTTGATCAAGGACACCCTGGACTGGAGCAACGTGAAATAAAGTGTCTTGATCAAGGACACAGTGGACTGGAGCAACGTGAAATAAAGTGTCTTGTTCAAGGACACCCTGGACTGGAGCAATGTGAAATAAAGTGTCTTGCTCAAGGACACAATGGCCTGGGGCAATGTGAAATAATGTGTCTTGATCAAGGACACAGTGGACTGGAGCAACGTGACATAAAGTGTCTTGCTCAAGGAGACAATGGCCTGGGGCAATGTGAAATAATGTGTCTTGATCAAGGACACAGTGGACTAGAGCAACGTGACATAAAGTGTCTTGCTCAAGGAGACAATGACCCGCTGGGTGTCAAACTCATAACCTTAGAATCATGAGCCGAATTCCCTAACCACGAAACCATTAATTATAATCCTCGGTTTGTTTGTAAACAAACAGCCCGACTAAATGTTCGGTAAACCCCGACGTACATATATATATATGTGTGTACATGTTATCATCATCATTATCATCACCGTTTTACGTCCGTTCTTCCACGCCAGCATGGGTTAGACGGGTTGTCCTGTTGTCGGCAGTGGTCGGTCGGCTGACCTCACCTTGCTCATACGGGAACTGATTCTGGCTAGATTTCTACAGCTGGATGCCCTTCCTAACACCAATTACATTTACAGTGAGTGCTGGGTGCTTTTTTCCGTGGCGCCTACCCGCCCACTTTACAGTGTGGGATGGGTGCTTTTTAGTCGTGGCACCTCCACGACCACTTTGCAGTGGGAGGGTGTGGGGGAATATTGTCTACATGCTTCAGCTTCGGCTTGTACCCGTGGGGGTCGGTTCTTTTGTATCACTGCGTGGCGCCAGATGTCACGGTCGTGTGTCACCGCTTTTGGGAGGTGTAATTGGGTAAGGTCGGCTTTTATCACCTCCTCCCAGGTCTTCTTGGATCTCCCCACTCAGCGGTTTCCATCTGTTTCTAGTGCTCTGCACCTTTTTATGCAGCTGTCATACTTCACACGCATCACATGTCCATACCAACGCAACCGCCTCTCCTGCACACAGCATTTGATTCCTCTTATGCTCAGTCTCTCTCTCAATTCATTTATGCTTTGCCATTCGCGTATATTACTATTACACATCCATCGGAGCATGCAGGCTTCGTTTCTTTCTAATCTATGTAAGTCTTCCACCTTCAGCATCCAGGTCTCACTACCATGTAACATTGATGTTCGTATACACGCATCATACAGTCTGCTTTTCATGTATGTATGTACATACTAGTGTACGTCTGTATACATATATGTATGTACCAGTGGCGAAGGGTAACCTGGAAAGCAGGGCATGCAGTCCAATCGCCATGGCGGAAAGTGGGGCTGTTCAGCCTTACCCCCCCCCCCCCCCAATTGCCTCTAAATGACCCTCCCGGTCAAAGCCGCATCTAGTGTTATCTTGTGTGTGTGTGTGTTATCTTTTTATGTGTCTACGATTTAGTAAGCAGCCAAAATTCTGCTTGCTTCAACCGATGCAATTGATCAATTCAAGATTCTATAACGCATCCACTGCATGTGTTGCATGCACGCACCCTTCGCCCCTGGTATGTGCGTATACATACTTATATTTAAGTATCAGCCGTGCTAAGAGTGAGAAATGAAATTTCATTTTTTCCATTTATCATTTTCGGTACGCCCGGCCGACTAACTCACTCGATTTGCAAATTAGGCTGCTTAGCCGTTAATATGCATCAGGAAAGTATATACTTTCAAACGTTCAATGGATTGACAGGAAGGTATACGGTGCTGATGACAGTTAATAAGCTAGAAACTAGTTCATCGTTCCTTTGTCAGTGTTGCACAAAAGGGCAACGATGGTTGCCGAACACTGTACGGCTTAATTCGGGCTGTTTGTTTACAAACAAACCGAACATTATAATAAATGTTCGGTAAGCCCATACATACATATATATATATATGTGTGCATGTATGTATATACATACTACTGTACGTCTGTATACATATATGTATGTACGTATACACACACACACACACACACACACACATATATATATATATATATATATATATATATATAGATATATATTGTTATGCTTTGGGAGAGTCATGTTGTCAATAAGAAACACACGCACCAGTTGCTTTCACTTCAATTTATTATAAATTAAATTTATAAATTTAGGAATTTATAAATTTCCGGTTGGTTGGTTGGTTTGATTCCACAACCAGACGATTGTTCACATATTGTCAAAGTTCTTTCGTCACACATTCTGTGACCTCTTCAGTGACTGGGGATTCTTTTCTTTGATTTTGTGCCTCTCCTTTGTTCTGTCCTACGCCATCTTGTTTTTGTGTGTGTTGTGTGCTCAGTTTGCGAAATATATATATATATATATATATATATATATATATATATCAAAGGCATGATTTTGAGTTAGAAACTCAAAATAGTCTGATTACAGTAAATTAGCTCTCGGAAAGAGGTTTATCCGAGCCGTATATTATAACTGAACAAAAAAGAAAAACGAACACAGACATATACATATATGTGTTCAAATCGTAATGGACCAGATTCGCTAAGGTGAAAAGAATACTAACTACAGACAATAGGGTTTGCTAGACTCAATTTAAGAATAAATCAAGAAAAATAAATACAAACCAGAATTGTGGTAACTACCAATCACCCGGACAGTTTTGATAATACTGTTTCGCAATATTAATTGTGAAGAGGAATACCAAAATCCTAGCTCATCAGCGGGTGAAGAATTATTAGTATCCTGGTCACTTCTAAATATAATAAAAACTGGATAGTGTGCGTATATATAACGCACATGGTTCCAGAACTTAGCGTGTCTCGCAGACTAAAAATAGCAGCCGGGTTTACTCGACATTTGAATTAGCTCGACGAATTAACGGAGCCGAATATATCAAAGGCATGTATTGAGTTAGAAACTCAAAATAGTCTCATTACAGTAAATTAGCTCTAGGAAAGAGGTTATACTATACGGCTCAGAAAAACCTCTTTCCTATATGATATATTTGGCTCCGTTAATTCGTCGAGTTAATTCAAATGTCGAGTAAACCCGGCTGCTATTTTTAGTGGCGTGAGTCTGCGAGACACGCTAAGTTCTGGAACCATGTGCATTCCATATACACACACTATCCAGTTTTTTTATTATATTTAGAAGTGACCAGGTTACTAATAATTCTTCACCCGCTGATGAGCTAGGATTTTGGTATTCCTCTTCACAAATAATATTGCGAAACAGTATTATCAAAACTGTCCGGGTGATTGGTAGTTACCACAATTCTGGTTTGTATTTATTTTTCTTGATTTATTCTTAAATTGAGTCTGGCAAACCCTATTGTCTGTAGTTAGTATTCTTTTCACCTTAGCGAATCTGGTCCATTACGATTTGAACACATATATGTATATGCAGTGGCGTAGCTAGGGTGTGGCAAGCAGGGCACATGCCACGGGCGCCATATTTTGGGGGGGCGCATTTTCGACCTAAATCAATTTACATCCGTGTCGTTTTTATCATTTTTAAAAATATAAGCCAAAAATGAAGCATGTGATTTCTTGAGAGCCGACTTCCACGCCATGTCTAGTGCACTAGACAGAGCAGATGTCTGATTTGACTTCACAAGAACGCCCCTCCCCCTCCACACTGACAGCAGGGTGGGTTGCAATTATGCGGGCGCTATTTTTAGCTATACATTGCAAAACAGCGGATACCTCACTTGACCTCACAAACCCCCACCCCACCCCACCCTCCTCCACACACTGACTGAAGGGACGTAGTTTTGGACGTGCAAATGGTGGACACGCAGGCGCTATTTTTAGCAATGCATTGCAGTGACCAATACAAGATAATTATAATTATGAAGCTGGTTTACAAAACAGAGTAGTTCGTCTTTTACAACTGGTACATAAGACGTCTAGCAAAGGTATCATAATCCAAATGGCCAGATAGGATCTGATAGCTTCTATTAGGAATTCAATTTGACTCCAGTTAAGATGGTTCAATGTTTTCTTCTATAATACAGTTCGTCAGAATTTATTAAATCGTATCCAAAAAGCAAGATACTATGGTCTGCTGATTGATTCGACCCCTGACCAGGCGCACTGAGAACAACTGTCAAAAGTGCGATATGTCGATGTTGATTTCAATATGAAGACAGTCGTTGTGGGCGAATCTTTTCTTGGATTCATTCAAGTAATCAAAAAAGATGCTGCAAGCCTTGTTGAAACAATCGTGAAAGAGCTAGAAAAAGATGACCTACCACTGCAGAACTGTGGATCGCAGTGCTACGACAATGCTGCCATAATGGCTGGGCACCGCAGTGGGGTTCAGCAGAGAGAGAAGAATTTGATTCACTTCGTTAATTGTGATTACCATTCACTTAATCTGGCTGGTCTTCATGCAGCCAAAAACGATTCTGCTATGATGCACTTTTTCAGTTGCATTGACTCGTTATACAACTTTTTTTCTCGTTCAACACGACGATGGGAAGCCATTAAAGAAGTTGCTCCAGTGGTTGTTAAATATGCTTCCGACACGCGGTGGAGTGCTAGATGTACCGCAGTCAGACCGGTGGCGAATTATTTGACGCTGATTGTTCAAGTTCTCAAAAAAAATAGTGATGATGAAACAGAGACATGCGAGAGTAGAAGTGATGCCAGTAATCTCCATAATCGGATACTCAGTTATGAATTCCTGAACTTGATTGGATTCTGGAACACGATTCTCTCACAAATTGACCGGGTTCAAAAGAGACTTCAAGATCCAAGAATGAATTTTCACGATGCTGCAGCTGATATAGGAGCCCTTCAATTTTATTTTAAAGAAGAAGGAACATCCTTAATCCACGAGTCTCTTGAAATGGGCTTCGACCTCTGCCAGAAATGGAATGTTGATTTTCCGAGGAGGCGAGTAAGACGACAAACCAATACCGAAATTACTGAGGACATCAATGTGGCAGCCAGAAAAGAGATAGAGAGAGCAATGCGAAGTTCACTCAACCGTCTTCAAACAGAAATGGAAGAACGGTTTATTCGACTTAAGGAAACCGACTCAAGTTTTGGCTTTCTTCTTGATGTCAACTATCTGTTTTATTTGGCTGCTCCTGATAACCTTGTCCTTAAACAAAGGTACAGCCGTCTTGCGGAACTATACAACTCCGACATCGACGGAGAGCAATTGTATGAGGAAATCTTGGACTGCCGATCTTTGCTGGCTACTAGGACAGCTGACCCAATTTTAAAGCCGGAGGCATTTCTCCAATTCATCATTAAATACGGCGATGAATGTGTTTTTCCCAATTTGCGAATCAGCATTCAAATAATGTTGACGATTTCTATTTCAATTGTCAAAGCTAATACATTCGTATTTACGAACCTCAATGGGCCAACAACGGCTGAGTGTAGAAATTGAAGAGTTTGAACGAACTGATTTCGAGGGAATTATCAACCAGTTTGCCTCATTAAAAGCCCGAAAAATCAAGTTGTAACCGTTTTTTGTTTTTTTATTATAAATTCTACCGCAATTTCGTCTTTGTGGATCTTGACTGTTTGATTGGGGGGGGGGGGGGCAATTTGATGCTTGCCCTGGGCGCCGTTTACCCTAGCTATGCCACTGTGTATATGTCTGTGTTCGTTTTTCTTTTTTGTTCAGTTATATGATATATATATATACTAGCTGACCCGTCCGGCTGGCGCCCGGCTAGGTATACCGGCATTTTATCTTTTCAGGAATCCCCCCTACACTCCAGTGCAAAGATACCGCACGCCTTCTCAAGTCAGCGAAGGGGTGGGGAGTAACGTGCTCTGATGTTGGGCTTGAATAGTTTTTAGGATTCCCAATTCAGTAGCCAGTACGTTAAAGAAAATTGATAGTTACAACAATAAAGGCTGAACAGAGAACACATTTTTTAACAAACAATAATTTGTACAACCATAATGGAAATTCCAAGTAACAGAAAATACATAAATTACATTGGTAGAACCTCAGAATATACAATATTTTTTGTTCGGCCCTCCGGAGCAAAGATGAAGAGATTGTTTGGCGAGCTCACCCTAGAGCATCCTACATACAATTGACCATGGGAGAATCACTGATTTCGTAACTCATCTCAGACGTTGACCTCTGGATACTCCTGTCAGGAGCAGGTAAGCTGTAGTGACTTAGAGGCCTACCACCAATCTCCAGGACACTGTTTTCAAGACAAATGAGCGCCTCATTGAAAACGACATTGTATGTTACGTTTGGATTGTGTCTACTATAGCAAACGAGTCCTCTGAGGAAAATGCTTCAAGACTTTCACAGACAGCCTTACGTTCAGCAGAATGTCGAGCCGCTGAAAGTTTCCAACAGCGCACCGCACGCCTAGCCAAAATGGCTTCATTCCAGGCTTCTTCCAGGGCTTCAGAGAGCCGTGAACAAAGGTCGAAGCGCCTGGTTAGAAACGATGCGACTAATGCTGCTTCCAGGTCTTTGGAACGTTTAAAACAACGGACGGCTCGCCTTCCTACGAACGCTGCGGCTATGACTACTTCCATGGCTTCTGAAGATGCAGACGGGCGGTCCATTAGCATTGCAAATGTTGCTTCTGCTATTGCTGCCAGACCTTCCCACCAACCACACGACCAATGTTCTACGTTCAAGCGTAACATTCGACGGCGAGAAGCTGCACGCGGTGTGACGAGCCCCAACAGCCCTTACTGGCACCGACGGGCTTTCAAGTATGAGCAAAACGTTAATTACTCGATGCGCTCTGACATAAATATAGGCGAGATGCGCTTCAATTGCCAATTCTGCAATGCTACAAAGTGGGCTGGGGAGCCACCTGCAATGTGCTGCTTAAATGGTAAGGTCACCTTGCCCCCTCTTACGGAACCGCCAGAGCCTTTGAAGGAACTACTGACTGGTTATACCTCAAGGTCAAAAAAAAAAAAACCCTGATCCCCCAATAAAAAACGCTCCTGGGGGTACCGGAAAAACTTTTGTAACGAATTTGATTCTCGCTAAGATTCGTCAGGAGAAAAAAGTTGCGTTGTCCGTTGCATCGTCCGGGATCGCTGCTACTTTGCTGCCGGGAGGCAGGACAGCACATTCAACCTTTAAACTCCCTTTGGATTTAATAAAAACTGAGACACCAACATGTAATATCAGCAAGAGTTCACACAAAGCTCTGGTTCTCAAAAGATGTTGCCTCATTGTTTGGGATGAGTGCACAATGGCACACAAGGGTGCCCTTGAGGCATTGGACAAGGCCCGGAAAGACATTAGGGATTCTACGGCTCCTATGGGTGGCGTAACCCTTCTGCTATCAGGGGATTTTCGGAAAACGCTGCCTGTCATCCCCAAATGGACAAGAGCTGATGAAGTGCGTGCCTGTCTTAAGTCGTCCATGTTGTGGCTCCAGGTGAATAGTTTGTACCTGAGCACAAATATACGTGCTCATTTGCATGGTGACAACATGTCTGCAGCACAGAACATTTTATCACTTGGTGAGGGCAAGATCCCTGCGGATGACAAGGGCGGCATAGCAATCGACACCCTGTGCAACATTGTGAGCAGCCCTTCTGACCTTTGGGAAGCAGTTTTTCCTAATGTCTCATCTAACTTTAAAAACCTCGATTGGCTCAGCGAAAGAGCCATCCTTGATCCGAAAAATAACATGGTTAATTTTATTAACGAGCAGCTGATTGAGAAGATTCCCGGTAAAGAGCACATCTTCAAATCAGACCCCGACGATATCGTTAATTATCCGGTTGAGTTATTAAATCTCCTTGAGCCCCCAGGGCTCCCACCTCACATTATTAAGCTTAGGGTTGGCTGTCCCATTATGCTAATAAGGAACTTGCGTCCACCAAAGCAGTGCAACGGTACTCGCATGGTCGTCAAGTCACTGACACCCACTTGATTGAGGCCACCATTGTAACGGGGTGCGGAAGAGGGGAGAATGTTTTCATTCCAAGGATGAACCTTTTCCCCTCGGCGTCAGATATCCCGTTCGATTTCCGGCGATCCCAATTCCCGGTGAGACCATGTTTTGCCATGTCCATTAACAAGTCACAAGGGCAAACATTGTCGGTGGCGGGCATCCATTTGGGGGAGCCATGCTTCTCCAATGGCCAACTTTATGTTGCCTGTTCCCGCGCAGGGAGCAGGAATGGACTTTTTGCTTACTCTCCTCAAGGGATGACACGCAATATCGTCTACAAAGAGGTGCTATAGATGTTGGTGCAGGTGTTGGAGCTATGCCGTCTGGAACACTATTTCCTGGTAGGGTATCCCATGGCGGACAGATCTGACACCCAGCGGCATCAGGGCCACCATCTTGCAACTTTGGTCTACTAAATTCGCTATTGGAAGATTATTAACCCATCATTGATTGCCCAAAATGCTAATTGGTTCGTAACTTTTAATAACCGGTTCAACTGCTTTATGCACTTAATTGATAAGCTTATTCGCTTTCAAACCACGTTTATCTGTATGTAACTTTTCATAGCAAATGAACAAACCCGAGCAACGCCGGGCTAAACTGCTAGTATATATATATATATATAATATATATATATAATATATATATATATAGTAGCAGATTTACGCGGCGTTGCTCGGGGTTTGAAATTATGCTAAGAATATACAGCTAGGAAGTAAAAGAAGAACATTATTTGTCCCCAACCTGTCAAAATAAGCAGAAGTCTTCAATAATTAATGCAAACGAATATTTAGTGCAATTTTGTACACATAAAACTATGCTGATAATGAAGGAAAACACTGAAGAGGATGTAGTTATACATATGATTAAAGACAATACACGTTGCAAATCTGTAAAAAAAAACAGGCAGTTTTGCTAATTTATTATGAGGAGTGATATTTCTCAGCAAAATAACTGGTGTTCCCTCTTTCAGAACCAATGTATTAGGAGGTAAACCAACTTCTGAAAAGTTGGTTATCTCCCTTTTTTATAAGGATTGTCAATAAAGTTTGTTATCTCCCTTACATCAATTTTTCAACAGATAATTTTGATATCGATTTTTTATTGTTCAACGTGGGTCGATTTGAAAAATGTTTGTGATGTGACAATCTTAGCGACATGTGCAACGTGCACAGAAAATTTGGTCAAATTCAGTTGGTAATTGTGAAAGCCTTATGCATGCAAAGTTGTACACAGACACACACACATCCTCACTTTTATATATATAAAGATAATATATATATATAATATATATATAATATATATATATATATATATATATATATATATATATATATATATATATATATATATATATATATATATAAGACACACACACTCAATCACACACCACAACAAGGAGTGCTGGAGTTTCACTTTCTTAATTTTTGAGGCAAGCCAACAACAGGCTTGCAGTATTGCCATGAACGATAGCATGACCGAGACACTGGAATAGCCAAACACCTTTGTGGGAATCACATGATACTTCAGTAAGACTTCCACCAGCAATGGCCTATTCTCATTTGTATTCATGTTTTTTTTTTTCAGATTTTGTTTTATTATCATACTAGCAGTGGTACCCGGTGTTGCACGGGATAAGGTATTTTGGAACGCGGGCCGCCAACAGACCTAATCGTGGAAAAACTGCATGCCTGGACAATATGTAAAGAAAATAAACCGAATACTCTAATGGCTGGATAATCTTTAAGATTTTCCTCGATGAAGCAGGAAAAATGTAGGTTTTCACCTAATGCTAGGGGATCAAGAAAATGAATTTTTTTTATGTGCATAATATTCCTTGAAATTTTGGGAAAATTGGTGTGACGTAACGCCTCAAAAGACCCCTAAAAAGCTGAAAAAACGCAGTTTTTCACCTAATGCAAGCCCGGGGGGGGGGGGGATAAAAAAGTTACATTTTTTTATGTGCATAACACTCCCTGAAACATAAGTAATACACAGGTAAAGTTTGAAAAAATCGATTGGGTACTTCTCGAGTTTTAGGGATTCAAACTCACAGACACACACACACACACACACACACACACACACACACACACACACACACACACACACACACACACATCCTCAGTTTTATATATATAGATAACAAATATATAAGATTAAATATAAATACATATATATAATCAATTGATTATATATAGGAACATTATAAATGTATGTCTGTATGGTCCCATAACTCCTGCTAGCTGTAGGGGTGCTGTATTAACATACAGAGTTTGTTGGGTATTTTAAGCCTGGCGGAGCTCATCCCTCTCCAGATCTGAGGACAGCAGATATCTTCCAGAGAAAGATAGAAAGTGAGAGAGGGGAAATGAGAAAGAGATATAGAGGAAGAATCAACCCCAGTACTAGACTGGTACTTTTTTTTATCGATCTCGAAAGGATGAAAGGCAAAGTTGACCACGGCAGGATTTGAACTCTGAGGGTAGAGAGTCACTATGAATACCATAAAGATATTCTATCAGACGTTCTAACGACTCTGACAATTTGCTGCCATATCACAAATATATAATACACAAAAATATATAATACACAAAAATATATAATACACAAAAATATATAATACATAAAAATATATAATACACAAAAATATATAATACACAAAAATATATAATCAGTCTTCTTGCTCTTGCTGAATGAGACAAGGGTCATCCTCAGTCAGTGATCCCAGAGGCATCATCATCCATACAGCCAACCAGGTTCCTCAGTACTCTCCATTGTTGGTGGTATTGTGCCACCCCCTCTGCATCCTTGTGACATCGAGTCTCTGGAGATCTTCCTTGAAGATATGCAACAATCTGGTGAGGGAACTGTTGCGGATCCTCTTCCAGCCTGTACCTGCTGTGCTAATGAGATTAAGGCCCTAGTTGGATGATCTGGTGGCAGGCAGAAGACATGCTTGTACCAGCGCATGTGGTGGATAGCTATGAGGCGGGAGGTTGTTGAGCTTTTTCAGGGCAGCTCTGACTTCATCAGGAGTGTCAGGATCAAGTCTGCAGCTGTGTCTGTCACGGGGGTTAGTCAGGGATTGATTAGGATGGGTGATGGTGAAGAAGGCTGAAGTTCTCCTTCCAGTGTTTGAGGTAGGTGGTTTCAGTGGTGATCACATTGCCATTGGTATCCTTCACCAGGTCTGTCTTGATCTGGAGACCAACACAGGCTCTGTGGACTGTGTTGAACACCTTATTGTAGTTGTCATTCCTTGCCACAGTCTCCTGGTGATCAGCTTCTTCCACCCAAAACTTTTCCCAGTCATCTGTTGTGTATCCGGTTGAGCTGACAGAACATGTCACCATGCCTTGCATTGACAATTAATTATCTCCAGTATCTACAGGGAAATCCAGGACCATTTGGGAAGAGTTTACAAGGACATTACGGGCAGACAGGTTGACACTTGATATAAAGATCTCATCTTCGGCTAGGAGGCTAAAGTGATTGGTGATGGGACACACAAATGTAGAGGTGATGTTGGGATCATGGAGACAAGATGAGTGAGGGCAGGGATGGTGGCAGGGTTAACTCACAACTTCAGCTTCAGTGTTGCAATCAGCAACCAATGATCAGTATTGCTGAGTTGAGCTCCTTTGTAGACCTGACAGTTGGTGACAAATGACATCCAGTGGCAGGAGATGATGATGTTGTCAATCACCATCCAGATTGCGTTAAGTCCAGTGATGGATGAATTTGAGGGGAACCAGGTGTTGGCAATACAGACATTGTTGTAGTGGGATAGGAGCAGCAGGTGATTACTGTTGTCATTAGGTCATTAGTGGATGGGTTGTGCCAATGAGCTGAGTCTGCAATGGGTCGGTTGAAGGGAACCTGGCAGGAGAAGAGTTAGCATCTGTCAGGATAATTGTGATGTCATGGGGTGGGATTTGTCTTAAAACCTGTTGAAGTTGGTTGTGTCCTCTGACATGTCTGTAGGGGCACTGGCAATGATAAGACATCTTCCTATGCTGGTGGAGAAAACAGGCGGACAGCAAACAATTGTTCACCAGGTTCCAGATGTACTTGGGCATGGCCAGTGCCACACCACAGAGGCCTGTACAATCTTCAGGGCCACTCCAGATGAGGCAGTGGTCTCCTGTGAGGAATTTCCCACTAGCAGGCCAGCATGTCTCGCAGAGTCCCACCAGTGTGATGGCTCTCGAGATAGCAGGGTCGCTGTTCCGGGGCAGAGGAGCGACAGGACATGCCATGTGGCAACAGGAATTTTATAGCATAAGTCAATTGCTCGGTGGTGTGGTGTGTGGGTGGGGTGGGGGTAGCATGCAGGGGTATGTTCCAGTGTTGGGCTGTTCAGGGGTGGCTGGTTTTGTAAGAGATTCTTCTGGGTGGGTTGTTGGCCCTCCACAGAATAGTTGGATGATGTGGCTGCCATATTGGTGGTGAGCTGATGCACCGTGGGTCACTGTTGGTCATTGCCAGAAGACCTGCCCACCCAGGGTGGCCCTAGGTGGTAGTGTTCTCACATATTTATGGCACACACAAGCCTTCTCGCTAGGACAAGGCCAGGCTCAGGAGAAGAACAATCAAGGTGAAAATAAAAAGAAACATCAATTGAACATTGTGTCAATCAGTCACATGACATGGGTCACATGTCAAGGGTCACATGTCAAGGGTCACATGACAAGGGTCACATGACAAGGGTCACATGACATTTTGGCAGCATTACCACAAGTATGGCAAGGTTAACGAGGTGAAACAACTAAGTACCTGCACCAGAACCATCATGTGATAGATCAGTAAAGCTGAGTAATGGTGAGGCTAAGGAGCTGGAACAGCCAAGTAGCCTCAACTGGAGTACCACCTGAGACCTCAGTATGGCTGGTTGATGGTGAGACTAAGGAACTAAAACAGCTAAGCTGCCTCCCCTGGAGTACCACCTGACACCTCGGGAAGGCTGGTTGATGGTGAGACTAAGGAACTAAAACAGCTAAGCAGCCTCACCTGGAGTACCACCTGACACCTCGGGAAGGCTGGTTGATGGTGAGACTAAGGAACTAAAACAGCTAAGCTGCCTCCCCTGGAGTACCACCTGACACCTCGGGACGGCTGGTTGATGGTGAGACTAAGGAACTAAAACAGCTAAGCTGCCTCCCCTGGAGTACCACCTGACACCTCGGGAAGGCTGGTTGATGGTGAGACTAAGGAACTAAAACAGCTAAGCTGCCTCCCCTGGAGTACCACCTGACACCTCGGGAAGGCTGGTTGATGGTGAGACTAAGGAACTAAAACAGCTAAGCTGCCTCACCTGGAGTACCACCTGACACCTCGGGAAGGCTGGTTGATGGTGAGACTAAGGAACTAAAACAGCTAAGCTGCCTCCCCTGGAGTACCACCTGACACCTCGGGAAGGTGAACTCTAACAATGAACTTGTCTTTTAACAGGTGAGAGTGAAGATAGGCTGGTTTGTCCACTTTGTTTATATTTTTAGCCATTTCAATGTTAATTAAACCAGCTTTTGTGACATAACGCCACTTTTTTTTTTCTTTTTCGTTCATCTTTTATCTTTACTTAGACATATCTGTGGCGATAATCTTGTGAAGCAGAGGACAAGAGAACACATGACAAACAAATGAATAACAAGACCAACAACAATAAAAAAACAAATATAAACAGTGAAAATAACTTAGATTAATTAGTCTAGCTAAATAAATTGCTGTTATCATGGAATATTAATTAAAAAAAGGAGGAGGTGGAGGAAAAATATCCTTGACGATGTATTAATTAACACGGAGAATCTAATAAAAAATAGAATGTTGTTTTTTTTCTGTTAAATCTAAATAATTGAAGCAAAACAGGATGATTAAATATATATTTTTAAATAAATTCCTGATGGCAAGGCCAAGGTTATCTTTTACACAACAACAACAACCAACGTAGTAAAATAAAAACAAACAAAAAAGCTGAATATAGTTTTAGTTTACTCTTTATCAGTCTACTGATACCAGTAATACACAAAGGTAGGCGGAAAAGTTCAGCGGCTGACTAAAGCTGTGAAGTCTTATTGTTCTTATTAATAACTGCATTGCTTCTTTCTAGGGACTGTGTTGAAAAATAAACCACATTTGGTCATTCCATGAGAGTATCTTGGTCAGTCTATGAAGGAATCATGCTAGAGCTGTGAAATCTTAAATATCATTAATTTCAACTGTTCCTATCAATAACTACATTGTTTCTTTCTAGGGACTATGTTGAAAAATAAACCTCATTTGGTCATTCTATGAGATTTCTTGGTCAGCCTATGAACTTTTCAGCTGACCCTTAATTCACAAGCTAAAACTTACAGGGACAAATTCATAGAATCTTTCAACTAAAAAAGGGAAAAGAAAACCTCTAAATATTAGGTTTAATCACTCTAGATTCATATTTTATGACCTCAATACAAATTTTATTCACTTGTAATATATAGTATATAATATATAGTACTAGCTGGCCCGTCCGGCTAGGTATACCGGCATTTTATCTTTTCAGGAATCCCTCCTCCACTCCAGTGCAAAGATACCGCATGCCCTCTCAAGTCAGCATGCTCTGATGTTGGGTTTGTGATAGTTACAACAATAAAGGCTGAACAGAGAACACATTTTTCAACAAACAATAATTTGTACAACCATAATGGAAATTCCAAGTAACAGAAAATATTTAAATTACATTGTTAGAACCTCAGAGTATACAATATTTTTTGTTCGGCCCTCGGGAGAAAAGATGAAGAGATTGTTTGGCGAGCTCACCCTAGAACATCCTACATACAATTGACCATGGGAGAAGCATGGTTTTCCCAGATGAAGGCCAGCCACTTTTAGGGTTTGACCCTGAGCTTTGTTGATGGTAATCGCGAAGCTTAGTCTCTCTGTTGCTCTAGTAACATTTTTCTTCTGGAAAATCTGATCTTGTGGCCAGGCCGGGTGGCATTTGGACAGTAACAATGACGATAAGCCGTCTGTGCTTTTGTGAAATAAATACGTTTGTTTATATTTTGGTTTTGTGTATGCAAAAATATCTGTACACGAATATATAATTATATATATATATATATTTTGAGTATATGTTGGTTGTATACCAACACCTCAGTATGCAGATTGGAGCACTCGACGAAGTGCACAGGTTGGTTTGGTTTCTCTGGAGTAATGTAAAATAAAATAAAATAAATAAGTCAAATGTTTAAAATTTGGCTCCGTTTATTACTGCTATATATATTTCGGTGACAGCCATCTTTGGCTGTGACCTCTTCAGGCAGTCCGAATTAGTGTGGTAGAGACGAGTACACATGTTGTTGAGGTGTATAACTTTGTCAATACTCTGATATGCCCAGTTCCTGGTTTGGTTGTTATTTCACTGAGGAACTGGAATCATATCCAGGAATCATATATATAGCAGTAATAAACGAAGCCAAATTTTAAACATTTGACTTATTTATTTTATTTTATTTTTTATATATATATATATATATATATATATTAAAATAACAGATTAAAGTTTAAGCAAAGAATTGCTGCTTTCACCCTTAACAGGATCTTCTGAAACTAAAAAAATCAATCTGCCTAATGAGGTCATAGCCATCCAATGGCTATCATCGAAATATATATAGCAGTAAATAAAGGATTATGAGTTCATGCAATTGCATGTTTCGTCACTATACATATATATATATATATAGTTGTAAGGTTGCAAGATAAATGCGTCCGTAGGCGGTAGGCCGGTTGAGCACTCGATGTTCGCACAGAGCAGAGTATAATACTATAAAGAACAAGGATTCAGTGTTGCATAATAACATATTTAATAACATATTACATATGTTTCACTATCAATCAGCTCGAGGAAAGACCTATTATAGAGTCAGGTTCGATCTATAATAGGTCTTGCCTCGAGCTGATTGATAGTGAAACATATGTAATATGTTATTAAATATGTTATGATGCAACACTGAATCCTTGTTCTTTATAATATATATATATATATATCATCATCATCATCATTTTACGTCCGCTTTTCCCTGCTTGCAAGGGTGGGACGGGTCTTATTCAACACAGCATCTCTCCACTCATCATGGTCCTTCGTCATCTCCACCGTGAGCTTCAAAGATCTGAGGTCTGTTCTCATCACCTCCGCCCATGTTTTTCGTGGTCTACCTCTACCACGTCTTCCTTCAACTGGCATTTCCTGGCACTTCTTCACCCATCGGTCATCCTCCATGCGCATCACATGTCCATACCACCTCAGTCTCCTCTCCCGTACACTACATTCTATCCCTCTCAGACACAGTTTCTCTCTCAACACATTTATGCTGGGTCCTTCACGCACATTTACACTGCACATCCAACGGCGCATGCTTGCCTCATTTCTCTCCAGCCGTTGCATATCCTCTGCAGTTGCTGCCCATGTATTATATATATATATATTATATATATATATATATATATATATATATATATATATATATATAAAATTTTCTACTTCATTATCACAATTAATATGGTCTTTAAAAGAGAAAAATATGAAATACTCAATTTCTTGGGTTAAGTTTAGAAACTCAGAATCCTATCGGAACCATTCCATTTCACCAAACTGCAATATTTGCAATTTTGAGACTCTATTAATAATTGCTAATTATGGTAATTTAATTAATAAAAAAAGGGAGTTATTTTCAAATTGCCTCCATAAATCTACAAAAACATTTCAAGCATCATATAAATTTAGGAAAAAACATTGACTGAGTGAGAAAAGATATTGACTTTTATTAATAATTCTTGTTTTTATTAGTATTTTGTAAAATGTTTTACTTCACCTTAGGAAATGCATATAGGTTCTTTTATATAGTAAGTTAATCTTTTGATTGACTAAATACCTTTAGTTTTGTTTTTAAATCCTCATTTTAGGTCTTGAATTTTCTATATTTGAGATCTGAAATACCTTCAGGCTTTCAAAACTTTTAGTTAATTTAAACATTTAGATATGTTGTACGGAGCTTTTGTTTACATTTATCGTGTATAATTTTCGTTTTATCCAAACTGATTAATAATCTGTATTTAACTTGACCTATACAATAAGATTTGGTTGAATCGAAATAATAATACTTTCAAGTGTAAATATAACTAATAATTAATCCTATATGTAATTTACAACTATTGATTTAAATAGTATTGTTTATAGTATTTATAATTCTAAACATTATACAAAATGCATATACAGATGCTGATATGCAATTAAGTTATGATAAATACTCTCATACTTATTTACTATATTTATAAAATTTTATAACTAAATATTGAATATATTTATTAATTTAACTATGCTCCTGATTATCATTGAAAAATATGTTATATTATTTAATTTTGATATAATATAATAGTATAATTTGCTCAAATATAACCAAATACAATAGATTAAAATTTCATGGTATTTAATTGATCGCTTCTTAATATTTGAAAAAAAAACGGTCACGCATCATGTCCCTTTCTTCTTTCTTTCTTTCTTTTTTATCTCTTTTCTTTATACAGTGTCATTCTATTGACATGGCTTGGAGAGGCTGTTTGCATAATTGCAAACGAATCAAATATTATTATTAATATTTGAAAAACTTGATTTACACTTATTGTATTCAGCCATGTAGATTGATAAAACTATTTGTTATATATAAAAAAAATTGTTTTCCCACATGCCACCTACATCCACAACACATATAAACACCACACACACGTGCGTACCACCACATATTTACACACTCAGCCTCTGGAATCCTCTCCCCCCACCCCTCTGACTCCTCCCCATCCACACACGCACACACACGCTGACCTACACCCCACCTCACACACACACCTTTTCCTGAACATGTAACCCCATTCTTCCCCCAACTCTTACTTTCACACACACACACACACACACCACCTTCAGCCCTCTCCGCTCGGACACCCCGCCTCCCTCTCCCCACTCTACACGCCCCACACCCTTCCACCACCTGTTTTACTTCATGTTTATTTTTATTTTTATTATGCTTTTATATTTAATTTCATTTGTACCGTTTCCTCTCACCCCCTTTTTTCTATATGTTTCTCCACCACTCCCCTACACACCCTTGGAACTCTCTTCCCACAGACTTTTCACCTGAATAAGGGCTTATGCCCGAAACGTCGTTCCGTACCACCACCCCACTCTCAAGAGCGTGAAACTAATAAACCTTTGTTCGTACTGCCTCTCTGTTTTGTTCCCGTTCAATTTTTTACTATACAATACACGCTCCCACGGCTTCCATACCTCCTTGGAATACTACCCTTGACTACTGGCTCAACCCCTATCTAATCCGCCGTGACCACTCTCTGAACTTTCCACACACCTTCCGACACTTGTTTTTTCCTTTCTTTGCATTACCTTTGATTGATTTATTTACTGTACTTGTTTATTTCTGTCTGATTTTTTGTCCATCATTGCCTGTGGTTTTACGATTATGATTTTTTTGTCTATGATTTTCCTGTGTATACTCTCCTCTCCTTACGTTATTTCTGTTTGATTTTCCCTTCCCCGTCTCTGCCTATCTTTCGCACTCACCCCTTCGTTCCACCCCCACCACCCCCGCTTCACACACCCTCCTTCTCATTCCTCCTCCTGCTTTCACTCCACGCCCACCATGCCCAGCCTGAGATCCTTTCTCCACCAACTCCACACAAGCCTCAAACTTTTCCTCACCCCCTCCTCCCACCCTGCTATCTCCCATCGGCCCTTCAACTCTCCTACCTTCTCTTCGCCAAAACCCGGCACTCCAGCCACATCCATTTCCTCAGCCACTGCCTCCGCCTCCACCTTATCCCCCTCGGCTTCCGTCTACACTTCCACACTTCCCCCCCCCCCCGGTTCCTCCTCCACCCAACGTATCCTCACCCGATCCTCGCGCCTCCTAATGCGCAACTCCACCCGCGCCTACCGCTCCACCATCCGCAAACTTGACTACCAACTGACCCCCACCCTCCTCCGCCTTAACTCCACCCGCCACCCCCTCCTCACCCACTCCATCCTCCTCTTCATCCAAAACCTCAACCACGACCTCTTCTCCTTCCTCACCTCCACCAAAGCCCGTAAGCTACACTCACTCCTCCCGACCACCCCCATCCACACCACCCACCCATCCCTATGAGTCCCCCACACCCATCCCACCCATCCCCACCACTCTCCACTCCTCCCTCAACCCACACCCCTACCCAATCTCCACCCTTCACCTCACCCCCCCTTCCCACACACACCCAAACCCCACCACTTGTTGTCACCATACCCCCTGACCTCCCCCTCTCCGCACCTGAGCGCTCACTCCCCAGTAGAGGCCTTCGCTTCATACCCCACACTCCGCACAGCGACGAGTTCCGCACCCGAACGGAAGTCGAGCGATTCGTGCGACGCACGAAGCTACAGGCACATTTCGGTCAAACGCCACCGGCTCCGAACGACCCAGACCCGTTTCTGGCCCTGGGCCGCGACCATCATCTTGGACGCCGGCTCCAGAGCAATTTAGCACCCTGGACGCGTTCGTCGATGCCAGCCGTTGCGCAGTAAATCGCCTTCAAACCGGCGGACAAGGGAGGCGCTGTGGTGGTGTGGCGCGCGGACCTCTACACGGCCGAAGCCCTCAGGCAGCTCTGTAACCCCCTCTTATACCGCCCTCTACCCTCCGATCCCACACCCCTCTACCAACAACAAGTTTCCTCCACCATCCAACACCCTACTTCGCCTCGCCGAGCTGGTCCTCACCCTCAACTGTTTCTCCTTCTGGGGTGAGTTTTACCAACAGGTCGCGGGGGTAGCCATGGGCACAAACTATGCCAACCTTTTTGTTGGCCATGTTGAGGCCCAAATATTTGCCCAGTACACAGGCCCCACGCCCGAACTGTACGGTCGTTACATCGACGACTGTATCGGAGCCACGACCCTCACCCGAGAACAGCTCGACTCCTTTCTCTCCTTTTTCTGCTCCTTCTACCCCTCCCTCCACTTCACCACCTCTATCTCCACCACCCACGTCCACTTCTTAGACATCTCCGTCGCCTTCGACGCCTCCCACCACTCCCTCGTCACCTCCGCCTTCTTCAAACCCACCGACTCCCACTCCTACCTCGACTTCACCTCTTCCCACCCTACACACACTAAACACTCTATTCTCTACTCCCAACTCCTCAGGATCCGCCGCCTCTGTAGCCGAGAAGCTGACTTTGAGTCCCAGGCCCTTTCCCTAGTCAGCCATTTCATCCGCAGAGGTTACCCGCCCCCTCTCTCGTCCACACCACTCTCATCCGCGCCCGTGCTGTCCACGGCCCCACCACCCTTACTCCACGCCACCGCACATCCACCCACCGTCTTCCCTTCCCCATCACCTACCACCCCTCCACCATACCCCTCCACCGCACCATCCTCCGCCTCTTCCGATGCCTCCAGTCCGACCCCTCCACCTCCCACATCCCCACCACTCCCCTCCTTCAAACGCGCACGCAATCTCCGCACCCTCCTCGCCCACAGCTCCCTACCCTCTAACCCACGTTCTCCCCCCCCCCCGATTCCCTTCCCTGTTCCAGGCCCCGTTGCAACACCTGTTCCCACATCACCAACACCACCACCTTCCAGGGTCCCAACGGCCACTCTCTCTCTGTCCGGCATGTCTTCCGCTGCACCTCCTCCAACCTAGTCTATGGACTTCGCTGCACGGAGTGCAGCGCAACCTACGTCGGACAGACTGGACGTCGCCTGGCGGACCGGTTTACTGAACACCTCCGAGATATTCGTCTCGGTGGTAGTTCCCCCATCGCCCGCCACTTTGGTGCCCCTGAACATTCCGCGCCCCACCTCACAGTCTGTGGCCTACTCCAATGCCACGGAACACCCGCCACTCTCCTCAGGGTCGAACAACGAACCATCTTCACCCTACAGACCCACACTCCCCCCTGTCTGAACTCCCCACCCTTATTCCTTTAGCCTTCGACCGCCCTCGCCCCTCCCCACACACATATCCCCCACTAACACCACTAACACACTCCTCCTTTTCACCGCCCACCCCACAACTAACAATACTAACACCTCCACTCCACCCCGCACCCGACCACCCTTCCCCAACTAACATACTAATATCCCTCCCTCCTTATCACACGCACACACCCACCGGTACATATATACACGCGCTCACACTAAACACACCCTACTACGACCACTAACCCTCACCCCACCACCCCGCAACTAACATCACTAACACCACTCCGACCCCACGCACACACCCACTTACACCACCCACACTACATGCAACTAATATCACTAACGCCCACCCCCCTACCCCACGCACGCGAACACACACACCCACTTACACCACCCACTACACACCCTACCACCACTGACCTCCACTAACACCCGCATTCAACCCTTTCCCCACCACCAGTATTTTAACCCCTACTTACACACACTCATCCAAACACGCACACACACACCAGTACACTACACTCCCTCCACCGGCCCCCACACCTTTCTCTCCCCCTCCCCGCTCCATTCACACCCTTTCTCACACACACACACATCCCTGCAACACCTCTACTAATACACACACCCTCTCCTCACGCCAACTTTCACACCTACCCATCCTCTCCCCTGTCCACCGCACCTCCGCACACACTGACACACCGACTTTCTTCACTTACCATTCTCCCCGACTGCTGCTATGCTCCTCTGGATCTCTGACCACCTCTCCGCACACACAGACACACAACCACACAACCCTCCTCCTGCCTTGACCCTCTGACCACTTCCTGTTGCGCGCGCACCCCACATCTCCCCTCTTCCAACCAACCCAACCACGGATTACACACATTAGACATCGCTCCCAAGAATCAACCACATCCCAAGGATATTACCCAGCATTCCACCACATCCTCTGCGGAACTACCTTAGGGACTTACCCACGGACATACACACAAACAAATTTTTTTTCCCACACGTCACCTACATCCACAACACGTATAAACACCACACACACGTGCGTACCACCACATATTTACACACTCAGCCTCCGGAATCCTCTGACCCCTCCCTATCCACACACGCACACACACACCGACCTACACCCCACCCCACACACACCTTTTCCTGAACATGCAACCCCGTTCTTCCCCCAACTCTTACTTTCACATACATACACACACACGTACACCTACACACACACACCACCTTCAGCCCTCTCCGCTCGGACACCCCGCCTCCCTCTCCCCACTCCACCCACCACCACCCCTACACGCCCCACACCCTTCCACCACCTGTTTTACTTCATGTTTATTTTTATTTTTATTATGCTTTTATATTTAATTTCATTTGTACCGTTTCCTCTCACCCCCTTTTTTCTATATGTTTCTCCACCACTCCCCTACACACCCTTGGAACTCTCTTCCCACACACTTTTCACCTGAAGAAGGGCTTATGCCCGAAACGTCGTTCCCCACCACCACCCCACTCTCAAGAGCGTGAAACTAATAAACCTTTGTTCGTACTGGCTCTCTGTTTTGTTCCCGTTCAATTTTTTACTATATATATATATATATATATATATATATATATTAATAAAAGGAATTCCAACTTTGTCTGATTTACTCGTTTTATTTACAATCCTTTAAAATTTATAATGGTATTAGAATGAAATAGTATGGTAGAATATTAAATGTTAAGTGTTAATTGAACATTTAACACTTAACATTTAATATTCTACCATACTATTTCATTCTAATACCATTATAAATTTTAAAGGATTGCAAATAAAACGAGTAAATCAGACAAAGTTGGAATTCCTTTTATTAATATAATCTTCTATACACAATCTTACACACCCGTGTATATTTCTCTCTGTCTCTAGAGAAAAAATTCGTTGTTGCTTACTGCTATTTTTTTAGCAGCCAAGCCATCAACAAATCTGTAATATTCCCGCTTTCACTAGCGGCCGGTTCACGTGTGGGTCACTTTAACGGCCATAACTCATACGAGCTGGTAGTTGGCATTATAATTGCAGACCGTGGGACGTAGGTCCTATAGAAAGGAAATAGCTATCTGATGAAGTTTACTTTCCGTTGGAAATTCTCCGAATTTCTAATCTTTTGTAAACGGAAACCGCCGGTAATAGCATTATGAACAGGTAGATATTTAAATCATTTTTTAATTTATTTAAAGGATTATTTAATGTTTGTTTGTTCTGCTCATCAATTTATATATATATATATATATATAAATAGAGAGAGAGAGAGAGAGAGAGAGAGAGAGAGAGAGAGAGAGAGAGAGAGAGAAAGAGAGAGAGTGTGATTAATGGATCCAGTGCATTACTGGTACTTTATTTTATCGACCCTGTAAGGATGAAAAGCAAAGCTAACCTTGGATTTCTGTATTAGCCCCACAGGGTTTACATTAAGAGAACAATAAGGACGGTACAGTACAGTTTTTTTTTTGGGGGGGGGGAGTTTATATTTAAAATATCAAAACATAACAAATTCCCACCAAAAGTGGGGGGAACCTCCGAGGGTCACTTGTGGAGAAAGCGCACAAAATGCCACGGTAACCTTGACAGGACAAGTGCCCTCTCACAGATGTTCCCTACCAATTCTACAGGTGTATACTCAGAGCAAGCCCATTCACCCAGACCATGCTCCTTACCTCTCTCGTCCACCTTTTAACAAACTGGCAGCATTTCCCTCTCCACCCTGTTCTTTATTTATTGGCCAGAAGGGCCGACTTATGGGAGACAATACAGGGATATGGCGAGCTGGTGGGATGTAGGTGGGGTATATATTACGATGTGGGTGTTAAGTGTGTTGATGGAGCTGTGTGAGCGTGTGTTTGTTGGTGTATATTGTGTGGTTGTATGTATAGGTCTATACGTGTGTGTATGTGTGAGTATAAATAATGGGGTAGGTTTAGAAGTCTAATATATATATATATATATATATATATATATATATATATATATATATATATATATATATATATATATTTACAAGATAAATAATAATCAAATTGTGTTTAAAACATTTAATATCTTACGATTGTTTCATCCAGATATAAGTCTGGAATCATCAGAGCATATAAATGTTAAAACAAATATATTCCTAATCACTTGAATATTTAGTAGGATACATTATAGGTGAGAAGACTAATTATAAATATTAACATCAATATATTAAAGAGTAAAAATTGAACAGACATAAAAATTGTAATAAAACTATAATATAAATAATTGGAGGTATAGGTTATATATAAGGATATGGTTATTAATTATAGCCAGAATATCAATTACAATAGAGTACATGCTATATATGTAAGAGAATGGTATATTGCATGTACTCTATTGTCAACAGCTGATGACCCTGGAGTTCTGTGTCCTTCGTTTGTATTTTAAAAAAAAAACATTTAATGATTCCCCTTAATAAATTGTTTTTTGCTTTTTGTGTCCATTCGTTATCTTGTCACTTTGTTAATTTTCTTGTTTTATATATATATATATATATATATATATATATATATATATATATATATATATATATATATATATATATATATATATATATATACACACACATATATATATATATATATATATATATACACACACATATATATACATGAAGGTCCGAAAGGATTGACCGGAGATGAATTCATCTCCGGTCGATCCTTTAGGACCATCACAGGGATACTCCATTGATAATGGGTTTTTAAACTTAAAAATATTTGGGATTGTTAAATTTGCTAAGGTAAGATTCTATTGTTATCTTGGCACCTTTAATTTTCTAATGCATTGTATGGTTTTCAAAATTATTTACATTCATATTTATATATATATATAGAACAATGTTTAACCCTGACAGCGGAGCTCAAGCCATTTTGACGGCTATTTCTGGACTCCAGCAATAGCTGTCAAAACGGCTTGAGCTCTGCCGTCAGGGTTAAACATTTTCCTATTACACACTCTACTACGCTAAGTATTGAGTACTCTGGTGCATTATGGTCCATCTGGTTCCTTACCACACTTCCTTCATTATATATATATATATATCATTATCTATAAAGGGCGGTGGATTGGCAGTATCGGTAGAAGGTCGGACGCCATGCTTTGATGCATAGAGTTACGGCCCTTTATGGTCTGTGTTCAAATTCCGCCGAGGTTAACTTTGCCTTTCATCCTTACAGGGTCGATAAAATAAAGTACTAGTAATACACTTGGATAATTGCTGGCCTTGTGCCAAAAGTAGAAACAATTACCTATAAAAGACAGATTGTTGTTGTTGTTGTGTGTGCATGTTCAATGTTTATACATTTGCACAATTTCAAACTGATTCGTCTCAAATTCTGTAAGAATGTTGTAAATGGTGTAACTTAGGTCAACGACTATTTATGTCATTCACAATTCTGGAAATAATCGATAAAACTAAATACATGACGCTTTACCCCTCTAATAGAATCTGATAACCTCTCTCTATTCCCCTTAAAATTCAATAAAACTACATACATGCTTACAAACTTCCTTTAGGAACGCCGAAGAGAGAGAGAGAGAGAGAACGTTTGTTTTTGAGTGTGGAACGGTCAAACATTTATTTACTTCAATGACAAAGAGAACTTATTACATTTCATACGAAACAACAATTATTCAAAAGCAACAGTTAAATTTATTCAACAACAAAAAAAAAATAGCGATAAATCTTTTCTAAAACCTCTCAACGAACGTGGAAGAAAGAAGTAACAGTTTATTTACTATACACAATAATATACTCTATGAGGTCACTAAACCTGCTAGAAACAGCAGCTAACTCTCCCCCATATCACACCCCTCCCTACTGTCTTAAATTTAGAAAACACACATTAGACAACCATGCAGAACAACTCCATCGCAGCTCTGTCGTTCGGCTGGCATCGTCTACGCGCGTGTTGCGGAAGTACTGTGAAACAATAA
Source organism: Eledone cirrhosa (assembly GCA_964016885.1). Classification (NCBI taxonomy): domain Eukaryota; kingdom Metazoa; phylum Mollusca; class Cephalopoda; order Octopoda; family Eledonidae; genus Eledone; species Eledone cirrhosa. The sequence goes on from OZ024744.1 coordinate 116,869,126, forward strand.
ATTTCAACACTTCGTTTGCACAGAGATAATATCCATAGGCGAAACTACAATTGTCACTGCTGGCGCAGCTCCTGCTTCGGCAGTCCAGGTCTGCAATTCATTCACCCAGTGCCTGGCAGACAAAAAAGTGCTGCCATAAAATGGGTGGTGCAACCTAACTTTGGTAACTTACTGACCCCGAGCAACGCCGGGCTTTAATGCTAGTATATATATATATATATATATATGCAAAAGTTCTATTTAAATTGTTGGGATACTTATTTTTTAAGATATATTTATCAAACTTGGGTCAGTTTGTCTTCATGACTTGTTCTTTTGATCTCACTCGATAAACGCTCCATTGGCTTTGATGATGGCCTCTAGGCGGCCTCGAAACCGGCTACAGGCCTTCGTCACTGTCCCCCCGACTTAGGCGCCTAAAGACACTTGTGATCCTGGCCTTCAGATCGTCTTTTGTATTGCAGCTAGATCTGTTGGTGTCTCGTTCCACTGCTCCCCACACAAAGAAGTTGAGGGGATTGCAGTCAGGCGAGCTGGGAGGCCAGATGTCAGGTGAAGTGTGGTCGACGAAGTTCTCTGACAGCCAGGCTTGGGTCTTTCGGCTGGTATGGCAGGGCGCTGAGTCTTGCTACCACACGTACGGCCTACCTGCAGCTACCTGGTCGATCCAGGGCTTTACTACCTCACTTACAATGCAGATGTAGCCATCGATGTTCAGTTTGAGGCCCTCAGGGAAGAAGTGAGGTGGCATGATGTCACCTTGACTGCTGACGACACCTAAGACCAATGTTGTCGCTGGAAACTTTGTCTGCATGACTCTGGGCACATCTTTGGATGAGACAGCGAGCCACCTGTTGTTCTGGGAGTTGATCTTCTGGTCTTGGCAGAAGTTTTTCTCGTTGGAGAAAAACCACAGCATGTCTGGCTCCAGTGGGTGTTTCAACTTGTTGATCAGCTTTGCGTGCTTCAGTCGCTTTTCTTGCATCACCTTTGACAGAAATTGTCCTTTCCTCATCTTGTATGAAACGTAGCAAATGTCTTCATTTACCACCAGCCTAATGAGCTTTTCATCCGCGCCTTTCTCCCTTGCAATGGCACGCATCGACTTGCTAGGTTCATTGTTGATGATATCCTGAACTTCAGCGACGAACTCGGGCGTTCTTGAGGCGTCAGATCGTCGATCATGTGTTTTCCTCTCTGATGTTGCTTCGTAGTCGAATCCTGAATCTTCCAATTCCTTTCTGACTTTTTGACGCTGAGAAAGTGTGAAATTTCCTTATTTGTCCTCCCGGTGCAGATTCCAAGAAGAACTCCGTGTCTCTTCCACAAATTTGGAGGTTCAAAATTATTCATAATCAATTATTCTGAAAATAAATAATGGAAATATAGTCACTGTTTTTATGAAGACAAGAGTGACCATGGAAGTAAAAAAAATTTGCATAAAATTAGCAGTTGACAATTGCGAACAAATATCGTCCACACCCTGTATATGTATATATATATATATATAGCAATGAAATACCCCACTGGGGAGGGGGGGAGCGTACTACCCAGAGGTGACTCAGGAAACCCTCCCCCCCCGCCAATCTTAAATCAGCCTGCTCTCCAAGAGTTCCCCAGGAGGGCGTCCCTCTCTTCTTCTCTCCTCTCCCCTCTCAAAAATAACAACAATAACAACAATAACAGTAATAAAAAAAATCCTTTATTTGCCAGAAGGATGAGTGGGGAAGGGGAGGGGGAGGGGGATATTATAAAAAACAGAATTGAGAAAAATAAAACAATGACAAACAAACAAAAACATGGAAAACAATAACAAAATACATTAGGGGGTGGGGTGGGGCAGTAATAATGGTGTCTGCTATAGGCCAGCAATTTAGGGTACATTATGGATACTTTATTTTATCAACCCTGTAAGGATAAAAAGTTAAGTCAACCTTGGCGAGATTTGAACTCAGAAAAGGAAGGCAAAGGGACGTAACTCTATGTCGCAAAGCATGTTATCCGACACTCTACTGATACTGTCGATCTACCACCCTTTTAAGGTCATAAGGCCCATAATAATTTTTTCTGATTTAGGCACAAGGCCAACACCTTTCGGGGGCAGGGGAAAGTTGATTAAATCAACCCCAGTGCATTACTGGTACTTTATTTTATCGACCCCCGTAAGGATGAAAGGCAAAGTTAACCTCGGCGGGATTTGAACTCAGAATGTAAAGGGACGTAACTATATGCCGCAAACCATTGCGTCCGACGCTCTACCGATACTGCCAATTCACCAGCCTTGGTAGAAGGTTAGCAAATTTAAGAGGGAGAATGTCGATTACATCGATAAAGATACTTTATTTTTATCGATCCTGGAAGGATGAAAGACAGAGTTGTTTACTACGACATAGTAATTGTATTTTAAAATTATTATTATGCCAGTCTGAGTTCAAATCCCGCCGAGGTTAACTTTGCCTTTCATCCTTACGGGGTCGATAAAATAAAGTACCAGTAATGCACTGGGGTCAATTCAATCGACTTTCCCCTGCCCCCCAAATTGCTGGCCTTGTGCCTATATAAGAAGCCATTATTATATATTTTATCTAAGGCAGTGGATTTGGCAATACTCAGTAGAGCATCGGACATCATGTTTACAGCATAGAGTTACGGCCTGTGACACAACTAGGGAAAATAGCTCCTATGGCAAGCAGGGAAATTGTGACCCTACCCAGAAGACCGAACTAGGAAAATAGCCCCTATGGCAAGCAGGGAAATTGTGACCCTACCCAGAGGACATAACTAGGAAAATAGCCCCTATGGCAAGCAGGGAAATTGTGACCCTACCCAGAGGACATAACTAGGAAAATAGGCCCTATGGCAAGCAGGGAAATGGTGACCCTACCCAGAGGACATAACTAGGGAATATAGCTCCTATGGCAAGCAGGGAAATTGTGACCCTACCCAGAGCACCTAACTAGAAAAATAGCCCCTATGGCAAGCAGGGAAATTATGACTCTACCCAGCACGGTATTTTTACCTATGGGCCTAATAATTTATATAAATGGTTTAATAATCCAGCCACCATAGTGTTCTCACCCATGACAGAGACAGATGAGACATCTGAAGGAGTTTATTTCTTCACTCTCTGACATGCCCTAGTCACGCTTCTGGTTACGTACCTCCAGATCCTGCTGAGGTTAACTTTACCTTTCATCTTTACAGGGATCGATAAAATAAAATGCCAGTAATACATTGAGAGTGACTTAATCAGCATTCCCCCTCCCCTAAAATTGTTGGCCTTGTACCTAAATCAGAAACCATTATTTATTTTATCTTAGGGCGGTGGATTGGCAGTATCGGTAGAGGGTCGGACGCCATGCTTTCCAGCATAGAGTTACGTCCCTTTACGGTCTGAGTTCAAATCCCGCCGAGGTTAACTTTGCCTTTCATCCTTACGGGGTCGATAAAATAAAGTACCAGTAATGTACTGGGTAATTGCTGGCCTTGTGCCTAAAGTAGAAACAATTATTTATTTTATCTTTTATCAGGTGGTGGATTGGCAGTATCGGTAGAGGATCGGCCGCCATGCTTTGCAGCAAAGTGTTACGTCCCTTTATGGTCTGAGTTCAAATCCCGCCGAGGTTAACTTTGCCTTTCATCCTTATGGGGTCGATAAAATAAAGAACCAGTAATACACTGGAATAATTGCTGGCCTTGTGCCAAAAGTAGAAGCAATTATTATTATTATTATTAAAAATAAAGTACCAGTAATGTACTGGATAATTGCTGGCCTTGTGCCAAAAGTAGAAACAATTATTTATTTTATCTGACACAAGGATATGAACGGGGACAGCATTATATGAAAAAATTACATAAAGAATATATATATATATATATATATATATATAAAAAATGCAAGTCAGGCCAATCAGTCACTGTATATTTTAGAAAATAGCATATATTTTCACTAGCTCTGACAGTTGGCAGGTGAACAGCGAGCTGTACTGATGAGGGGTGATACCCAGAAACATTAGTGTCTGCAGTTCTGTTCACAAGCCAACACAAGAGCAAGAATGAGGGGCTCATTCTACTGACATGGCTATAAAAATGAGGCTTGTTTGCATAATTGCAAACAAATCGAATGTTATTATTAATATTCAAAATGCTTTGAAGCATAGAGTTACTTCCCTGTATGATCTGAGTTCAAATCCTGCCGAGGTTAACTTTGCCTTTCATCCTTCCGGGGTCAATAGAATAAAGTACCAGTAATGCATTGGTAATTGCTAGCCTTGTGCCAAAAGTAGAAACAATTATTAATATTAAAAAAACTCAGATTACATTTATATATATATATATATATTATATATATATCCACACTGTAAATGTGGTTGGTGTTAGGAAGGGCATCCAGCCGTAGAAAACCCGCCAGACAGTCCTATGCGAGTAAGACAACCACTCTTGCCTCAAGTGGGAAAACTCCCATCCAAACCCATGCAAGCATGGAATATGGACGTTAAACGATGATGATGATGATGATATATATATATATTTAATATAGAAAAGGCTTCTACAGGACTAGAACTGTTTCATTCAGGAGAAATCATCAGGAAGCCCTGATGATTTCTCCCGAATGAAACAGTTCTAGTCCTGTAGAAGCTTTTTCTATATTAAATATTTATACTCTGCTATGTATTGAGTACCTTACTGTGATTGAACCCGGGATAAACTTATATATATATATATATTTATATATGTATATATATATCATCATCATCATCATCATTTTACATCCGCTTTTCCCTGCTTGCAAGCAGGGGTGGGATGGGTCCTATTCAGCATAGCATCTCTCCATTTGTCACGGTCCTTCGTCATCTCCTCAGTGAGTTTCAGCGATCTGAGGTCAGCTCTCACCACCTCTGCCCATGTTTTTCATGGTCTACCTCTACTGCGTCTTTCTTCTATTGGGATTTCTTGGCACTTCTTTACCCAGTGGTCATCCTCCATGCGCATCACATGTCCATACCATCTCAGCCTTCTCTCCTGCACACCAAAACTTATCCCTCTTATTATTATTCCTGAGAAGGTCGTGGGGGCAGAGTCCTCAAACACTCCTTCCAGCAGGTCCTGTCAGAAGCAACTGTCACCAATTGATCCGGCTGGATCCCCAAGTGTGATCAGCCAAGCTCATGGATGTTATCCAACCATTTTGCTCGGGGTCTACCTCTGGGTCTCCTACATGTTGGTTTTTGCATATAAATACTCTCGGATCCCCCCAAAGCAAGAGGTGGGGTGGAGGTTGGAATAAGCAGGGGTGGGTGGAAAATCAGTAATATTTTCTAGGTTGTCTCTGTTGATTTTTTTAAAAACCATAATTAGTCATTTAGTTTACATATTGAGACCCCAACCCATCATATATATTTTATAACATGGGATTTCTAGTAATGTATTTGTAATGTATAATCTTTTCTAATGTCTAAAGAAAATTGTCAGAGGAATGGTACCACTTAAAATAATATTTAGCAGGAGATAGATTAGCAACATTTAATAGGTTAGTGGGTGGGGGTGAAATAGGAGCTGAAGGGGGTGGGTTGGAAAAAATCTGAAAAATTAATAAACAAAGGGTGCGGGTGATTATTTGAGAGAGTATTCGGTTGATTAGGAAATGTATAAAAAATAACCCCTAAAAAAAGACTGGTATGGAAAAAGTATATAAAAGGTAATATATGTGTATGTATATAATTTTAATTTTAATTTTTTAATTCTTTAATTCTTACATTATATTTTTAAACGTAGATTAATAACCATTAACTGACATTTGAAAAGTGTATCCCATTCAAGACGATTTTCAAACATTCACACTTCTTTCGACTAAATAATTAATTAATCTCACACTAACTCTTAAAAATTATCGATTAACAAATAAAATTGGAGTTATCTTTCCTTTCTCAATCATATAAACTTATTATATTATTATATACGTAACTCCGTTAAATTAAAACATTCTCAATGCCAAACAAGATATTCAAATATATAAATTCATAATTTTAACTACCTAATTATTTACATAAAATACAAAATCAACACCCTTGTAACTCATATTATAAACAACCACCAAAAACTTGAATTACCTATTTATTTATTTATTTATCTACATAAAACACAAAATCAACTTCCCTCATAGCTCATATTATAAACATCTAATAATTGCAAATTATCTATATCTCTTTAATAATAATACATATGCTATTATTAAAATATATATAGATATTTATATATTTAACCCACTACAATATTGTAATAAGATAAATATTTACAAAGATAATTCTCCATATAAGTATATACATAATATAGGTAAATATTCAAATTTTTTCCCCAAAATTAACGTATATAAGTGGTCTTCTTCTTTTTCTTTTTCCTTTTTCTTTTTCTTTCTTTCTCTCTTACTAATGCAAACATATATCTAAATTTTCCATAGCATTTAAAATAACGGTTTTCCAATCATATACCTCAACCTCATTTACATATTCATTTACATATTCATTTGCATACTCCGTTCTTTAAATTCACTATCCAAGGAAAATTCAACTGATAAGGTATGTTCCTTGGCTATGTCAAAATTTATAAAACACACTTTGTATTTTATCTGATGAAAGCGTGCCAAAGTTTTGGTACCCTTGAAATATATATAATAGAATAAATATGGTTTTATAAATATAGTTTCCATTTATTTAATATCATTAAAAGGTAATATACATATATATATATATATCATCATCATCATCATATATATAACGAAGGAATTGTGGTAAGAGTCCAGAAATAGCCGTCGAAACGGCTTGAGCTCTGCTGTCGGGGTCATACTTGTTCCTATATATATATATATATATATATATATATATATATACTGTATATATATATATATATATATATATATATATATATATATATATATATATATACATACACTGTATATATATATATATATATATATATATATATATATATATATACACATACACTGTATATATATACATGTATATATATATATATATATATATATATATTTCGTTTCTGAATTTGTTTAGCAAGATTCTTTATCTGAAAACGTGTGTTGAAACCGATATTGTTATACTTTGGGAGGGTCATGTTGCCAATAAGAAACACACGAACCAGCTGCTTTCACTTCAATTTATTATATATTAAATTTATAAATTTAGGAATTTATAAATTTCTGGTTGGTTGGTTGGTTCCACAACTGGACAGTTGTTCGTATATTGTCAAAGTTCTTTCGTCACACATTCTGTGACCTCTTCAGTGACTGGGGATTCTTTTCTTTGTTTTGTGCCTCTTCTTTCTTCTATCCTACGCCATCTTGTTTTTGTGTGTGTTTTGTGCTTAGTTTGCGCATGTGTTACATCCGGATGTCTGTGTGTGTTTTTATTTGTTTATTTACATGTTACTGGTTAGTTGTTTGTTCTATGTGTGTGTGTTTTCATTTTGTCCTTAATTCTAAGTTGTGATGTTGCTATTCCATTCATGTTTTCTATTTAATTTTGGTTGGAGTTCATTTATGTTTATTGCCTCTGTGATTTGTCTAAACATTGCATCTTTTCTGTTATAGATTCTATTTTTATTTCTATGTTCTCTAATTTGCCTTTATGTTCTATTTAAGCATGTTGGTGGAGTATTGATGATTCTTTTTTATCTTGAAGTTCTCGCCAGTGTTCATTTAACCGATCTCCTATGCTATGAGCTGTCTCACCTATGTACACTATATTCTTATCTTTACATTGCCCTTCAGTACATCTTATGCTATATACTACATTTCTAGTTTTACAGTTAATATGGGGGCTTAGTTTACAGATTATGCATTTCTTATCTATACAGGGAGGTCTTTCAAAAGGGTATGTGTTACTAATAAGTGTTTTTATGGAGGTACCTGGTCTTTCTACTATCTTAATATTAAGTTTAAGTTTATCTAGGGCCCTTCTAAATTTGTAAGCTAATTCACCTCTAGGGGTTGTATTGATGAACATTACACTCTGGTATTTATTGCTATCATACCATGAGTTTATTCTATTAACCTTATTCCTAGTTCTTTCTATTCTATTCCAAAATGTGCTCCTATACAAGGGGCAGGTCCCATTTGTATCATTATTTACCATTTTTTCCCATTCGGTTCTGGCTCCTCTATATACTCTGATTTTATCTCTCTGATTGTAACCAGAGAACTGCATACGGTGGATGAAGTGATGTATGTATCTCTCTAGTTCTTTGGGTTGCACATGCGGGACACGTTTCTCATCACCCGTACCAAATCCGCAATCAGTATGTGATCTGAAACAGCTGAGTTTCGGTGGATCAGATAGTTGGAAGTCATTCCAACAGACAAGTCTGGCAGAATGTCGGTTGACAGTCTGTCAAACTACATCCAGGCAATGCAACCCCACATCACTAACACAAGAGAAGTAACACCACAAGAGCATGAGGATAGAGAGAAAACCCTCAATGCCCATATGATGATGTGGACAAACATAATGCAGCCCAATAAAAGGATTGCGAACAACTTCCAGGCCTGGAACAATGACGTGCCAGCATTGTATGGGCTTCGAAAAGACCATAAAACGAACAGTGACCCAGTCACAGGACCACCAACAAGGCCAGTCTGTGGAGCTAACATTGCTAGTAACTACAGACTGTCCTACTTCCTATCCCTGATCATACGCCCCATCATTGAAATGTCCCCAGATGTATGTGACAGCACAGAGGACCTCCTCAGCAGAATCAGCGAAAATAACCGATCTAGGGACCTAACAGACTGTATAATAGGTAGTATGGATGTTGTGTCCCTGTATCCATCCATTGACGTGGACTTTGCTGTGGAGAAGTGCGTAGAAATGATCAGTGAGAGCAATGTTGAATTCCGTGAGCTGGGACTCCTACTTAAACTTATCTATAGTAATGATTATCTAGATACGTATGACCTTAGCAATCTGTGCCCTACAAGACCAGCAAGAGGCAGACCACTTACCATCACCTCAATGGCCAAGAAAACCCACACAGAAAGATGGAACGGGTGGACCAGAGCCATATGGACCCCCAAAAACCACGATGAACTAAAGAAAATGATTGCACATGCTGTGGGGAGCAGTATAAAACTAACCCTTAAGGAACATATGTTCAAATTTAATGGGAAAACATATGCCCAAGAGGAGGGAGCAGCCATTGGTGTTAGCATTGCAGGTGACATAGCTAACCTATTCATGGTATGGTGGGACAATAAACTTAAACTTAAAGAACAATTAGAAGACAGCAGCCTCTTAACCCTGATAATGTACTCTCGCTACGTTGATGATATAAACATCGTAGTAAAACACCCCCACTAGAGAACAGTCAGGAATTAGAGAAAAACACCATGGAAAGCATCCAGCAAATAGCTAACTCCATCCACCAGAGTATTAGAGTTACTATAGACTACCCAAGCAAACACTCCAACCACCGATTACCTGTACTAGATACAGAGCTCTGGTTAGAAACCATTAATAACAAAAAACAAATCCTCCATTCCCATTATGCCAAACCCATGACTTCCAAATATCTGATCCTCCGAAACTCGGCCGTTTCGGATCACACCAAAATCAACATACTGATTGCTGATTTGGTACGGGTGATGAGAAACGTGTCCCGCATGTGCAACCCCAAAGAACTAGAGAGACACATACAACACTTCATCCACCGTATGCAGTTCTCTGGTTACAATCAGAGAGATAGAATCAGAGTATATAGAGGAGCCAGAACCAAATGGGAAAAAATGGTAAATAATGATACAAATGGGACCTTCCCCTTGTATAGGAGCACATTTTGGAATGGAATAGAAAGAACTAGGAATAAGGTTAATCTGTAAACTAAGACCCCATATTAACTGTAAAACTAGAAATGTAGTATATAGCATAAGATATACTGAGGGACAATGTAAAGATAAGAATATAGTGTACATAGGTGAGACAGCTCATAGTATAGGAGAACGGTTAAATGAACACTGGCGAGACCTTCAAGATAAAAAAGATTCATCAGTACTCCACCAACATGCTAAAATAGAAGATAAGGGCAAATTAGAGAACATAGAAATAAAAATAGAATCTACACACAGAAAAGACCCAATGTTTAGACAAATCACAGAGACAATAAACATAAATGAACTCCAACCAAAATTAAATAGAAAACATGAATGGAATAGCAACATCGCAACTTACAATTAAGGACAAAATGAAAACACACACACATAGAACAAACAACCAACCAGTAACATGTAAATAAACAAATAAAATCACACACAGACACCCGGATGTAACACATGCGCAAACTAAGCACACAACACACACATAAACAAGATGGCGTAGGACAGAACAAAAGAGAGGCACAAAACAAAGAAAAGAATCCCCAGTCACTGAAGAGGTCACAGAATGTGTGACGAAAGAACTTTGACAATATATGAACAACCGTCCAGTTGTGGAACCAACCAACCGGAAATTTATAAATTCCTAAATTTATAATAAATTGGAGTGAAAGCAACTGGTGCGTGTGTTTCTTATTGGCAACATGACCCTCCCAAAGTATAACAATATATATATATACATATATATATATATATATATATATATATATATATACACTGTGTATATATATATATATATATACATACACTCTATATATTTATATTTATGTAGCGAAGTCTGTCCGCGCCTTGAACCTTGGGTGACACCTAAAGGTCAAATTCTAGGTCCCCACCCTTTTGGTGTGAACAGGTTATTGCATGGGCTATCCCCTCAAGGTGGGAGACAGGAAGCGACAGGTATATAAAGCCTGTATCATCCCACTTCGGAGCACTACGATACACAACAAGCTATGTAAAGATTCACTGCTAGCTTCAGGCCCCAGGGGTCTACAGAAATACAGAGCGATCGGAGCCCTACTAATACAGACCCGCTATGTGAAAGATTCACCGCTATGTACAAGCCACAGTGGTCTACAATCAATTACAGACCATTACTATCTCTCTCACTCACAACGAGAACTACTATGACGACTGCAACAAACTTTAACCACCAACAAATTCTATCAGCTCGCTCGCTGTAATCACATCAACCACAAAATAACATTGTCAACCTTCTCAACTCTTGATAACTGCTTTATTGTACTTTTTGATTGAAGTGAAGTAAACCACTATATATATAAACTAAATCATTTATTCTTGTTATTTCAACTAAACAATCATGTTAAACCATCTAACTATTTCTTACTAATACTCTTCGTTAAATATATACACTGTATATATATATATATATATATATATATATATATATATATATATATATATATATATATATATATATATATATATATATATATATATATATATATATTCCGAAGGAAAAAAGAGTGCTCTATGTATAGAACAGAGCTATTTAATTAGAAAGTGAACAACACAAAACATGTTATCTCTGTCTGACGACCGATCCATACGTATATTATTATTGTCTGGGATCCAGAAACCTTTGGTAATGGAGTGGTTATATTTTGTGTTGTTCACTTACTAACTAAATATATATATATATACATACACTGTATATATATATACACATACACTGTATATATATATATATATATATATATATATATACGGAAAAAATGAAACGAAATTTCATTCCCCACTCTTAGTACGGCTGTTACTTAAATATAAGTATGTACACTTACATACACATATGTATACAGACGTACAGTAGTATGTATATATACATATACATACATGCACACATATATATATGTACGTATGGATTCACCGAACATTTATTATAATGCTCGGTGTGTTTGTAAACAAACATCCCGTATTAAGCCGTAGTGTCTAGCAACCATCGCTGCTCGTTTGTTCAACACTGACAAAGGAACGCTGTACTAGTTTCAAGCATATTAGCTATCTTCAGCAACGTATACCTTCCTGCCAGATTGTTGAACGTATATACTTACCTTATGTATATTAACGGCTGAGTAGCCCAATTTGCATATCGAGTGGGTTAATCGGCCGGGTGCACCGAAAACGATAAACGGAAAAAAATGAAACGAAATTTCATTTCCCACTTATAATTAAGTAACAGCCGTACTAAGAGTGGGAAATGAAATTTCGTTTCATTTTTTTTTCGTTTATCGTTTTAGGTGCATCCGGCCGATTAACCCACTCGATATGCAAATTGGGCTACTCAGCCGTTAACATACATAAGGTAAGTATATACGTTCAACAATCTGGCAGGAGGTATACGTTGCTGACGATAGCTAATAAGCTTGAAACTAGTACAGCGTTCCTTTGTCAGTGTTAAACAACCGAGCAGCGATGGTTGCTAGACACTACGGCTTGATTACGGGATGTTTGTTTATAAACAAACGGAGCATTATAATAAATGTTGGGTGAATCCATACGTACATGTATATATGTGTGCATGTATGTGTATATATATACACACTACTGTACGTCTGCATACATATGTGTATGTACGTGAACATACTTATATTTAAGTAACAGCCGTACTAAGAGTGGGAAATGAAATTTCGTTTCATTTTTTCCGTTTATCGTTTTCAGTGCACCCGGCCGATTAACCCGCTCGATATGCAAATTGGGCTACTCAGCCGTTAATATGCATAAGGTAAGTATATGCGTTAAACAGTCTGGCAGGAAGGTATACGTTGCTGACGATAGCTAATAAGCTTGAAACTAGTACAGCGTTCCTTTGACAGTATTGAACAAACGAGCAACGATGGTTGCTAGACACTACGGCTTAATACGGGATGTTTGTTTACAAACACACCGAGCATTACAATAAATGTTCGGTGAATCCATACGTACATGTATATATGTGTGTGCATGTATGTATATATATATATACATACTACTGTACGTCTGTATACATATATGTATGTACGTGTACATATATATATATATATATATATATATATATATATATATATGTGTGTGTGTGTGTGTGTGTGTGTTAATCCCGTAACTCCCGAGGGAGTCATATGGATGCTGTAGTGATATACGGTGTTTCTAGGGCATCTTAAAATCTGGGGGAGCCCATCTCCTCTCCAGGTCTGAATATAGCAGATTTCTTCCAGCGAAGACATTTTTTCCATTCCAACCCAGCCATCCCTTCAATCTATCTTATTTCTCGTTCTTTCTTCTGATGAAGGACTAGCGTCTGAAATGTTAAGACCCTCTACCTGCTATATCAAGCGTTAACCTAATATATACCTTCCATATACTGTGCCGATTGTGTTGCTATTTCTGTTTACCTTTTACACACACACACACACATATATATATATATATAGAGAGAGAGAGAGAGACAGAGAGAGAGAGAGAGAAAGAGAGGAAGTGATAAACAGTTATAGAGGAAGAATCAACCCCAGTTCTAGACTGGTACTTTTTTTTATCGACCTCGAAAGGAAAAGGATGAAAGCAAAGTTGACTTCGGCGGGATTTGAACTGAGAGAGCAGAGAGCGGAAACAAATACCGCTAGGTATTCTATCTGATGTTGAAACAACTTTGACAATTCACCACCTTATAAAAAGTAATGATAAAACAGAAACAACAACGATAAAAACAACAAAAGAGAGAATGTGTATTAATGTAGAGAAGAGAATGGAACAGATAAAGATAAAATGAGAGATAAAGAGAGAGAGAGAGGGAGGGACAGAGAGATAGATAAAGAGGGAGAGGAGAGTGTGAGGGGGTGGGTGGGAGAGAGAGAGAGAGATAAAGAGGGAGAGGAGAGCGAGAAGGGGTGGGAGTGAGAGAGGGAGCAAGAAAGAGAGGGGTGGAGGGGAGGGGGGGAAAGAAAGAGAGAGATAAAGAGGGAGAAGGGAGGGAGAAAGAGAGAGAGAGAGAATCTTAATGACTGTATGCTGGACATAAAACTCCTCTCTTTCCCCTCTCACTCAGGTATAAAAATATACCTAATACGTTTGAGAATGTCAAAAATGAAATGAAAATAAAAGAAAAGGAAGAAAAGAAAAGAAGAGAAAGAAAGAAAGATCCACAAGGTGTAGTGCGCGCGCATGTGAAACACGTGCACGATTTGGGCTGAGTTGAGTCCAGCCCTTCACTAAGTCTACTTAACTAAATTATTTTCATTTAGTCATAAAAGAAAACACTTAAAAGTGACAAAAAAAGCTTTATATAAACAACAAAATAACAGATTTATTTGCTGAATTTTCCAGTCATTCTCTTTCTTAAAACGAAAATTAAACGTCTTTTAATTAACAGTAGAAATAAGAATTTTATTCCTTCAATTAGTATTTAATTATTTATATATTTATTTATTTGTTAAATATATTTATTTATTTCTCTCTGTCACCTTTCTTTCTTTCTTTCTTTCTTTCTCCCCCCCTCTCTCTCTCTCTCTCCTACCCCCACCTCGGCCTCCCTTGCCGTCTGTTTTTAAATATTGAGTCATTACTTACCTGTAATTACCTACCTGTAATCAAACTTGTTGGACGAATCAAACTTGAGTATTGGTGTTCTGGCCGCCATTTTTTGTTGTGACACGCTACACGGCAACTCTAGTGACTTTTTTCAGGTGAGTTCATCTCTACACTCTTCTATCTATACCCATGTCCACCTGTATGTACATATATCTATCTCCTTTTGTGTCAACCAAAGTTAAACTCTTTCTTTTAACTTCTTGGAAAGAGCAAAGAATTAATTCTTGGCTCAGTTTCCTGATAAATCTTTGTTGTTGATCGTTACCTATAAACATATACATACATGTACAAAACTAATGTGTGTGTGTGTGTGTGTGTGTATATAAAGGTCGGTTGAAACGTCTATAGGCTGACCAAGATACTCTCATGGAATGACCAAATGAGGTTTATTTTTCACATAGTCCCTAGAAAGAACCAATGCAGTTATTAATTATTAAGAAGAGTTGAAATTAATGACATGTAAGATTTTACAGCTCTAGCATCACTCCTTCATAATCAGCCTATGAACTTTACAGCCCCACACTGTTATATATTAACACACACACACACACACAATATATATATATATATATATATATATACACAAACACACATATACAGCCATACACTGTCCATTAATATAGTGTCTTCCTTATCAGTAAGGTGACGGTATTGTATTATTTTGACACCCATTCCGTCATTGATCTCTAATTGTATTTATTTTGCTATGGAACTTTCGTTGTCTCTTTTCTCATCTTCTGCCACTTTCAACTTTGATCAAAGACGTGAAAAAAATAGAAACAGAAAACTTGTTTATACTTAATACACACACACACACACACACACACACACACACACACACACACATATATATATATATATATATATCTGTGTGTGTAGTATAAACACGCACATACATAAAATAAATATTTAATATACACACACATATGTATGTGTGTATGTGTATGAAGTGTATATGAAAACAGACATAATACCGCCAATTATATATATATATATATATACAGTAAAATTCCGTTATAACGAAATTCACGGGGTATTAAAAAATTCGTTTGTAACGAAAACTTATAACGAGATCGACCGAAATGCATCAAGTGTTTGTTATTACATCTGGGATTGAAAAATTCGTTTTAATGGAATTTTACCTGTGTATATATCACATATATAGAGAGCGATATAAAGGGTCTAAGAGAGGGGGGTCCAGCTGGTAATTTGTTCTTGGGGCCCAAAAGCTAATCAGACCCCACAGCAACAAAGTAACATCCATTTTGAGAAAAATATTTGCCTGCTACGGGCCCCAAAGGGGTTTTGTACTGTCTTGCAAAATTTCTCTTGGAGACCCTGCATATATACATACACACACACACACACACACCACACACCACACATATATGAATTCCGTTATAACGAAATTCACAGGGTATAAAAAAGATTCGTTGTAAGGAAAAATTCTTTATTACGAGATAAACGGACACACATCAAGAGTTTGTTTGTTATTACCACGGGGATTGAAAAAAATATTTCGTTATACTGAAAAATTCATTTTAATATGGTATTCGTTAAAACAAATTTTGACACACACAGATACATATATACACATATATAAAAGAGAAAACTTTCTCTTGTATTACGACCTTGAAATTTCACTATATATATATATATATCAGATTTTACATTGTAAAAGTTATTGATTTGGGTGGTTGGGAGTGATACCTTGCGGTGTTGTTTGTTGCATAAAAGAAAGACAGCTGGGTTATTAAATATAAACTTTTGTCACTTGTTATTAAAAGAGTAAAGGGATGTTGTTGTTGATATCGTTGTCGGAGGTGTTAGCTGTAACATCATAAATCCTTTACAATTATCAGAGAACAGTTCTACTGGCTTTCTATATGTTGTGTGTGTGTATATATATATATATATATATATATATATATACATATCTCTCTTTCTCTATATAGTATAGTATATATATATATATATATAGTATATATATATATATAGTATATATATATATATAGTATATATATATAGTATATATAAATATATAGTATAGTATATATATATATATATATATATATATATAGTATATATATATATATAGTATATATAAATATATAGTATAAATATATAGTATGTATATATATAGTATGTATATATATAGTATGTATATATATAGTATGTATATATATAGAATGTATATATATAGTATGTATATATATAGAATGTATATATATAGTATGTATATATATAGTATGTATATATATAGTATATAAATATATAGTATAAATATATATAGTATATATATATATAGTATATATATATATAGTATATATATATATAGTATATATATATATAGTATATATATATATAGTATATATATATATAGTATATATATATATAGTATATATATATATAGTATATATATATATATAGTATATATATATATAGTATATATAGTATATATATATATAGTATATATATATAGTATAGTATATATATATATAGTATATATATATATAGTATATATATATAGTATATATATATATATATAGTATATATATATATAGTATATATATATATAGTATATATATATATATATATATAGTATATATATATATAGTATATATATATATAGTATATATATATAGTATATATATATATAGTATATATATATATAGTATATATATATATAGTATATATATATATAGTATATATAGTATATATATATATAGTATATATATATATAGTATATATAGTATATAGTATATATAGTATATATATATATAGTATATATAGTATATATAATATATATATATATAGTATATATAATATATATATATATATAGTATATATAGTATATAGTATATATAGTATATATATATATAGTATATATATATATAGTATATATATATATATAGTATATATAGTATATATATATATAGTATATATATATATAGTATATATATATATATAGATATATAGTATATATATTATAGTATATATATTATATATAGTATATTATAGTATATGTATATATAGTTATATGTATATATAGTATATATATAATATAAGTATATATAGCTATAT
>OZ024744.1:116899424-116926924 GCA_964016885.1 Eledone cirrhosa
TAGAACGGGGTGGTGTGGATGGGGTGGGGGTGGTGGTGGTGTTGGGACGGGGTGTATTTTGTTAGAGATGCCTACTGGCTGGAGTAGGTTTTACTATATATATTTAGGTAAGGCGGGTCTTTTCTGCTACTGAGTACCGCCAAAGGTCTCGGTCCAGTGACATTGTCTTGGAGAGGTGTAAGTGTGTGATGGATGTCGGAGTTTACCAACTCGTCCCAGGTTTTTCTACGTCTGCCTATTCCGTGACTACCGTCTATCTTTATTGCCCTGCACTTTGTTATACAGCTATCGACTTTCATGCGCATCATGTGTCCATGCCAACGTAGCCTTCTCTCGAGTAAACAACATCTGATCCCTCTTATCTCTAATTTTTTCCTTAGTTCGTTTCTGCTTTGCCGTTCACGTATATTACTGTTACACATCCAGTGGAGCATGCAAGCTTCGTTTCTCTCTAGTCTGCGTATATCCTCTGCACACAATTCCCAGGTCTCACTGCCATGCAACATTGCTGTTCGTATGCAGGCATCGTACAACCTGCCTTTCATTTTTAGGGAGAACCCTTTAGCAGCTAATAGTGGTATAAGCTCTCTGAACTTTTTCCAACCAGTTCTGACTCTAGCTACAGTACTTTCAGAGCACCCTCCCCCACTGCTGATTTTATCGCCCAGGTAACAGAAGCTGTCCACTATTTCTATAGAACCCTCTGCGCAATTGAAAGAGCTAGTATTTTGTGGGCACTTGCTGCTACTTATTGCACCAGAACACCGGCCACATGTAAAATCTATGTTCTTAGTTAGCTTACCTGTGATCCCACTACATCTTTTATGCACCCATACTTTGCATTTAGGACATAAAATGGAGTTTCTACCTACGCCTTTCCTACACACCGAGCACGACCATTTCCCAGAAGGGACCGCCGCCTTGTTTTCTTTCCTACAAAGTAGAACTTTGGTCTTAGCCAGGTTAATTTTAAGTCCTTTTGACTCTAGGCCGTGCTTCCATGTTTGGAATTTCTTCTCTAGCTCGGCCATTGATTCCGCTATGAGTGTCAGGTCGTCTGCGTATAGGAGTTCCCATGGGCAGCCTGTCTTGAACTCCTCTGTTATAGCCTGAAGGGCAATAATAAATAGTAGGGGGCTGAGAACAGAGCCCTGATGGACGCCAACTTTTACGCTAAACTCTTCACTATATTCGTTGTTAATTCTAACCTTGCTGACTGTTTCTTTATACATGGCTTGTATAGCCCTCACAAGCCATTCGTCAACGCCTAGTTTTCTAAGAGCCCACCAGATAATGGAGCGGGGGACTCTGTCGAAGGCTTTCTCCAGGTCGACAAAAGCTAAATAGAGGGGTTTACCTTTAGCTAGGTACTTCTCCTGTAGTTGTCGTACTATGAAAAGAGCGTCTGTGGTACTTTTGCCTGACACAAACCCGAACTGCATTTCATCTAGGTCAATTCTCTCTCTGATTAGTTGCGCTATTACTTTTTCCGTGACCTTCATGACCTGGTCGATTAATTTAATGCCTCTATAGTTACTCCTATCTAGGGCGTCTCCTTTACCCTTATAACAGTTAACGATGATGCTGCTATGCCAGTCCTTCGGAACAACCCCATTCTGTACGACTTGGTTAACTATGCGGGTGACCATGGTGTGTCCCACCGTGCCAGATGCCTTCAGCATCTCAGCAACTATTTCCGAAGGCCCAGCCGCCTTACCCGTCTTCATATCCTTGATTGCCTTACTTATTATACTCCCCTTGACTAACACTGCTGGTCCCTCTATTGGGTCGATATGGGGGAGACTGTCTTTCTCCCATTTATTCTCCTCATTTAGTAGCCTTTCATAGTGACACTTCTAAGCTACCTTCTTATCAGTGTCGGTGATGGCAAGTATGCCATCATCGTTAAGTACACACTTCTCCCCGACAATATATATATACATATATGTATATATATATATATATGTATATATATATATATATATATATATATGTGTGTGTGTAAAGTGGCGCTGGTGTTAGGAAGGGCATCCAACCAGTGTATCAATGCCAAAACACTTATCAGCACAGCCATAAATAGGAACAACAACAAAATATGAAGACATCGCATCTCAGAGTTGCAACACTTAATGTTGGCACTCTCAGAGGTAGATCTGCTGAAATAGCGGAGATGCTGGAGAGAAGGCATGTGGATGTGTGCTGCGTGCAAGAGGTGAGATGGAGAGGTGCCTCTGCGAGACTAGTCGTAGGCAAACATCTTAGCTATAAGCTTTTCTGGGTAGGTAAGGATGATGGGTTAGTGGGAGTAGGCATTTTCCTGGCTGAGAGATGGATCAATAAGACAATAGAGGTAGTTCGAGTTAGTAATCGAATAATTAAGCTTAGATTAGTTGTAGGTAGGAGACTACTGACAATCATCTCGGCCTATGCTCCCCAAGCAGGCCTAGGCAACTCGTTTAAGTGGAGGTGGGTGACAACACAGTATGCCATTCAATCGGAACTTACAGAAACAATCAAACACAAAACAAACGACAGTATATAAAATTTGTGGGATGTGGTGAGGCTGGTGTAACATTTTTGTAACTGAATTTTACCTGTATATAAATAATCACATTTATTTCATATCTACACATACATGGTGTGTGTGTGAAATAGCTGTCTATTCTGTGACTATTTCTCCCATCTATAAAACTTTTGTTTTTAAAGTAGTTACAGGTGTGTTGTTTGCATTAGTTTCCATCAGGTATCCCATATGCTATGTTTCTGAGCTTAGTCACACTTGTCACATATCTACGACAAACTACTTCAGACAAGAACACTTTTATTATATTCACTCCATTATCTTATATATATATATTTCTACTAATTCTTTATTTGAACATCACAAACAACTTCTGGTAATTGTCAATGTTATAGTTATGTAAACCTTCTGAAAATATATCTTTAAAATGTATTAAGTTACGAGGAAATAACATCATATGGCAACAGTTTATATATATATATATTAAGGCCGATACAGAGATATCGTTGCATATACATGCATAATATATGTGTGAATATACACACATAGAGCTACATGATCGTTATGATATATATATATATATATATATATATATATATATATATATATATATATATATATATATATATATAGGGTGTCCCCCAAAATTGTCTGTATATTTATTAGTATGCTGTTGAAACACCTTGTGTGCGTGTGTGTGTGTGTATATATATATATATATATATATTGATTGCTGACACTCTGTGCTTGCTTGATGCCTGTCTGTCTGTAATACAGCCAAAAGGGCACATAGTGTGGAAATACTTTGAAAGGAAGTTGACCCTGAAATGGGAATACAAATGGATTAAAACAAGTTTCGCGTAAATCGAAGCATGGGAACCCAAAATATGGGGTTTTCTGGGTACCTTCATGAACAGAGAAAGAGATAGTGGTTGTGAGAGAGTAGATTGAAAGAAAGACAGAGCGAGAGAGAGGGGGAGGAGACAGAGGAGAATGGAAGAGGGCTGGTGGTGTTGTGTGTGTATATATATATATATATATATATATATATATATATATATATATATATGTATGTGTACGTTAGTGTGTCTATGACCAGTGTATATAGATCACAGACACCCATATATATATAATATATATATATATATATATATTATATATATATATTATATATATACACACTAACATATATATATGTTTACAAACACACATTTCTATATATACACACATATATATATATGTATACAAACACACATTTCTATATATACATACAACGTATATATATGAACCTTCCAGTTTCATTTCACATGATCTACATGTCTGTATATTTTTATTATTTTTAAGTGAATATGACTTTTTAAAAATATTTTGAAGGAAATGTGACCCAACGGGTCACGGGTGGTTTGGTATTATTTATAAATAAATATATATATATATATATATATATCCTCCCCACTCGGACACCTCGTCTCCCTCTCCCCACTCCACCCGCCACCACCCTTACACACCCCACACCCTTCCATCACCTGTTTTACCCCTTTTTAATTTCAGTTTATTTTGATCATGCTTTTATATTTAAATTTATTTCATTCCTTGTATGTTGATCATGCTTTATTTTTAATTTTATTTTTATTTTCTTCATTCGCACCGTTTCCTTTCGCTATATGTCTCTCCACCACTCCCCTACACACCCTTTGAACTCTGTTCCCACACACTTCTCACCTGAGGAAGGGCTTATGCCCGAAACGTCGTTCCCCACCACCACCCCACTCTCCAGAGCGTGAAGTTAATAAACATTCGTTGTACTGCCTCTCTGTTTTGTTCCTGTTCAAATTTTTCCATTATATATATATATATATATATATATATATATATATATATATAGATGTTTGATGGTAGCTAAGATGCTTCCATATGCGGTATGCCGGTTGAGCTCTTACAGAGCAGAGTATGATATAATATAAAACGAAACATCAGTGATGCATCTGAACTCAATTTATTGTGTGTTACAATTGTTTCACCGGCGGACAGCTCGAGACGCGATCATTGTGTGGATCTGTCTAATACCGCACTCGCAGGTTCGGCGGACATGTCTAATGATTTCGGAGCATATTCTCTCACTGGGGTATCTGACCCTCTGGGCCAGTACCGTCAAAAACTTCATCCTCTTCGCGCGTCCAGTGATTGGCCGCTGGTTGTCTACGTCACCATAATTCTGACCACAGGTACCATTCTGCTGTCCCATGTCTGCTACACTTCAATGAATTACTGCTGTGTTTGGTAGTTCACACATCCACGCGCGCACTCACACCCACACACATACCCCCCTCCCCCCACACACAATCACAGATAACGACAGTCGTACGCATAGACTCCCGCTATACCTACACATTAAGGAGAACATATAAACATATAAACGTACGCATACATTCACCCAGAGGCACATGCCCACAAGCCTATATACATCAACACACACACACATGCATACGCGTATATATACACGTACAGACATATACATAGACCCCCCCCCCCACATACACACATGTACCCATATATACACGCACAGATACACACTCGCCCGCAAACAAGCATATATATATATGTATATATATGTATATATATATATATATATAAAAATATATATATATAACCAAAGATTAATATGGTTCATTGATTACTCAATGAATATAGTTTTACAATAGATTAGAAGCACTCTACAGGGGTTTCTGGAGTTATTATTATTCAGAATAATAATAAATGAAAACATTCACATAATCAAAATGTTTTATTATATATATTTCAAAGGTATTGTGCTGTTTTTTCAGTACGTCCTCGTCAGATAAAATATATAAATTGATGTATGACATAACTCAACTGTGCTGATGGTTCAATTCCAGTTTTGGCAGAAACTGGAATTGAACCATCAGCACAGTTGAGTTATGTCATACATCAATTTATATATTTTATCTGACGAGGGCGTACTGAAAAAACAGCACATTACCTTTGAAATATATATAATAAAAAATATATTTTGATTACGTGAATGTCTACATTTATTAATATTTTGAATTAATATTAATAACTCCAGAAATCTTTTTTTGTTGAGTGCTTCTAATCTATTGTAAAACTGTATTCATTGATTAATCAATGAACCTTGTTTAACTTTTGGTTATATATATATATAGTTCATTTTCATTTTCAAAGGTGTAGACTACGATTATGTTGATAACAACATAAAAAAGGAAGAAAAAGAAATTGTTATTTTTCATTCACGGAAATTACCAGATGTTGTTTTCTCTGATGTTAAAAGTAAAAGGTTTCCTATATATATATGTGTGTGTGTGTGTATATATATACCCATTCAGTTTATTTGATACTTTAATATATCTAAAACGATAGTTTCCTATCGTCAACTCGAGATTCATGCACCATCTCACTACTACAGCAAAGGTTTCTGTCACTGGATAGAAGGAATAAAATCAATAGCAATATTTCTCTGTATCTAGATAGATTTATAACGTTTGTCGTGGTTGTCGTTGTTATTCGTTATCCTTCACTAGGCCAGGTTATTCCTTATCATTTCCTAGGCCAGGTTATTCCTTATCATTCCCTAGGCCACGTTATTCCTTATCATTCCCTAGGCCAGGTTATTCCTTATCCTTCCCTAGGCCAGGTTATTCCTTATCATTTCCTAGGCCAGGTTATTCCTTATCCTTCCCTAGGCCAGGTTATTCCTTATCATTTCCTAGGCCAGGTTATTCCCTATCCTTCCCTAGACCAGGTTATTCCTTATGCTTGGCTAGGCCAGGTTATTCCTTATCATTCCCTAGGCCAGGTTATTCCTTATCATTTCCTAGGCCAGGTTATTCCTTATTTCGTAGGCCAGGTTATTCCTTATCATTCCCTAGGCCAGGTTATTCCTTATCATTCCTTAGGCCAGGTTATTCCTTATTCTTCCCTAGGCCAGGTTATTCCTTATCATTTCCTAGGCCAGGTTATTCCTTATCATTCCCTAGGCCAGATTATTCCTTATCCTTCCCTAGGCCAGGTTATTCATTATTCCCTAGGCCAGGTTATTCCCTATCATTTCCTATCATTTCCTAGGCCAGGTTATTCCTTATCCTTTCCTAGGCCAGGTTATTCCTTATGCTTGGCTAGGCCAGGTTATTCCTTATGCTTCGCTAGGCCAGGTTATTTCTTATGCTTGGCTAGGCCAGGTTATTCCTTATGCTTGGCTAGGCCAGGTTATTCCTTACCCTTCCCTAAGCCAGGTTATTCCTTATCATTCCCTAGGCCAGGTTATTCCCTATCATTTCTTAGGCCAGGATATTCCTTATCCTTCCCTAGGCCAGGTTATTCCTTATGCTTGGCTAGGCCAGGTTATTCCTTATGCTTAGCTAGGCCAGGTTATTCCTTATCCTTCCCTAGGCCAGGTTAGTCCTTATGCTTCGCTAGGCCAGGTTATTCCTTATGCTTCGCTAGGCCAGGTTATTCCTTGTCCTTCCCTAGGCCAGGTTATTCCTTGTCCTTCCCTAGGCCAGGTTATTCCTTATCATCCCCTAGGCCAGGTTATTCCTTATGCTTGGCTAGGCCAGGTTATTCCTTATCCTTCCCTAGGCCAGGTTATTCCTTATCATCCCCTAGGCCAGGTTATTCCTTATGCTTGGCTAGGCCAAGTTATTCCTTATCCTTCCCTAGGCCAGGTTATTCCTTATCCTTCCCTAGGCCAGGTTATTCCTTATCCTTCCCCAGGCCAGGTTATTCCTTATCATCCCCTAGGCCAGGTTATTCCTTATGCTTGGCTAGGCCAGGTTATTCCTTATCCTTCCCTAGGCCAGGTTATTCCTTATGCTTGGCTAGGCCAAGTTATTCCTTATCCTTCCCTAGGCCAGGTTATTCCTTATCATCCCCTAGGCCAGGTTATTCCTTATGCTTGGCTAGGCCAGGTTATTCCTTATGCTTGGCTAGGCCAGGTTATTCCTTATGCTTGGCTAGGCCAGGTTATTCCTTATGCTTCGCTAGGCCAGGTTATTCCTTATCCTTCCCTAGGCCAGGTTATTCCTTATCATCCCCTAAGCCAGGTTATTCCTTATGCTTGGCTAGGCCAGGTTATTCCTTATCCTTCCCTAGGCCAGGTTATTCCTTATCATCCCCTAGGCCAGGTCATTCCTTATGCTTGGCTAGGCCAGGTTATTCCTTATCCTTCCCTAGGCCAGGTTATTCCTTATGCTTGGCTAGGCCAAGTTATTCCTTATCCTTCCCTAGGCCAGGTTATTCCTTATGCTTGGCTAGGCCAGGTTATTCCTTATGCTTGGCTAGGCCAGGTTATTCCTTATGCTTGGCTAGGCCAGGTTATTCCTTATGCTTCGCTAGGCCAGGTTATTCCTTATCCTTCCCTAGGCCAGGTTATTCCTTATCCTTCCCTAGGCCAGGTTATTCCTTATCATCCCCTAGGCCAGGTTATTCCTTATGCTTGGCTAGGCCAGGTTATTCCTTATGCTTCACTAAGCCAGGTTATTCCTTATCCTTCCCTAGGCCAGGTTATTCCTTATCATCCCCTAGGCCAGGTTATTCCTTATGCTTCGCTAAGCCAGGTTATTCCTTATCCTTCCCTAGGCCATGTTATTCCTTATCATCCCCTAGGCCAGGTTATTCCTTATGCTTGGCTAGGCCAGGTTATTCCTTATGCTTGGCTAGGCCAAGTTATTCCTAATCCTTCCCTAGGCCAGGTTATTCCTTATGCTTGGCTAGGCCAGGTTATTCCTTATCCTTCCCTAGGCCAGGTTATTCCTTATCATCCCCTAGGCCAGGTTATTCCTTATGCTTGGCTAGGCCAGGTTATTCCTTATCCTTCCCTAGGCCAGGTTATTCCTTATGCTTGGCTAGGCCAGGTTATTCCTTATGCTTGGCTAGGCCAGGTTATTCCTTATGCTTCGCTAGACCAGGTTATTCCTTATCCTTCCCTAGGCCAGGTTATTCCTTATCATCCCCTAGGCCAGGTTATTCCTTATGCTTGGCTAGGCCAGGTTATTCCTTATGCTTCGCTAAGCCAGGTTATTCCTTATCCTTCCCTAGGCCAGGTTATTCCTTATCCCCTAGGCCAGGTTATTCCTTATGCTTGGCTACGCCAGGTTATTCCTTATGCTTCGCTAGGCCAGGTTATTCCTTATCCTTCCCTAGGCCAGGTTATTCCTTATCATCCCCTAGGCCAGGTTATTCCTTATGCTTGGCTAGGCCAGGTTATTTCTTATGCTTCGCTAGGCCAGGTTATTCCTTATCCTTCCCTAGGCCAGGTTATTCCTTATGCTTGGCTAGGCCAGGTTATTCCTTATTCTTCCCTAGGCCAGGTTATTCCTCATCCTTCCCTAGGCCAGGTTATTATTCTTCCCTAGGCCAGGTTTTTCCTTATGCTTGGCTAGGCCAGGTTATTCCTTATTCTTCCCTAGGCCAGGTTATTCCTTATCCTTCCCTAGGCCAGGTTATTATTCTTCCCTAGGCCAGGTTTTTCCTTATGCTTGGCTAGGCCAGGTTATTCCTTATTCTTCCCTAGGCCAGGTTATTCCTTATCCTTCCCTAGGCCAGGTTTTTCCTTATGCTTGGCTAGGCCAGGTTATTCCTTATTCTTCCCTAGGCCAGGTTATTCCTTATCCTTCCCTAGGCCAGGTTATTATTCTTCCCTAGGCCAGGTTTTTCCTTATGCTTGGCTAGGCCAGGTTATTCCTTATTCTTCCCTAGGCCAGGTTATTCCTTATCCTTCCCTAGGCCAGGTTATTATTCTTCCCTAGGCCAGGTTTTTCCGTTATATTTTATTCAGTTATACAAATATTACAAATTGTTCAGATCTTTCAGAATGAAAATAGAAACAACTATAATATGTTGGAAACTAAATGAACTCTAAATGAATAATAATGTTTCTACTTTTGGCACAAGGCCAGCAATTACTCCAGTGTATTACTGGTACTTTATTTTATCAACCCTGTAAGGATGAAAGGCAAAGTTAACCTTGACTGGATTTGAACTCAGAATTTAAAGTTCAAATCACTCTAAGGTTAGCTTTACCTTTCATTCTTACAGGGTTGATAAAATAAAGTACCAGTAATGCCCTGGGGTTGATTTAATCGACTTTACCCTCCTCCAAAATTATTGGCCTTGTGTCAGAAACCAATATTTTATTCAGTTGTATAAGTTGTTTACAATTCTTTCAGAATGAAAATATAAACACATATAATAAATACAACTATTGCTAGGAACCTTACATAATACACCAAAATAGACGTCTTTTGTAACAAAATTTAATTTATATTCCTCCTCCAACTCCTCCCCAAAATTTATTAATTAAATATAAACATAACTAAATTTTTTACCAGTGTTCAATTAAAATTATGAATGTAAATTTATAGAACTTGCCCCCTCCCCCCTGCTTCCGATTTCAGTGGGAAAAACATTTTTTCTACGGTTTGGGTGAGTACCCCCACCCACCCCTCAGTTTTCCAGGAAGAAAATACTGATTGCGAGCATCTTAGAGGCCAGATTAGTTGATAGCACACACACACACAATGAGGATAATATTTCACACTAAAATCGTTGGGTGGGTGGGGGGTGGGGGAGGTGAACTTAAATAATAATAATGAAAATTATTGTGTACAGTGCTCAGGTGCACTGCAACTCATCAAAGGTGCATGTATAGTACATAGGATAATGTACACAGGAAAGTGAACAGTGTATGAGTCATGATATACATGAGGTTGGTGTTAGGAAGGGCATCCAGCTGTAGAAATCAAGCCAAAATCAGTATCCGTATGAACAAGACAAGGTCATCTGACCTGGCACTGCCCACAACAGGACAACCTGTCTAACCCATGCTAGCATGGAAGAATGGAGGTAAAACGGTGATGATGATATGTCAACTATATTTTACCGAAGTTATACAATGGTGGAAGGGGTAAAGAAGGGCAGGTGGGGCTGTATAGGAAAATAAAGGAAAGCACTATAAATGCCATAGATGAGAGGAAAAGGAAGAAAAGAGTAAAACACAGAGGAAAAGGATGGGGAAGGGGAGAGGGCGATGGGCTCTGTCCCTAGGGCAGGGTGATGTTTTCACTGCATCCTGCAGACAAAACTGCAAGGGCATTTCCGTGGACAATGGCCTGTAACACTCACTGCAACAGCCACCCCCACCTCATGGGCTCCTTCCTCAGACTGGCTGCTGCTGATGTTCCATTTTTGTGGAGGAGTTCGGCAGTACAGGATGTGAGGACACCTGAGGTCTCCATGGCAACCGGTGCAAAGAAGTGGTCCAGCCCCAGTATTCTTTGTCTTCCTCTTCTCCACATTGCAAGCCACGGTAAAGGGTTTTTGGCTGTGACAACTAAGTTGGAGACAGAGAATGTGTCACAGCATGTCGTGTCCCAAATGACGGACTTACCTCCTTTGAAAGGGAAAAGGGTAATTCTATTGGGGTGCTTGCCATCACCATGATTGAGGCCTACTGGCTTCGGTTGTGATGAGAAGCCAGTTGCATTGAAACTCCTTAATATAAAATTAAATCTTTTATTTACTCTAACCCATGCTAGCGTGGAAGATTGATGTTAAACGACGATGATGATGATGACTTGTAGGGATGTAAATTATTCAAATAGATCAGTTTAATACAGTGGAATCGATGATAACAAGGCTCGGCTATCCCATCTTCTTTTTAAATGTAGTTGAAATCTATTTACTCCGACTGAATAATGTTTGTTTCTGTTTGAAGATGGTGTGATTTAAGGGAGATTTAGCTTCTATATCTAGCAAGTCAAACAAACGTGTAGTGTACAAGTTCGTTCATTGGATCAATGTATAACAAACAGTATTTTGAATATGCTTCCTTTAAATGAGGATGCTGACAGCAGAATCCTCTTCATCACCATTTAAAGTTCATTTTTCCACGCTAGCATGGGTTAGACGTGTTGTCCTGTTGTGAGACAAGCCAGGTCAGGTGACCATGTCTTGTTTATACAGAACTGTTTCAGGCTTGGTTTCTACAACTGGATGCCCTTCTTAACACCAACCACATTTACAGAGTGTACTGGGTGCTTTTTGTCATGACACCTACATGAGCACTTTACATTGTGTACTGGGTGCTTTTTGTTGTGACACCTACATGACCACTTTACAGTGTGTACTGGGTACTTTTTGTTGTGACACCTACATGACCACTTTACAGTGTGTACTGGGTACTTTTTGTTGTGACACCTACATGAGCACTTTACATTGTGTACTGGGTGCTTTTTGTTGTGACACCTACATGACCACTTTACAGTGTGTACTGGGTGCTTTTTGTCATGACACCTACATGAGCACTTTACATTGTGTACTGGGTGCTTTTTGTTGTGACACCTACATGACCACTTTACAGTGTGTACTGGGTACTTTTTGTTGTGACACCTACATGACCACTTTACAGTGTGTACTGGGTACTTTTTGTTGTGACACCTACATGACCACTTTACAGTGTGTACTGGGTACTTTTTGTTGTGTGTACTGGGTGCTTTTTGTTGTGACACCTACATGACCACTTTACAGTGTGGACTGGGTACTTTTTGTTGTGAGACCTACATGACCACTTTACAGTGTATACTGGGTACTTTTTGTTGTGACACCTATATGACCACTTTACAGTGTGTACTGGGTACTTTTTGTTGTGACACCTACATGACCACTTTACAGTGTGTACTGGGTACTTTTTGTTGTGACACCTACATGACCACTTTACAGTGTATACTGGGTACTTTTTGTTGGGACACCTACATGTCCACTTTACAGTGTGTACTGGGTACTTTTTGTCGTGACACCTACATGACCACTTTACAGTGTGTACTGGGTACTTTTTGTTGTGACACCTACATGACCACTTTACAGTGTGTACTGGGTACTTTTTGTTGTGACACCTATATGACCACTTTCCAGTGTGGGCTGGGCAATTATTGTCATGTCATGCTGGAGTGGGAGTGGAGTGATTATGATGCAGTGGGAAGGCAGTCTGGAATATACCAAAGTATTAAATGGTAGGAATGATTTTGTTTCACTCTCTAATTTTTAAGGCACATTTACATATTAGTTAGGTTGTGAGAATTAGAATCATAAGATTGAGGGTTCCATTATAGCACTTGGTGGGTTGTTGTGCCCTTAAGCAAGACACTTCATTACATGTTACTTTTTATGATACAATTGTGGTCCCTATCATTAAAACACCCAAGAAACCTCCTATGAGATACAACCTTGTAAGAGACCAGCTAAATCTACATAGGTGTGAGCTGTAATTTTGATTGAGGTAAATTTTACCTGATACAGTCATTGACACCATTTTGATGTTTTAACTCTTTAACATTCAAACCGGCCATATCCGGCCAGAAATGTCTCACCTATTTCTGTTCAAATCGGCTGTAACTGGCCACTCATACTGATGTTAAGGTTTTGTTCTCAAGATAAATAACATCAAAATCTCATAGATATGATATTATGTGAGATAATTATGTAAGATAAAGTGTTTACTAGAAATACACAGTAGTATATATAGAGTAATGTGAATGCTAAAGAGTTAAAGATATTCTTGCATTGAGTTCTCTCTCATTCTATGAATTCTCATTCACTCACGCTTCAACTCGATCTTTGAGAAAACTGTTTTTATTTTATTTACACTGTAACCAACCTGAATCAAATTTCCTATACAGCTACACCTCATGTTAGGTCTTTTTCTTCTTTTTTTTTGGACCCTAATCCTATTGGAAAGTAACGAAGCCTCCATACTTTGCTGGATGTGCAATAGCAATATACGTGAACGGCAAAGTATAAATATACTGCGGGGGAAATTAGACATAAGAGGGATCAGTTGTTGTGTGCAGGAGAGGAGATATATGTGTATATGTATATGTTGTGTGTATATATATATATGTATGATATATATATATATATATAATATATATATATATATATATATATATAATATATATATATATACATATACATATATATATATATATATATATATATATATATATATATATATATATATATATATATATATATATATATATATATATATATATATGGAGGCACATGGCTTAGTGGTTAGAACATTGGCCTTGCAATCAAAAGGTTGTGAGTTCAATTCTCAGACCGGGTGATGTGTTGTTTCCTTGAGCAAGACACTTTATATCACATTGCTCCAGTTTACTCAGCTGTAGAAATGAGATGATAGGGACTGGGGTCCCTATCATTCCACTGCAACGTAGTCGTGGAGGTGCCATGGCAAAAAAGCGCCCAGCACTCACTGTAAATGAGGTTGGTGTTAGGAAGGGCATCCAGCTGTAGAAATCAAGCCAGACTCAGTTCCCGTCCCACCCTTGCAAGCAGGGAAAAGCGGACGTAAAATGATGATGATGATGATGATATGTGAAGGCGTGTGGCTGAGTGGTTAGAGAATTGGATTCGCAATCGTAAGGTTGTGAGTTCGATTCCTGGACCAGGCAATATGTTATGTCCTTGAGCAAGACACTTTATTTCACGTTGCTCCTTCTACCTGGAAGTTGCGACCAATAGATAGTATTAGCAATTGGAAAGACCAACGGAAACATTGTGCCCTCGGTCCGATTTGACGAAAGTCGATCGTTCCTTTTTATATATATATATATATATACATATATGCACGTAAATATATATATATGTTGGTACCACAGAACATGCAGCTCACACTGTAAAGTGGTTGTGTAAAAAACATGGCAAAAAGACACAATGTAATGTGGTTGGCGTTAGGAAGGGCATCCATCCGTAGAAAACCAGCCAGAAACTCTCCTATTCTTTTACCTGTTTCAGCCATCCGACTGAGGTGATGCTGGGGCACCTATATGAGTGAAACACAGTCATCCGACCCAAGTTGCTTTTAAATGGGACCCGTCTAACCCATGCTAGCGTGGAAGATGGACATTAATGGATGATGATGAGACACGTATATTTGTATGTGTCTACACACACACACACACACACACATACATATATATATATACATGCACACATTTTATAGAAACTTTAATATATTTGATTGTATAGTTTCATGACTCCAGCACAAGTTTTACTGGTCACAGCTGTTAGGTGTATGGTTCAATAATCTACAATCATTCTGTGAATGCCATAGTCCACTGAACTGGAACAAAGCGTTTTATACCCATCCCCTTTCCCCAAATATTTGTTCATGTTTCATAGAGCAAGGGAGGAGCTGGAGGAGTAGATAACTTGCTCTGTTTGTGTAAAACAACAAAACAAAATTCATGTTTGTTTTTGTGATCCAAAGGGTTGAGAGAACTTTACATTTGTGTCAAGGGCAAGACAACTTCCCTAGTGCTGGTGTCATGATATAGAGCATTCAGTACTCTGTAAAGTTCATGAGCATACGTGAGATATGGCCCTTGGCTCAGCCAGTCAGGGAAGACGGTAGCCCCAATTAAATACTGACTTGTTGGTGACATGACTAAAAGTACCCAGTCCATCCTGTAAAGTGCACAGGCTTCCTTGAGAGGACAGGTATCTCAGTTTCACAGCGTTGATTTTCTTTCCAGCCATGCAGCACTCTGTATCAAACCTATCGATGGTAGGAATTATGGGAACCACTAATGTAGCCAATCACATCATGTCCTCTCTCCACTTCCTTTCACAATTTATTTTATCAAGTGGAATTTGAACTCGTAGCATTGAGAATGGACTGACACCAAGGATTTTGTCCAATGCTCTACCAATTCTATTATAATGTTAAGTGTAAATTAACTTACTGCTACAGGGGTCTGTCCTGCAGGTCTTCAGATTCTCACCATTTATTGGTAGCCATAAATATCCATCAAATTCTCACCATTTATTGGTACCCATGAATATTCATATTCCTGAAAATATTTTCTCCATAATTCTTACCAATCACATTTTATGGCCATTTAAAGGTTTGGGCAATTTCTGAAATTTTGAAAATATTTAATATATTTGATTTTTAGGGCCCTAGTATTCCAAGTGGCTTTTATCCTATGACTTTGGAACTTGATTTCCATCATTTTAAAGAAAATGTTAACTGTAAATTTGAAAAATCTAGTTCTTGGGGGCTACTTTTGAATAAACTTAAAGTTTGGGGGTTACTGAATAACAACTGTGAGTCCCCATCTTCTCTAATCATACAGTATGTCCTGGAAACTTGATAGAACACTTGAATTCAGTTACTTAACCCGTTAACATTTACATTACTCTATATTTACTATATAAATTACACAATAATCAAAGCTATGTTCAAATCATTTTATTGCTGACAATCGTTTCTTCCAAACTTTCGTTTGGAATCCTCGGAGCACTAGCAATGTTTGGACATATAATTAACTTCCTATTCAACTGAACAATCATATAGATACATGGATATTAATGTTGTCATCAACAGTTTCGTATTTACAGAGTGGAATGGATGTGACAGAGATTACAAGAGAATTGTATAATAATTAAAGAGGCACAGGGTGGAATGCATATGACAGAGATTACAAGAGAATAGTATAATAATTAAAGCAGTATAGAGAGTGTAAATGCGTTAGGCATATACAGGACAGCTAGGTAGGAAACAAGCAATGGTAATAGGCATATATAATTACTGCATGGCAAAGGTATCACATAAAATAACATTGGATGGAAAGCATATCAAGCAGGCAAAGGTGTTTATGTATTAAAATTATGAGTTTATGGTGGATGTAGTGTGATGATTGTTTCTGAAATGTTCAAATGTGTATGTGTTGAGAGTATTATTATTATCTTTTCCCCCGCCCTGGATTGGCAGTATCGGTAGAGGGTCGGCCGCCATGCTTTGCAGCAAAGTGTTACGGCCCTTTATGGTCTGAGTTCAAATCCCGCCGAGGTTAACTTTGCCTTTCATCCTTAGGGGGTCGATAAAATAAAGTACCAGTAATGCACTGGGTAATTGCTGGCCTTGTGCCTAACGTAGAAACAATTATTATTATCTTTTCCATTACATTGGTTATATTTTATTTTAGTGAGTGTTTATAATAAGATACAGCTATGGATTGTATATTGGTCCTATTATACTGTTGTCCCAGGTTCGAGTTCATATTATAAACTGTATCTTATAAACATTCACTAAAATAAAATATAACCAATGTAATGGAAAAGATAACAATAATAATAATACTCTCAACACACGCACATTTGAACATTACAGAAACAATCATCACACTACATCCACCATAAACTCATAATTTTAATACATAAACACCTTTGCCTGCTTGATATGCTTGTAAACCTATGTTATTTTATGTGATACCTTTGCCATGCAGTAATTATATATGCCTAGTACCATTGCTTGTTTCCTTCTTGTATATGCCTAACATATATAACTATAAATAATATTATTATTATTATCTATATTTACTATTGTAAAGGCTTACATAATTATCTCACATAATATCGAATCTATGAGATTTTGATGATATTTATTTCGAGAACAATACCTTAACGTTAGTATGAGTGGCTGGCTACGGCCAGTTTGAACAAACAGAGTTGAGAGATTATGGCCGGATACGGCCGGTTTAAATGCTAAAGGGTTAAACTCATGATTTTCAGTGAATCAAGGGGGTTAAAACTGGAAAAAATGCAAAAATACACAATTTTTAATTTTTGAACCGTGATAACTGCTTATCCGAAGTTGAAACTATATAAATCTTTACATATTCTGAAAGTGAACATGAAGGTGAGTTAGGAAAAATAGACATAAATTATTTTAAACTGATGTAATAATCTATTTGTTATACTTGGGGAGGGTCATATTGTTGTAATAATATGCTTTGAACATAGTTTGGATTATTCTGTAATTTATATATATATATATATATATGTGTGTGTGTGTATGTATGTGCATAATATATATGTATGTATATTATAATTAGTGGAGGCACATGGCTTAGTGGTTAGAGCATTGGCCTTGCAATCAAAAGGTTGTGAGTTCAATACTCAGACCGGGTGAGGTGTTGTTTCCTTGAGCAAGACACTTTATTTCACATTGCTCCAGTTTATTCAGCTGTAGAAATGAGATGATAGGACTGAGGTCCATATCATTCCACTGCAAAGTGGTCGTGTAGGTGCCACAGCAAAAAAACACCCAGCACTCACTGTAAATGAGGTTGGTGTTAGGAAGGGCATCCAGCTGTAGAAATCAAGCCAGAATCAGTTCTCGTCCCACCCTTGCAAGCAGGGAAAAAGCGGACGTAAAATGATGATGAGGATGATGATGATATGTGTGTGTGTATATTATTCAGACATGTTTGTGTAACTGGACACATGTGTAAACATGCACTTAGTGCTGTCTTCAGCCGTAATTGGAAACCAGTGAGAAAGTTTTGTTGTAAAAAAAACAATTCTTGAAACTAGCAGCTTGTTTGTCCAGACTTAATAGTCTTTTGTGTGAAGAAAACCAGATTTCGTACCTGCACCACCACTGCAACTACTACTACTCATTACCATGACACCACCACCACTACTGCCACTACCACTACTCATTACCATGACACCACCACTGCCATCACCACTACTGCCACTACCACTACTGCCACTACCACTACTCATATATGTGTACATGTATATATGTATACATGTATATGTGTATACATGTATATGTATATATATATATATATATATATGTATATATATTTGTATATATATAAATATATGTCTGTATGTCTCCATTAAATTGAAGTGCCCTGAGTATGGAAAAATTTGCTTGAGCAAATCTGGTCTCAGGAGCCACAGTCGCAGCCATGTTCAAAGAGAACCAGTGAACTATGATCTCCATGGTATTGTGAAGGTTCACAGGCAACCTGATGCAAGACCTCAGGCCAGGGAGATCCATAGTTGTCGTCAGTGTGTGAAAGAGTGCAAGTCTCTAGCAAGCTTGAAAAGCCATTTCTGATTGTCACACAACTGAACCTGACAAGCGATTGCAATACTCTTAGCAGAGTTTTCAGTCATCATGTATGTATATATATATATATATATATATATATGTATGTATGTATATATATATGTCTTTCTCTTAATTTCGAGTACATTTTTGACCAGCCACCTTCCTGGTGGCAAGGTTGTAAAAGAAAAGAAACTGTCATCCCTTGAACCGCAAGAATGTTTTGCAAATTTTGAAGGTGCCAGCTATCGCAGCCATTTATAGTCTAGGAATTAGGGAGCTGTAGTCTTTGTCCACAAATCCAAGTTCAGTTATACTTTGGTCCAAGTGGGTTGGTATATAACCTCTAGCTCCAATAATGATGAGTATGAAGCTGAGGGTGTATCTTGGATACTGGATCTATAAACTCCTCATCAATGGTCTGTAGATGTCCACATTCTCCTGTATTTTTCTTACAACATTGACATCATGTGGGCAGCTGATCTCTACAACAGAGCATGTTTTCAATGTGTGCCCCCAAACTACAATATCAGGCCGGTTGTGTTTTAATTTGGTGGCAGTTTTTATTTTCAGGTCCCACCAATATTCCTTAGTGCCATCTATCTCAATATATTCTTCCTCGTTTGTTTTTAATTTTGTTTTCCTTGGTGTGTTCCAGATGGTTCTAGCTATCCCATCGTGTCTCATGGGGAGGTAGTAGCGAGACAACATTCTTTCACAGATGGCAACAATGTGGCTAACATCTTCGATCTTGTTTTACACAGCCTACATTTATTGTCGACTGATGGCGCTCCTCTTTTGTAGAAGCAGATCTTTGGTAGGGAGTTCTTGTTCTTGTATTACATAGAGGTATCCTTCAAGGTGGGATGTCATAAACTTGTTGGAACTCCATGCCAGAATCTTTGGATGATTTATCCCCTCTATGGTCTGTGTTTTTCGTCTCAGGTACCCATGTACAACTTTCTCTGTAAATTGGTCTATTTTTTTTATCTTGTTCGAACATTGAATAGGATCTTCCAATTTCCCTGGGAGAGAGATTTATATCATCCCTTATTCCATATCTCTCCTCCAGATCAGTCGCTATCCTAATGATATTATTTCCTTCATGCTCATAGACCTGGGCAAGATGGTTGCTGACTTTTTTCTTCTATTGAAGATGTTGCTTCAGTGTTACTATTTGGATCTCATATGATGTTAATATGGATTTTAGACCCCACCCACCTTCCTTGCGTGAGAAGTATAGCCTATCCACATCACCATTGATGTTATAGTTTCCAGTAACACTGAGAAGCTTGGGAGTCCTTACATCCATCTCTATTAGTTCTTACAATGACCAGTTCAGCAGGCCAAATGTTGGTGTTAGGATTGGCACAGCATAAGTATTGTGGGCAATGTGTTTGTATATATACACACATATATATATATACATACATATATATACACACATACATATATATACACACATACATATATATATATATATACACATACATATATATACACACACATACATATATATATATATATATATATATATATATATATATACAGATACATATATATACACTCATACATATATATACACTCATACATATATATATATACACATACATATATATACACACATATATACAGACACACACATATATACAGACACACACATATATACAGACACACACATATATACAGACACACACATATATACAGACACACACATATATACAGACACACACATATATACAGACACACACATATTTAGAGACACACACATATTTACAGACACACACACATATTTACAGACACACACACACATATTTACAGACACACACACACACATATTTACAGACACACACACACATATATACAGACACACACACACACATATATACAGACACACACACACATATATACAGACACACACACACACATATATACAGATACACACACACACATACACAAATATACACACATACACAAATATACACACACACAAATATACAGACACACACATATATACAGACGCACACATATATACACACACACACATATATACACACACATATACACACACACATATACACACACATACACACACACACATATATGCACACACAACTATACAGACACACATATATACACACACATACGTACACACACATACATACACACACATATACACACACGCGTATACACGCACACACATATATACACACGCACACATATACACACATATATACACACAAATATATACACACAAATATACATAGACACACACATATATACACACACACACAAATATACATACACACACATATACACACAAATACACATATACACACACATACACATATACACACACACAGATATATACATACATATATACAGACACGCACATATATACACACATATATATATATACACACACACACATATATACACACACATATATACACACACATATATACACACACTCATATATACATATGTGTATATAAATATATATATATATATATATATATATATAGGAACGAGTAGGACCCCGACGGCTGAGTTCAAGCCGTTTCGACAGCTAATTCTGGACTAAATGAACATTTTTATCCTGGTAAATGAATAGCCAAACATCTCAGGGGGTAATTCCATATATGGTAAAAGTGATTGTCACAAGGATTGGTCAAAAGTTTGTTGTTGAGACACATGATTCTATCATGGCATTTTGTGGAAGGTAGGGGTTGCTGAACCTGCCAGTAGAAGAAAGAGGGAGAGGGAGTGGAGGAAACCCAGTCGAGCGTTGAAAGTGACAACTACAGCAGATTCCAAGGATTGAAGGTCGAAAAAAGTATACTAGAGAAGGGGAGGGGGGAGGAAGTCGAAACAATAAGTAAATCTATATGGAGTAAATATATAGAAAAATATAAAAAAATATATATAAAAAAAACCCCACAATTTCTGGTTACTATTCCCCTTCCACAATCATCAAGTCTCTCACTGGTACTGCTAAGCTATAGAAAAGTTTAATAGGTGGGACGGAATACTAAATACGAGATTGTAGTGAAAGAATTTTATGAATTAGTAGTAATCGGCCAAATCTATCTTACAATGACAGGTCAACAAGTAGGGGGCCAAAATACTAAAGAAAACTAATACAAAATATTAATTCAGAATCCCGAAAATGAATACTAATACGATATATATGAGTACCGCTACAATACATAAATTC
Source organism: Eledone cirrhosa (assembly GCA_964016885.1). Lineage (NCBI taxonomy): Eukaryota > Metazoa > Mollusca > Cephalopoda > Octopoda > Eledonidae > Eledone > Eledone cirrhosa. Next base: position 116,921,130 of record OZ024744.1, read on the forward strand.
TAATGCAAACTACATAAATGCTCGTACGATAAATATGAAAAACTAATACGAAAAATTAATTCAGAACCCCCCCCCACCCCCCCACCTCCCAACAAAAAAAAAATACTGATATACGAGAAGCTAAAGCAGAAATACCACTAAGAAATCTAGAAATCATGGAAATGGCGCAGCAATCAGAGTATCTGGGGTCTAGCACATCTGCTATAAAAAGCGGAATCGGCCAATTCTATCATAGAATAGGGGGTGGGGTGGGGGTACTGAGGCTACAGAGGACCGAAGGGCTGCCTCGGGGTGGGCGAGAAGGTGAAAAGAACGACGACAAAGAAGGAGATCTGGGGTGGAAGGACTAGGAAGGGATGGGGAGGAAGAAGGAAATATAGAGGAAACGATAAAACATATACAGGAAAATCTATACAAAAAAGTTACGTCTACCTTTGTAAGCAGGGGTTACCCATTACAAAGTCGGCAAGTGGGGTGTTTCAGCCCTTGTCTACCCCCCCCCCCCCCCCCCGGGTCATTATGGGGTTTGAGGGCGAGGTAAGTCCTACGCAATCTGTGTTTGCATGCAGTTACCATATTTTTTATATTTTTCTATATATTTATTCCATATAGATTTACTTATTGTTTCGACTTCCTCCCCCCTCCCTTCTCTAGTATACTTTTTTCGACCTCTTATCCTTGGAATCTGCTGTAGTTGTCACTTTCAACGCTCGACTGGGTTTCCACCACTCCCGCTCCCTCTTTCTTCTACTGGCAGGTTCAGCAACCCCTACCTTCCACAAAATGCCATGAGAGAATCATGTGTCTCAACAACAAACTTTTGACCAATCCGTGTGATAATCACTTTTACCATATATGGAATTACCCCCTGAGATGTTTGGCTATTCATTTACCAGGATAAAAATGTTCATTTAGTCCAGAATTAGCCATCGAAACGGCTTGAGCTCAGCCGTCGGGGTCCTACTCATTCCTATTCCCCACTCTACTACCCTAAGTATTGAGTACTTTGGTGCGTTATGGTCCATCTGGTTCCTTACCACATTTCCTTTGTTATATATATATATAAATGGAGAATAATGAAACAAAATTTCATTTCTCACTCTTAGTATGGCTGATACTTAAATGTAAGTATGTATGTATACGCACATACATATATGTATACAGACGTACAGTAGTATATATATATATATATATACATACATGCACACACACATATATATGTACGTATGGGTTTACCGAACATTTATTATAATGTTCGGTTTGCTTGCTTGTAAACAATTTTACAAGCAAACAAACCGAGCATTATAATAAATGTTTGGTAAACCCATACGTACATATATATATATGTGTGCATGTATGTATATATATATATACATACTACTGTACGTCTGTATACATATATGTATGTGCGTATACATACATACTTATATATATATATATAGTAATAATAATAAATGTGAAGACTAAAATCCAAAGAGGGCTCGATAAGGATAAATATATATGAAATATATAAGAACCCTTGAGCAAATATATATTAAAATAACACACACACATACATATATACAGACTCACACATATATCCCCACAACCACTAACAACAACAATTAGAAAATAACTAAAAGTTGTTTCACAATTGACAATTAATGTCAGGGCTATTGAAGAATTTATTTTTATTGGAACAATAACAATAGTACACACACACACACACACACACACACACATATATATATATATATAAGGGAGAGGCACATGGCGTAGTGGTTAGAACATTGGCCTTGCATTCAAAAGCTGTGAGCTCAATTCGCAGACCGGGTGATGTGTTGTTTCCTTGAGCAAGACACTTTATTTCACATTGATCCAGTTTACTCAGCTGTAGAAATGAAATGATAGGGACTGGGGTCCCTATCATTCCACTGTAAAGTGGTCGTGGAGTTGCCACGGCAAAAAAGCACCCAGCACTCACTGCAAATGAGGTTGGTGTTAGGAAGGGCATCCAGCTGTAGAAATCAAGCCAAAATCAGTTCTCGTCCCACCCTTGCAAGCAGGGAAAAGCGGACGTAAAATGAAATGAAAAGAATGAATGACACACATATATATACATACACACGTATATATATACATACACACACATATATACACACACATATATATATAGAGATAAATACACACACTCATATATATATATATATATATACATACACACACACACACACATATATACATACGTGCACACATATGTATATATACATACAGACACATATCTATATGTATATATACATATACACACATATATATATATACATACACACATATGAAGGCTAAAAAAACACTTGTGGATAGTGCAGTTTTAAATCAACATATTTGATTTAAAACTGCCTTCATATCATGTTCTCCTGTTTTATCTGATGAAAACACAAATACATACACACATATATATATATATACACACACATATATATATACATACACACATATATATATATATATGCTGTAAAATGGAGGGGTAGATAGGGCCCCTGAGTCCAGTTAAACGACCTCTCTAGTGCTGGTGGCATGAATAAAAGCACCCAGTCCATGCTGTAAAATGGTGCTGGTGTTAGGAAGGGCATCCAACCAGTATAATAAATGCCAAAATTATGAGCACAACAAATAAGAATTGCAACAACCGCGTCAACAGAAATAACACTAACCATGTTAGGGCTGCGCACGGTAGTGGGGTGGCTGGTGCGGCCATGTGTGAGAACCCCCCGACCGTCCTCAAGCAATCGCATAACAAGAATATGACGACATCGCATCTCAGAGTTGCCATACTTAATGTTGGCACTCTAACAGGTAGATCTGGTGAAATAGCGGAGATGCTGGAGAGAAGGCATGTGGATGTGTGCAAGAGGTGAGATGGAGAGGTGCCTCTGCAGGACAAACATCGTAGTTATAAGCTTTTCTGGGTGGGTAATGATGATGGGTTAGGTGGGGTAGGCATATTACTAGCTGAGAGATGGATCAATAAGACAATAGAGGTAGTTAGAGTTAGTAATCGAATAATTAAGCTTAGATTAATTGTAGGCAAGAGACTACTGACAATCATCTCTGCCTATGTTCCCCAAGCAGGCTTAGGCAAAGATGAGAAAGACTGCTTTTACGAGCAACTTTTACAAACAACATCAATGACAGAGGACAGAGATATCGTTATGCTAGCAGGAGACTTCAATGGTCATGTTGGACAGCTCCAGGGTTGATACACTGGGGTACATGGTGGGCACAGTTACGGCTCAAGAAATGAAGGAGTGAGGCTTCTTGAATTTTGTGACGCAAGTGCACTAACCATTTGCAACACTAACATCCAGAAGCCTACCAACCACCTAATAGCCTACATATCAGGCGAACACATAAGCCAAGTTGACTTCCTGCTAGTTAGACAGTGAGACAGACAGATGGTGTCAAATACTAAGGCATACCCCAGGGAAGCATGTACCCCACAGCATAGGTTAGTCGTTAGTGACATCTCAATAAGCAAGAGATGGAATGTGACATACAGGAAGGTGTGGAAAAGGAAGGTCTGGAAACTAAAAGACCTTTCATTAAAATATAAATTTAGGAAAGCCCTTCAAGACGTGTATGACGAAAAAGAAGACATTTTAGAATCGTATGACATAGATGATAACTGGAATTTTTGCCTGACAACTTACTGGAGGCTACTGAAGAAACTTGTGGCTGGAGCAGAGCTCCGACCAGACAGTGACCTGGTGGTGGAACAGCACAGTCGATAAGGCCATTAGAGACAAAAGACTGGCATGGAAGGCTTTGAAAAAGGTTGAGAGTAGGGAAGAATATACAGCCGCTAAGAGAGAAGCTAGACGTCAGGTGTACTTAGCACGCAGGGAGGCTGAGAGTAGGAGATTTGCCAATGTTCTGCAACGGGAAGATCAGAGACGTGTGGTGTTCCACATTGCAAGAGAGTGTGTCAGTACAAATCAGGATGTTGGTGGAGATAAGTGTGTCCGGAATGATGCCGGTGTACTTAGTGTCACGATGATAAAAAAACGGAGGCCTGGAAATGTCATTATGAGAGACTGATGAATGTGGAGAACGAATGGGACAGAGAGAAATTACCCCCAGTAGATCCGACAGAGGGACCAGCTATTGAGATTGACGAATATAGGGTACAAGAGGCAATAAGGAAATGAAGAATGGTAAGGCTGCTGGGCCGTCGGGGATAGTTGCTGAGATGCTGAAGGAATCAAGGGACGTAGGCACTAAACTGGTTGCACGCATAATCAATCAGGCTATATATGGTGGTGTCATACCCAAAGACTGGTGCAGCAGTATTCTCATAAATTGCTACAAAGGTAAAGGGCATGCTCTAGAGAGGAGCAATTATAGGGGTATAAAACTGATGGATCAGGTTATGAAAGTGGCAGAAAGAATATTAGCGCATCTGATTAGAGAAAGGGTCAAATTAGATGAGATGCAGTTTGGTTTTGTGCCTGGGAAAAGTACAACAGATGCCCTCTTCTTAGTGAGACAACTACAAGAGAGATTCTTAGAGAAGAATAAGCCACTATACTTAGCTTTTGTTGACCTAGAGAAGGCCTTTGATAGGGTACCCCAATCTCTCATCTGGTGGTCCCTAAGGAAACTAAGTGTAGAGGAATGGCTTGTGCGGACAGTGCAAGCTATGTACGGGGTGATGTCAGTAAAGTGAGAATAGGAATGGAGTTTAGTGAGGAATTCCAGATACAAGTAGGTGTACATCAGGGTTCGGTCCTCAGCCCACTCTTATTCATTATAGTCCTCCAAGCCATAACAGAGAAGTTTAAGACTGGCTGTCCATGGGAACTTCTCTATGCTGACGATCTGGTTCTTATAGCAGAATCAGTAGAAGAGCTACAGAATATATTCTGGCTATGGAAACAGCAGTTGGAATCAAGAGGACTGAGAGTGAACCTAGCTGAGACAAAAGTGTTGATGAGTAGAAGAGAGGACAATACTCTGATTCCATCTGGGAAATGGCCATGTTTGATATGTAGGAAAGGAACTGGCATAAATTCCATAAAATGTATTCAATGCAGATCTTAGGTACATAAGAGATGTAGTGGGATAGCAGGCAAACTAACAGGTAGGCAAAAACTATGTATGCAGTAGATGTACAGGGAAATTTGACAGAAGTCGCATTGATAGACACATTTTTCAAATGCAGCCGGGTGCTATAGAAGTGGTTGATAGTTTCCAGTACCTAGGTGATCAGATTAGAATGGGAGGGGGGGGAGGTGCTCCGAGGCCATAGTATCTAGAATAAGGACGGGTTGGAAGAAGGTTAGGGAGCTGCTTCCTCTGTTGACTAAGAAGGGTTTCTCCCTGCATACGAAAGGACGGTTATATGATGCCTGTGTGCAATGCTGCATGGTAGTGAGACATGGGCTGCAACTGCAGAGGATATGCGACGGCTGGAGAGAAATGAAGCAAGTATGCTCCGTTGGATGTGCAATGTCAATGTGTGTGAATGACCAAGCATAGGTGAGTTGAGAAAGAAACTGTGTATAAGAGGGATAAGTTGTGGTGTGCAGGAGAGAAGGCTGAGATGGTATGAACATGTGATGCGCATGGAGGATGACCACTGGGTAAAGAAGTGTCAGAAAATCTCACGAAAAACACAGGGGAGGACGAAAGACCGTGACAAGTGGAAAGATGCTGTGCTGCATAGGACCCGTGCAACCCTTGCAAGCAGGGAAAAGCGGACATAAAATAATGATGATGATATACACAAATATATACACATACACACACACATATATATA
>OZ024744.1:116931924-116984424 GCA_964016885.1 Eledone cirrhosa
ACTCCTATCCGTCTATTTTGCCATGAGATGCTACAGGCCATGATTTGGCTACCTACCTCACAATTTCCCTCCCTCCACCATAGCCTATTCGACCAATCAAACCTCAGCATGTCCCCCCTCACCCACTACCAACCCCAACAAACCCTGCCATTTCTACTACTACCTTCCTCTCTCCTCCCCCGTCCCAGCCCAACACACCCTGCCATTATTACCACCACCACTGTTCTTCTAGCCTTGAATTCTCCTACCATTATGTATGGATGAGCTGAGAATAAATGGAGTAACCCTGAATTAATAAATGAAAATGAATATGAATCCGCGAGCTACCAAGCACCCATGTGAAGCTTCAATTCAGAGACAGGAAGCACATGCACACCCCTGCAAAAATCGACCCTTCCCCACGAATGTTGACAAATGCCCAAAACTCCGAGTTGGAACCATCAATGTAAGCACAATGAAAGGAAGAGCAGGAGAAATCGTAGAGATGCTAGAGCGAAAGGAAATTAATGTATGCTGTGTGCAAGAGACTAGATGGAGAGGAGAGTCTGCTAGAGATCTTGCAGGAAAAAGTCAGTGCTACAAATTTTTCTGGGTTGGAAATGACTATGGGATCGGTGGTGTAGGTATCCTACTAGTTGACAAATGGGTAGATAAGGTGAACAGGGTAAATGCAAGAATCATTAAACTCAGACTAGTCCTGAATAAAACAATTACCACAATAATATCAGCTTACGCACCCCAATCGGGGTTGCCAGACGAACTTAAGGATAGGTTTTATGAGTCCCTAATGCACACTACTGCTCTAACAAACGACAATGATTTCCTAATCATTGCAGCAGATTTTAACGGACACGTAGGTAAACACTGTGACGGCTTCAATAGAGGCCATGGGGCTGGCACAAGAAATGAAGAAGGATTCAGACTTCTAGAATTCTGCGACGCCAATGACATGTCGTGGATTGGCAGTATCGGTGGAGGGTCGGACGCCATGCTTTCCAGCATAGTTACGTCCCTTTACGATCTGAGTTCAAATCCCGCCGAGGTTGACTTTGCCTTTCATCCTTACGGGGTCGATAAAATAAAGTACCAGTAATGTACTGGGTAATTGCTGGCCTTGTGCCTAAAGTAGAAACAATTATGTAACACAAACTTCAAAAAACCTGACAACCACCTGATCACCTATAGATCAGGCGAGCATTCTAATCAGATAGATTTTATCCTCATCAGAGGACATGACAGATGGGGGGTCGTAAACACAAAAGCCTTCCCTAGTGAGGAATGAACCTCCCAACATAACTTAGTTGTCAGCGACCTCACGGTCAGAACTAGACGAACCTGGAAACAGAAGCCAACCTGGAGAAGAAAGATCTGGAAGCTGAAAGACCCCTCAACCAGTAACAGATTTAAAGATATTTTACTCAACGCCTATGACAGTAAAGAACAGATAGAGACATTCAATGTAGAAGAGAACTGGGAGTTCCTAAAAAATAACTTACTAGAGGCGACAGATGAGATCTGTAGCTGGAGTAAGACCACAAGCAGGAGGAGAGTGACTTGGTGGTGGAACAATAAGGTAGATGAGGCAGTTAAGGCCAAGAGACAGGCATGGAAAGAATGGAAGAACGGGGGAAGCAGGGTACATTGCATAGAGACCAAGAGGGAAGCTAGGCGACAAGTATACTTAGCTAGGAGGGAAGCAGAGGATAGAAAATTCAAGCATGTTTTGCAACGTGAGGACCAGAAACAGGAGGTGTTCAAGATTGCAAGGCAGTGTGTCAGAGAGAATTGTGATGTCATTGGAGAGGTGTATCTGGAATAATAAAGGTGAGCTTGCCCTCACAAGTGCTGAGAAGAAAGATGCATGGAAGAGCCATTATGATAGATTACTAAATGAGGAGAATGCATGGGAAGAAGAGACCCTACCCCAAGTAGACCCTATAGAGGGGCCAGCAGTACAAGTCAGCAGCAGCGTAGTAAGTACGGCAATCAAAGATATGAAGATGGGGAAGGCAATCGGTCTATTGGGTATAGCTGCCGAGATGCTGAAGGCATCTGGGTCTGTAGGTCACACTATAACCACACGTATTGTTAACCAGGTAATACTAGGTGTCATACCAAAAGATTGGTGCAGTAGCATCATTGTCAACTGCTACAAAGGTAAAGGTGATGCACTAGATAGAGGAAACTATAGAGGTATAAAGCTGATGGACCAGGTCATGAAAGTAACAGAAAGAGTTATAGCACAGTTGATTAGGGACCGGGTGAAACTAGATGAGATGCAATTTGGGTTTGTACCAGGAAAAGGCACTACTGATGCCCTCTTCCATGTGAGGCAGTTACAGGAAAAGTACCTAGCTAAAAGTAAGCCACTCTACCTGGCATTCGTCGTTCTCGAGAAATCCTTTGACAGAGTTCCACGTGCTATAATCTGGTAGGCTCTTAGAAAACTAGGAGTAGATGAATGGCTTGTGAAAGCTGTACAAGCCATGTATAGGGGAGCAGTCAGCAAAGTAAGGATTAGCAATGAATATAGCGAAGAATTTAGCGTACAGGTTGGTGTCCACCAGGGCTCTGTTCTTAGCCCTCTCCTGTTCATCATAGTTCTGCAGGCAATAACAGAGGAGTTTAAGAACGGATGCCCATGGGAACTCCTGTATACAGATGAACTCGCACTTATAGCTGAATCTATGGTAGAACTAGAGAAGAAATTCCAAACTTGGAAGCAGGGACTAGAAAGAAAGGGTCTCAAAGTCAACCTGACAAAGACTAAGGTCCTTGTAAGTAGACTAGAAAACAGAATCGAGATCCCCTCAGGGAAATGGCCTTGCTCAGTATGTAGGAAAGGTGTAGGTAGGAACTCCATTCTCTGCCCCAAATGCAAACAATGGGTACACAAGAGATGTTGCGGGATCTCAGGAAGCTTAATTAAGAATGTAGGCTTCACATGCAGCAGCTGTACTGGGACAGCAAGCAGCAAACAGCCACAGGAACAAGTACCACCAATCTCTGGGAGGGCTCTGTAGAAACAGTAGACAGCTTCTGCTACCTAGGTGACCGAATTAGCAGCGGAGGTGGGTGTTCAGAAAGTACAATAACTAGGGTAAGAACGGGATGGAAGAAATTCAGGGAACTACTGCCACTGCTAGCTGCAAAAGCCTTTTCCCTCAAAATGAAAGGCAGACTGTATGATGCGTGTATACGAACAACAATGTTACATGGTAGTGAGACCTGGGCGCTGAAGGTGGAAGACTTACGTAGATTAGAAAGAAACGAAGCCTGCATGCTCTGATGGATGTGTAATAGTAATATACGTGAACGGCAAAGCATAAGAGGAATCAAATGCTGTGTGCAGGAGAGGCGGTTGTGTTGGTATGGACATGTGATGCATAAGAAAGGTTGAGAGCTGCATAAAAAGGTGCAGAGCACTAGAAGTCAATGGAAACCGCGGAGTCGGGAGACCCAAGAAGACCTGGGATGAGGTGATAAAAGCCGGCCTTACCCAATTACACCTCTCAAAGGTGATGACACATGACCGTGACCTCCAGCATCACGCAGTAACACAGAGTACCCGACCTCCCATGGGTACAAGCTGAAGCATATAGACAGTATGCCCCCACATCCTCCCACTGAAAAGTGGTCGTGGAGGTGCCATGGCAAAAAAGCACCCAGCCCACACTGTAAAGTGGACGTGTAGGCGCCACGGAAAAAAGCACCCAGCCCATTGCTACAAAGGTAAAGGGGATGCTCTGGAGAGGAGCAATTATAGGGGTATAAAACTGATGGATCCGGGTTTTATGAAAGTGGCAGAAAGGATATTAGCACAATTAATTAGAGAAAGGGTTAAACTAGATGAGATGCAGTTTGGTTTTGTGCTTGGGAAAAGTACAACAGATGCCCTCTTCTTGGTGAGACAATTACAAGAGAGGTTCTTAGAGAAAAAAAGCCACTATACTTAGCCTTTGTTGACCTAGAGAAGGCATTTGATAGGGTACCCCAATCTGTCATCTGGTGGTCCCTGAGGAAACTAGGTGTTGAGGAATGGCTTGTGAGGACAGTGCAAACTTTGTACAGAAGTGCTGTCAGTAAAGTCAGGGTAGGAATGGAGTTTAGTGAGGAATTCCAGCTATCATGTACATCAAGGACTATATAGACATACCTGTAATAGGAGTATATAGACATACCTGTAATAGGACTATATAGACATACCTGTAATAGGACTATACAGACATACCTGTAATAGGACTGTATAGACATACCTGTAATAGGACTATATAGACATACCTGTAATAGGACTATACAGACATACCTGTAATAGGACTGTATAGACATACCTGTAATAGGACTATACAGACATACCTGTAATAGGACTATATAGACATACCTGTAATAGGACTATATAGACATACCTGTAATAGGACTATATAGACATACCTGTAATAGGACTATATAGACATACCTGTAATAGGACTATATAGACATACCTGTAATAGGACTATATAGACATACCTGTAATAGGACTGTACAGACATACCTGTAATAGGACTATATAGACATACCTGTAATAGGACTATACAGACATACCTGTAATAGGACTATACAGACATACCTGTAATAGGACTATATAGACATACCTGTAATAGGACTATATAGACATACCTGTAATAGGACTGTACAGACATACCTGTAATAGGACTATATAGACATACCTGTAATAGGACTGTACAGACATACCTATAATAGGACTATATAGACATACCTGTAATAGGACTATATAGACATACCTGTAATAGGACTGTACAGACATACCTGTAATAGGACTGTACAGACATACCTGTAATAGGACTGTACAGACATACCTATAATAGGACTATATAGACATACCTGTAATAGGACTGTACAGACATACCTGTAATAGGTCTATATCATGCAATAAAATATAAATAATTCAAATGTTTCCTTCGTATAAATTATTTTTTAGTTATGTATTTTATGTTATAATAATTTTATATATATATGTGTGTGTGTGTCTATTAATACATGTGTGTGTGTGTATTAATGTATGTGTGTGTGTATTAATGTATGTGTGTGTGTATTTATGTGTGTGTGTATTTGTGTATGTGTGTGTGTCTATTAATGTGAGTGTGTGTATTAATGTATGTGTGTGTATGTATGTGTGTGTGTATTAATGTGTGTATGTGTGTGTATTAATGCATGTGAGCGTGTGTGTGTGTGTGTGTGTGTGTGTATTAATGTATGTGAGTGTGAGTGTTTCAAATATTGAAAGAGTCAGAAATGGTAAAGATACTTTTATTGAGGAATTGGTAAGAATTGTCATAGGAACAATTTGGTTTTGAAAAAAAATGGAACAGGCTATGTAGCCGGTAAACGGCTATGTAGCTAGTAAAAGGCTATATAGCTGGTAAAAGTGTCAGACATGAGTTGTGGCCCAAGTTAAGACAATTTGAAATCTTTTCCATCATCAATTGTTAAAAAAACAAGTTAAAATCATTTAGTCATCCATTTGTAACGTGTTACAATTTAGTTACATACACACACATCTACACGTAAAAATACAGCGATGTATGTTGTGTCCCTTTAGGGCTTACCGGCTACATAGCCGGTAAATAAACTGGAGTTTTGCCAACATTTTATAATTGTATCTGTTTTCACTGTCCACTATGCTGCTGCTATCATGACAATTGTTTAACATCAATTGTTCGAATATTCTCACCATTCTTCATATTAAAAAGCATTTTTTTCAACAACCTTTTTCTGTAATGGGTTTTCAAGGGGCGTATTGTGCATAAATCCAGTGGTTGTAAAACTGCGGTGTAATTTGGTGGAAGATACTCGACCCTAACATTATCTAAATAAGGCAGTTTTCTATGTACGGAACAGTTGTCTACCAACAGCAATATTTCCTGTTTTGTCTTCCTCGTTTTATTGTATGTTCATGTATGTGTATATATATGTGTATGCATTCTTTGAAGAAATGATCGTTAGCAATTAAATACATTAAACACAATTTGATTGTTATTTATGTTGTAATATCTGATATTTAAAATTGTATATATAACTATAACTATATATATATACTAGCCGAATTACCGCGCCTTGTTGCGTTTCACACATTTTTTTTGTAAGAAAATGATGATTGATTTTAAATCAGTGATATAATTTACGGAGAAAAACTCTGCATTTCAATATTACTCAATGTAAAATGAAATGCATGAAAAATTGGAAAACATTATTTTTTGTAATATATCAAATCAAAAATACATTATTAAATCTTATCCTTATTTTCTTGTAAATAATTTTTTTCAAAATATCAATTCAAAACTTGATCATTTCATTTTTGTGTAAAGCTTTATTTTATTTGGCCTTCCAAAATTCTCACTATAGGGGGTTTAACCCCCATTAGGGTGTCTTAATTTTATTGAAATTTTGTGAATAGGTATCATATCTTGTCATTTACCTATGGTTTAAATTTCATATAAATTGAAGGGAACAAATTTTCAGTGCGGGTTTGTCTGCTCGGGGAACCCTTTGATTAAAATTAAATATACTTATCCAAGTACCCTGGGCAATGTAGTTTCAGAATATATATGGTTATGGGGGTCTATCTCCAAAACCATAGGAGGAGTTCGTGAACAAACAAATTAACAGACAGGAATACAACTTTATATATAAATTGCACAAAACTTTCCTGTATTACAGCTCCACATTATACCTTAACGGATAGTACGAACTATACGCGGATATTTTACGTCTTGATGTGGTAGCTAAGTATATGTTATGTTTATACCATTACTTATTTGTTTAGGGAACGTTTCCACGAACCAAAGTATCGTCTTCCTGTCTTCCTTCGGTTGCAACGTTATTTGAAATATTTACTTCTGCGTTCACAGATTGACTTTTTTAGTTTCAGAAGATCCCGTTAAGGGTGAAAGCAGCGATTCTTTGCTTAAACTTTAATCTGTTATTTTAATAAATATTTGCTCTTCGGTTCTTATATATCTGATATATATTTATCCTTATCGAGCCCTCTTTGGATTTTAGTCTTCAAATTTATTATTACTATATATATATATATTTGAGCAACTTCTGTCTGTCACACACTAGAGATGACTGAGGAAGGAAGGGGTGATGTGTGTACAAACTATATTATTTTTGTGTGTCTATAATAACGATACAGTGAAATTCCGTTATAACAAAATTCATGGGGTATAAAATAATTTGTTCTAACGAAAAATTGTTTATAACGAAATCGGCCGAAACAAGCCATTGTGTTGAAAAGAATTCTAGTATATATATATATATATATATATATATATATAATTAATAAAAACAATGAATAAAAACAAAGAACCAGTTCCTTATATTTAAAAATTCATCATTTTACGATCGTTTCTAGGATATATGTGTGTGCTGGTATATATATCGTATAGATCTATGTAAAAATATTACAAACTATCAGAGGAAATATACATACCTACACATATATATGCTGTTCTTTGTTTTTATTCATTGTTTTTATTAATTTATCTTGACTATGATTTTCATCGAAAATTTTTGAATGTATCTTCTCTTTTCATGATATTTGGATTACATTGAGTTCTTCATACGGATTGGACACTACCGTATATTTTGGTAGATTTATCTACATATATTAATACATATATATATATATATATATATATAACAAGCTTATCATATTTTTCCTCCATCTAACATATAACCCCCTCCCATATTACACACAACTCGCACTGCAGAGAACTCACCTTATCAACTGTCAACTTGAAATCTGAGAGTACCATTCTGTCCAGTAGTGTCAAACACCATTGATATACCTTTTCTGAAGCAAGGCTTTCTACCCAGTTTCATCTACTCAACCATCCCACCAAGTCTCTTTACCCTTGATACTGACAACCACCTCACCAACACTCTACCCTGTGATATCTATACAACCACCCCACCAACCATCTCTACCCTGTGATATCGATACAACCACCCCACCAACCATCTCTACCCTGTGATATCGATACAACCACCCCACCAACCATCTCTACCCTGTGATATAGATACAGCCACCCTGTAAATGAGGTTGGTGTTAGGAAGGACATCCAGCTGTAGAAAAACCAGCCAGAAGCAGTTCTGTATGAGCGAGACATGGTCACTTGACCGATCTTGCCTCAAGTGGGACAAACTTGTCCAACCCATGCATCATCATCATCATCACCTTCATAATCATTGTCATCATCATCATCACCACCACCATCATTACCATGCATCCATTTTTTCCCCACTTGTATGTGTTGGACAGGTCCTTCTCGGCATAAGATCTTTCCACTTGTCCCATTCCTTCATCATCCTCTCTGTGAGTCTTGGTGATTATTTGAGGTCAAGACCATGGAGATAGGCCAAGGTCTTCCTTTGTAGTCCTCTACCGTGGTTTCCTTCCACTTGGATATCCTCATAAAACAGCCTTCAACTATTTTAAACAAACAACAAAGAAATGTTTTTGTTCTTATATAATATCAACAACATTTACTGTCAACAAAATGAAAGGTAGGAAGGAAGTGTGTAGTTTTATCTAAAATTATTACAATCTGTTGACTTATTATCAGACCTCAGCCAGTCATAATAGTATTTCATTAAGATAAGCGTTTTCTACTTGTACTATTTATACCAATTATCTATTAATCCTATTTTGCTGATATATATATATATATATATATATATATATATATATATATATATATATATATATATATATATGTGTGTGTGTATATATATCAAATATATGTATATATATATATGTCATCTTTCAGTGGACTTGAGGACATTTCAAGAAAGAAATTACTTTTACTCTCAAGTCCCAAATAATACGGGTGTGGGTGGAATAAGCATGGGGATGGTGTGTGGGTGGGGTGGGGGTGTATGCATGCGGAACAAGCGAGGAGGGGTGGTGGTGGTGCTGGCTTTGGAAAATTAGAAATTTTTCTTGCCTATCTCCATGGATTTTTTAAAAACTAGAAAGCTAGAGAATGACTCCCCTCCTATTGACATGGGAATACCCCTCCCCCCTTCTGAAGCCCTCCCTCCTGGCTCAGAAGCACTTTGGGTCCAGTGGAAGACACTCAACCCCCTGAGAACAGGAATGGGGAGATCAAAAGCTGCTATGGCCAGATGGGGCTACAAGACCGACCCAACCATCTGCTAATGTGGAGAAGAGGACCATACGATGCAGCACTGTCTTGTTTGCCCTCTACTACCCAACCAGTGCAGCTTAAAAGATCTCGCAGAATTTAATAATAATGCAAAGGACTGTGTAAAGAAATGGGGAAACTCTCATATAACCACATGCTTCGAAGATAGGAAAAGAAGTCGTCGTTTAGTTTACATATTGAGACCCCAACCCATCCTATTTATTTTATAATATCTGGGATTTCTAATAATGTATTTTGTTTTGTTAAGTGTAATGTTTTTTTAATGTCTAAAGAAAATTAAAATAAATTTTTGCCGGGGATAGATTAGCAAAATTTACTAAACAGGGATGTAGGTGTGGGGTGGAATAAGAGGAAGGGGTGAGTGGAATACATCTGAAATAAGGATGACGATGATTATTGAAAACCTGGGAATATCTTATATACTTGAATATAAGCCAAGGAACCAAAGAACAAAAATCAATGGTAAAATGGTGGGGTGGGTGGCAGCGTCAGCTCACAACTAAACACCTGCTAATTAATGGCCTCAGATTATAAATAGAGGTTTGCAATTATTGTAACTATTTCTCAAACATAAAATAGTGGAGGGGCAGTGCATTCCCCAACCTGTCGGCCAGGACCAGAGGTGCAGTGGCTGTTTCAGTGTCTCCCTTGCTGTCCTCCAGGGCAGTGTCTTCTCTATCCTGTCGGCCAGGACCAGAGGTGGAGTGGCTGTTTCAGTGTCTCCCTTGCTGTCCTCCAGGGCAATGTCTTCTGTATCCTGTCAGCCAGGACCAGAGGTGGAGTGGCTGTTTCAGTGTCTCCCTTGCTGTCCTCCAGGGCAATGTCTTCTCTATCCTGTCGGCCAGGACCAGAGGTGGAGTGGCTGTTTCAGTGTCTCCCTTGCTGTCCTCCAGGGCAGTGTCTTCTCTATCCTGTTGACCAGAGGTGTAGTGGCTGTTTCAGTGTCTCCCTTGCTGTCCTCCAGGGCAGTGTCTTCTCTATCCTGTTGACCAGAGGTGTAGTGGCTGTTTCAGTGTCTCCCTTGCTGTCCTCCAGGGCAGTGTCTTCTCTATCCTGTTGACCAGAGGTGGAGTGGCTGTTTCAGTGTCTCCCTTGCTGTCCTCCAGGGCAGTGTCTTCTCTATCCTGTTGACCAGAGGTGGAGTGGCTGTTTCAGTGTCTCCCTTGCTGTCCTCCAGGGCAGTGTCTTCTCTATCCTGTTGACCAGAGGTGTAGTGGCTGTTTCAGTGTCTCCCTTGCTGTCCTCCAGGGCAGTGTCTTCTGTATCCTGTTGACCAGAGGTGCAGTGGCTGTTTCAGTGTCTCCCTTGCTGTCCTCCAGGGCAGTGTCTTCTGTATCCTGTCGGCCAGGACCAGAGGTGCAGTGGCTGTTTCAGTGTCTCCCTTGCTGTCCTCCAGGGCAGTGTCTTCTCTATCCTGTTGGCCAGGACCAGAGGTGGAGTGGCTGTTTCAGTGTCTCCCTTGCTGTCCTCCAGGGCAGTGTCTTCTCTATCCTGTTGACCAGGACCAGAGGTGCAGTGGCTGTTTCAGTGTCTCCCTTGCTGTCCTCCAGGGCAGTGTCTTCTCTATCCTGTTGACCAGGACCAGAGGTGCAGTGGCTGTTTCAGTGTCTCCCTTGCTGTCCTCCAGGGCAATGTCTTCTGTATCCTGTCGGCCAGGACCAGAGGTGGAGTGGCTGTTTCAGTGTCTCCCTTGCTGTCCTCCAGGGCAATGTCTTCTCTATCCTGTTGACCAGGACCAGAGGTGCAGTGGCTGTTTCAGTGTCTCCCTTGCTGTCCTCCAGGGCAATGTCTTCTGTATCCTGTCGGCCAGGACCAGAGGTGGAGTGGCTGTTTCAGTGTCTCCCTTGCTGTCCTCCAGGGCAGTGTCTTCTGTATCCTGTTGACCAGGACCAGAGGTGCAGTGGCTGTTTCAGTGTCTCCCTTGCTGTCCTCCAGGGCAATGTCTTCTGTATCCTGTTGGCCAGGACCAGAGGTGCAGTGGCTGTTTCAGTGTCTCCCTTGCTGTCCTCCAGGGCAATGTCTTCTGTATCCTGTCGGCCAGGACCAGAGGTGCAGTGGCTGTTTCAGTGTCTCCCTTGCTGTCCTCCAGGGCAATGTCTTCTGTATCCTGTTGGCCAGGACCAGAGGTGCAGTGGCTGTTTCAGTGTCTCCCTTGCTGTCCTCCAGGGCAATGTCTTCTGTATCCTGTTGACCAGGACCAGAGGTGCAGTGGCTGTTTCAGTGTCTCCCTTGCTGTCCTCCAGGGCAATGTCTTCTGTATCCTGTTGGCCAGGACCAGAGGTGGAGTGGCTGTTTCAGTGTCTCCCTTGCTGTCCTCCAGGGCAGTGTCTTCTCTATCCTGTTGACCAGGACCAGAGGTGCAGTGGCTGTTTCAGTGTCTCCCTTGCTGTCCTCCAGGGCAGTGTCTTCTGTATCCTGTTGACCAGAGGTGCAGTGGCTGTTTCAGTGTCTCCCTTGCTGTCCTCCAGGGCAATGTCTTCTGTATCCTGTTGGCCAGGACCAGAGGTGGAGTGGCTGTTTCAGTGTCTCCCTTGCTGTCCTCCAGGGCAGTGTCTTCTCTATCCTGTTGACCAGGACCAGAGGTGCAGTGGCTGTTTCAGTGTCTCCCTTGCTGTCCTCCAGGGCAGTGTCTTCTCTATCCTGTTGACCAGGACCAGAGGTGCAGTGGCTGTTTCAGTGTCTCCCTTGCTGTCCTCCAGGGCAATGTCTTCTGTATCCTGTTGGCCAGGACCAGAGGTGGAGTGGCTGTTTCAGTGTCTCCCTTGCTGTCCTCCAGGGCAGTGTCTTCTCTATCCTGTTGACCAGGACCAGAGGTGCAGTGGCTGTTTCAGTGTCTCCCTTGCTGTCCTCCAGGGCAGTGTCTTCTGTATCCTGTTGACCAGAGGTGCAGTGGCTGTTTCAGTGTCTCCCTTGCTGTCCTCCAGGGCAATGTCTTCTGTATCCTGTTGGCCAGGACCAGAGGTGGAGTGGCTGTTTCAGTGTCTCCCTTGCTGTCCTCCAGGGCAGTGTCTTCTCTATCCTGTTGACCAGGACCAGAGGTGCAGTGGCTGTTTCAGTGTCTCCCTTGCTGTCCTCCAGGGCAGTGTCTTCTCTATCCTGTTGACCAGGACCAGAGGTGCAGTGGCTGTTTCAGTGTCTCCCTTGCTGTCCTCCAGGGCAGTGTCTTCTGTATCCTGTTGACCAGAGGTGCAGTGGCTGTTTCAGTGTCTCCCTTGCTGTCCTCCAGGGCAGTGTCTTCTGTATCCTGTTGACCAGAGGTGTAGTGGCTGTTTCAGTGTCTCCCTTGCTGTCCTCCAGGGCAGTGTCTTCTGTATCCTGTCGGCCAGGACCAGAGGTGGAGGTTAAGTTAGTTGGTGGTGGAGGATACTCTTGCACAACAACAACTAAAGTATATATCCATTTATACAACAGAGATTCTAACAGTAATCCTCACTCAAATCACAACTGACTTCTCTGAATAAAAGAATAGATTTGATAATTTACTCCTAGATTTACTGGTGAAAAGTGAGGATGGTCAAGGATGGAAACAATTACAAACGACAACAAAACAATAGAAACAAATAACCAGAACAAAACAACAACAATTACTGTTACTGTTGCTGCTAAGACTTCTATTACTAATACTACCACCACCACCACCACCACCTTTACTACTACCACTACCACCACCACTATCACTACTACTACCACCACCACCACTATCAGTACTACTACCACTACCACTACCACCACCACCGCCATCTTTTCTACTACTACTACCACTACCACCACCACCACCACCATCTTTTCTACTACTACTACCACTACCACCACCACCATCATCTCTACTACTACTACCACTACCACCACCATCATCTCTACTTCTACTACCACTACCACCACCATCATCTCTACTACTACTACCGCCACCACTTCAAAATTCTTTTTATTCAAACCCACACAGCCACCCTGCTTATACGTTTTTCAGATTTTTTCCAAACCTGGGGTCCCTATCATTAAAACACTCAAGAAACCTCCTATGAGTTACAACCAGCTCCTGCCACTTATATTCTTTCAGTCATTACCCAAGATTTATGACCACAGGTAAGGGTTGACATGAATACTGGATTGAAGACAGCGAGTTTGGTTTTGACACTTACCTCCCTTCTCCTGATTATCGCTTCAGCATTCATACATCATTATCTATTTTACATTTGATAACTTAGTAGAATAATGAGGTAAGCAGCAGATAATAATCAGTCCAACTGTTCAGGGTGGTGTCTGAGCATAATCACAGTCCAATGACTGAAACAGATAAAAGAATAACAGTAAAACACTGATAAAAAGGAATCAATGAAATATGTCAATGTTTATCTTGTCCAGCTTACACTTGCCTGAACTTTATTCTAGTTCTTTTCTAGGTCAATCTTCCTCCTCATATATTAACTTATAATCATATTCTCATGGATCAGGTATGTTTCTGATGTTACCTGGTGGCTAATGAGTTGGACTCAATAAACATAAGATCTTGGCTTTCATCCTTCGACTCTGTAGCATTTTGACTTCTTGAGCCTGACACTTCATTTCCCATTGTAGTGTGTGAGACGACTGGGGTCCCTATCATTAAAACACCCAAGAAACCTCCTATGAGATACAACCTTGTAGGAGACCAACTAAACCTACATAGGTGTGAGCTGTAACAACATGATAGGACTGGGGTCCCTATCATTAAAACACCCAAGAAACCTCCTATGAGGTACAACCTTGTAGGAGACCAACTAAACCTACATAGGTGTGAGCTGTAACAACATGATAGGACTGGGGTCCCTATCATTAAAACACCCAAGAAACCTCCTATGAGGTACAACCTTGTAGGAGACCAACTAAACCTACATAGGTGTGAGCTGTAACAACATGATAGGACTGGGGTCCCTATCATTAAAACACCCAAGAAACCTCCTATGAGGTACAACCTTGTAGGAATAGGTGTGAGTTGTATCAAGAAAGTTAAGTCACAGTGAAGTCTATTTTGCTTTTCATTCTTTAAGGATTGATAAAATTAAGTACCAGTTATATTTTCAGGAATATAATTAACTGTAATAAAGCTAATGACTGAGTTATGTAGTTGTCATGTAGCCCCATGAGAGCCCTTCCTGAGCTGGTCTTTGATTAAAGGTGTTCCAGCTATGACCATTCCATCTACTATTTAAGATATAGAGTATCAAGTTTCACATCCTCTACCATTTTGTTTTTAATCTTTAAGATGTAACTTGAGTGAAATTCAGCTGCTATTTCTTGCAAGATGAATGACTACTCATTGGCCTCTTATTATACAGTAATGTAAAGAACAAAGATATGAGAGTTTTATGATGCATGCTTGAATGGTGAGGGAGTTGTAGGGGCTCCGTATCGGTACGCTGCCTTTCTTGGGTATTTTTAAAACTTGGCAGAACCCATCTCCTCTCCAGGTCTAAATACAGCAGATTTTTGTCAGGGAAGGATAGTATGAGGGAATAGAAGTGAGGAAGAGATATAGAGGGAGAATAGACCCCAGTATTTGACTGGTACTTTTTTTTTTATTGATGTCGAAAGCATGAAAGGTAAAGTTTGACCTTGGTGGGGATTTGAACTGAGAGAGTCAGAAGGAATACCATAAATTATTCTATCTGATGTTCTGATGATTGGTCATAGTATAATAATAAATATACAGGTAAATAAATGAACAAGCTAGGTACTGGATGGAAGTAGAATTACAGGTGTGCAGTGGTAGAGGTAGAATTACAGGTACATTGAGGTAGAGGAATAATTATAGGTACAGAGAGGTAGAATTGTAGGTATAGAGGTAGACACAGGTATAAAGAGGTAGAGACACAGGTATAGGGAGGTAGGTACAGAGGTAGAGACACAGGTATAGGGAGGTAGGTACAGAGGTAGAGACACAGGTATAGGGAGGTAGGTACAGAGGTAGAGACACAGGTATAGGGTGGTAGGTACAGAGGTAGAGACACAGGTATAGGGTGGTAGGTACAGAGGTAGAGACACAGGTATAGGGTGGTAGGTACAGAGGTAGAGACACAGGTAGAGAGAGAGAGGTAGAGATACAGGTAGAGAGAGAGAGGTAGAGATAGAGGTGTAGTGTATTAAGGAGAAGATGAAGGTTTATTGAAGGAGGAAGGTAAATATGTTTTTGTGACAAAGTTGTAGAATTGCTAACAATAAGTGACTATATCAAGTTACCATGAAATGGCAGAGCAGGTATTTTGGCAGCATCCCAAGATACCTGGCAATGACAATTAGCTGTCTTATAGATGTTGTTTTTGTTTATAATAGTAAAGTTATATTGAATTTAGTATACAGAATTGTTGTTGATTGTGATGTAACATTGGCAGTCTTGAGCAAGTGATGCCTGTCACATGGGCTAACTTTCAAATAACCATTCTCACTTTGACATATCGCTTCTCATTTTGACGTATCGGTCCTCACATTGAAATATCGGTTCTCACATTGAAATATCGGTTCTCACATTGAAATATCGGTTCTCAAATTGAAATATCGGTTCTCAAATTGAAATATCGGTTCTCATTTTGACATATCGGTTCTCACATTGAAATATCGGTTCTCACATTGAAATATCGGTTCTCATTTTGACATATCGGTTCTCACATTGAAATATCGGTTCTCACATTGAAATATCGGTTCTCACATTGAAATATCGGTTCTCAAATTGAAATATCGGTTCTCATTTTGTTTGAAATTGTTCTCGTGAAATGGTTTTTTTATCACTTAGAATTACAAATCTATATATAATTGTTCCTACTTTAGGCACAAGGCCAGCAATTACCCAGTGCATTACTGGTACTTTATTTTATATATATATAATATAATATAATTATATATAATATAAAGGAGAGATGTTTGTTGGTTGGTTGAATAGCATGAAAACCGCACGCACGCACGCGGAAAGGCAGAAATAGAAAGATAGACCATTATACAGAGAGTGTTAGATATTTAGAGAGAGAGTAACGTCCCAAAAGAAACAGCTTAAACTATAGATCCTTTGATCTATAAAGGAAGGTTTAACAATATTGTGTTAGCTTTTATAAAGTCTTTGATTTTACAGAACAAAGAAAAACTGATACTATTTGAAATTAATCTACCCTCCAGCTTTTATCCAGATATTACTTACAGTCCGTACTAACGAAGCAACACTTCAGAAGCAATGTTATGTGGTATATTGCTGTGTTTCAGATGACGTCCTTTGGGGCTGAAAAAGATCATACTGATTATGGTTATTTCACATTTAAAATCCAAGGCCAATATTACCATTTAATCAGCAGTTTACTCCCCCAGCCTAATAAGGAAGTTTTATGATTGTTTTGTTTATATGTCTCTCACACACACACATTACGGTCTCACCTCATACCAGACAACACATCCCCTACAGTCGTTTGGTTCTCCTGGGCGAAGCCGGGTCCCTCAGCTAGTACTGTACAAATGAACAGTGAAATAAGATTTCAAAATGAGCAGATGTCATCACTTCTAAGTGAGACAAGAGGTTTGAAATTAAGCAGATTTTTTTTTAAATGAAATTTAAACTCACTTAACGATCTAACGATTCAATAAAAATGTCATTTTTGTCCAAGAGGTTCTCTCTCTCTCCCGCTCTCTCATCCCTCTCTCTCTCTCTCTCCCTCTCTCTCTCTCTCCCGCTCTCTCATCCCTCTCTCTCTCTCTCTCTCCCCCTCTCTCATCCCTCTCACTCTCCCCCTCTCTCATCCCTCTCACTCTCCCCCTCTCTCATCCCTCTCACTCTCCCCCTCTCTCATCCCTCTTGCTCTCCCCTCTCTATCATCTCTATCATCTCTCTCCCCTCTCTCCCCTCTCTCTCACCCCCCCCCCCCTCTCACCCCTCGCCCTCCCCTCTCTTTCCCATCTCTCTCTCCCCTTTCTCCCTCCCTTCTCTCACCCCTCTCTCTCACCACAATCTCACTGTCTCTCTCACTCCCCACCATCTTGCCCCTCTCACCTATTACTCTCTCGTTAAAATTTATAACAGTTTGAAGGTTTCTTATTTATGTAGGTAATTAAGAATATATTACCTGTGTTTTATACAGCAGCAGGTAACTTCAGGTAACTGAATATATCTTTACAACATAACAAATAATTGTATGTCAGTAATATTTCATGTCTATAGGAGGAGTGACCTAGTAGTTGGGGGATTGTACTGGGTATAAGGTCATGTCTATAGGAGTGTGACCTAGTAGTTAGGGGATTGTACTGGGTATAAGGTCATGTCTATAGGAGTGTGACCTAGTAGTTAGGGGATTGTACTGGGTATAAGGTCATGTCTATAGGAGTGTGACCTAGTAGTTGGGGGATTGTACTGGGTATAAGGTCATGTCTATAGGAGTGTGACCTAGTAGTTGGGGGATTGTACTGGGTATAAGGTCATGTCTATAGGAGGAGTGACCTAGTAGTTAGGGGATTGTACTGGATATAAGGTCATGTCTATAGGAGGAGTGACCTAGTCGTTAGGGGATTGTACTGGGTATAAGGTCATGTCTATAGGAGGAGTGTGACCTAGTAGTTGGGGGATTGTACTGGGTATAAGGTCATGTCTATAGGAGGAGTGACCTAGTAGTTGGGGGATTGTACTGGGTATAAGGTCATGTCTATAGGAGGAGTGACCTAGTAGTTGGGGGATTGTACTGGGTATAAGGTCATGTCTATAGGAGGAGTGTGACCTAGTAGTTAGGGGATTGTACTGGGTATAAGGTCATGTCTATAGGAGTGTGACCTAGTAGTTGGGGGATTGTACTGGGTATAAGGTCATGTCTATAGGAGGAGTGTGACCTAGTAGTTAGGGGATTGTACTGGGTATAAGGTCATGTCTATAGGAGTGTGACCTAGTAGTTGGGGGATTGTACTGGGTATAAGGTCATGTCTATAGGAAGAGTGTGACCTAGTAGTTAGGGGATTGTACTGGGTATAAGGTCATGTCTATAGGAGGAGTGTGACCTAGTAGTTGGGGGATTGTACTGGGTATAAGGTCATGTCTATAGGAAGAGTGTGACCTAGTAGTTAGGGGATTGTACTGGGTATAAGGTCATGTCTATAGGAGGAGTGTGACCTAGTAGTTGGGGGATTGTACTGGGTATAAGGTCATGTCTATAGGAAGAGTGTGACCTAGTAGTTAGGGGATTGTACTGGGTATAAGGTCATGTCTATAGGAGGAGTGTGACCTAGTAGTTGGGGGATTGTACTGGGTATAAGGTCATGTCTATTGGAGGAGTGTGACCTAGTAGTTGGGGGATTGTACTGGGTATGAGGTCATGTCTATAGGAGGAGTGTGACCTAGTAGTTAGGGGATTGTACTGGGTATAAGGTCATGTCTATAGGAGGAGTGACCTAGTAGTTGGGGGATTGTACTGGGTATAAGGTCATGTCTATAGGAGGAGTGTGACCTAGTAGTTGGGGGATTGTACTGGGTATAAGGTCATGTCTATAGGAGGAGTGTGACCTAGTAGTTAGGGGATTGTACTGGATATAAGGTCATGTCTATAGGAGGAGTGACCTAGTAGTTGGGGGATTGTACTGGGTATAAGGTCATGTCTATAGGAGTGTGACCTAGTAGTTAGGGGATTGTACTGGGTATAAGGTCATGTCTATAGGAGTGTGACCTAGTAGTTGGGGGATTGTACTGGATATAAGGTCATGTCTATAGGAGGAGTGACCTAGTAGTTGGGGGATTGTACTGGGTATAAGGTCATGTCTATAGGAGTGTGACCTAGTAGTTGGGGGATTGTACTGGGTATAAGGTCATGTCTATAGGAGTGTGACCTAGTCGTTAGGGGATTGTACTGGGTATAAGGTCATGTCTATAGGAGGAGTGACCTAGTAGTTGGGGGATTGTACTGGATATAAGGTCATGTCTATAGGAGGAGTGACCTAGTAGTTGGGGGATTGTACTGGGTATAAGGTCATGTCTATAGGAGTGTGACCTAGTAGTTGGGGGATTGTACTGGATATAAGGTCATGTCTATAGGAGTGTGACCTAGTAGTTGGGGGATTGTACTGGGTATAAGGTCATGTCTATAGGAGTGTGACCTAGTAGTTAGGGGATTGTACTGGGTATAAGGTCATGTCTATAGGAGGAGTGTGACCTAGTAGTTGGGGGATTGTACTGGGTATAAGGTCATGTCTATAGGAGTGTGACCTAGTAGTTGGGGGATTGTACTGGATATAAGGTCATGTCTATAGGAGGAGTGTGACCTAGTAGTTGGGGGATTGTACTGGATATAAGGTCATGTCTATAGGAGGAGTGTGACCTAGTAGTTGGGGGATTGTACTGGGTATAAGGTCATGTCTATAGGAGGAGTGACCTAGTAGTTGGGGGATTGTACTGGGTATAAGGTCATGTCTATAGGAGGGGTGTGACCTAGTAGTTGGGGGATTGTACTGGATATAAGGTCATGTCTATAGGAGGAGTGACCTAGTAAGGGGATTGTACTGGATATAAGGTCATGTCTATAGGAGGAGTCTGACCTAGTAGTTGGGGGATTGTACTGGATATAAGGTCATGTCTATAGGAGGAGTGACCTAGTAAGGGGATTGTACTGGATATAAGGTCATGTCTATAGGAGGAGTGTGACCTAGTAGTTGGGGGATTGTACTGGGTATAAGGTCATGTCTATAGGAGGAGTGTGACCTAGTAGTTGGGGGATTGTACTGGGTATAAGGTCATGTCTATAGGAGGAGTGACCTAGTAGTTAGGGGATTGTACTGGATATAAGGTCATGTCTATAGGAGAAGTGACCTAGTAGTTGGGGGATTGTACTGGGTATAAGGTCATGTCTATAGGAGGAGTGTGACCTAGTAGTTGGGGGATTGTACTGGGTATAAGGTCATGTCTATAGGAGGAGTGTGACCTAGTAGTTGGGGGATTGTACTGGGTATAAGGTCATGTCTATAGGAGGAGTGACCTAGTAGTTGGGGGATTGTACTGGGTATAAGGTCATGTCTATAGGAGGAGTGACCTAGTAGTTAGGGGATTGTACTGGATATAAGGTCATGTCTATAGGAGGAGTGACTTAGTAGTTGGGGATTGTACTGGGTATAAGGTCATGTCTATAGGAGTGTGACCTAGTAGTTGGGGGATTGTACTGGGTATAAGGTCATGTCTATAGGAGGAGTGTGACCTAGTAGTTGGGGGATTGTACTGGGTATAAGGTCATGTCTATAGGAGGAGTGTGACCTAGTAGTTGGGGGATTGTACTGGGTATAAGGTCATGTCTATAGGAGGAGTGACCTAGTAGTTGGGGGATTGTACTGGATATAAGGTCATGTCTATAGGAGGAGTGACCTAGTAGTTAGGGGATTGTACTGGATATAAGGTCATGTCTATAGGAGGAGTGACTTAGTAGTTGGGGATTGTACTGGGTATAAGGTCATGTCTATAGGAGTGTGACCTAGTAGTTGGGGGATTGTACTGGGTATAAGGTCATGTCTATAGGAGGAGTGTGACCTAGTAGTTGGGGGATTGTACTGGGTATAAGGTCATGTCTATAGGAGGAGTGTGACCTAGTAGTTGGGGGATTGTACTGGGTATAAGGTCATGTCTATAGGAGGAGTGACCTAGTAATTGGGGGATTGTACTGGGTATAAGGTCATGTCTATAGGAGTGTGACCTAGTAGTTGGGGGATTGTACTGGGTATAAGGTCATGTCTATAGGAGGAGTGACCTAGTAGTTGGGGGATTGTACTGGGTATAAGGTCATGTCTATAGGAGGAGTGTGACCTAGTAGTTGGGGGATTGTACTGGGTATAAGATCATGTCTATAGGAGTGTGACCTAGTAGTTGGGGGATTGTACTGGGTATAAGGTCATGTCTATAGGAGGAGTGTGACCTAGTAGTTGGGGGATTGTACTGGGTATAAGGTCATGTCTATAGGAGGAGTGTGACCTAGTAGTTGGGGGATTGTACTGGGTATAAGGTCATGTCTATAGGAGTGTGACCTAGTAGTTGGGGGATTGTACTGGATATAAGGTCATGTCTATAGGAGGAGTGTGACCTAGTAGTTGGGGGATTGTACCGGGTATAAGGTCATGTCTATAGGAGTGTGACCTAGTAGTTGGGGGATTGTACTGGGTATAAGGTCATGTCTATAGGAGTGTGACCTAGTAGTTGGGGGATTGTACTGGGTATAAGGTCATGTCTATAGGAGTGTGACCTAGTAGTTGGGGGATTGTACTGGGTATAAGGTCATGTCTATAGGAGTGTGACCTAGTAGTTGGGGGATTGTACTCGGTATAAGGTCATGTCTATAGGAGTGTGACCTAGTAGTTGGGGGATTGTACTCGGTATAAGGTCATGTCTATAGGAGTGTGACCTAGTAGTTGGGGGATTGTACTGGGTATAAGGTCATGTCTATAGGAGTGTGACCTAGTAGTTGGGGGATTGTACTGGGTATAAGGTCATGTCTATAGGAGTGTGACCTAGTAGTTGGGGGATTGTACTGGGTATAAGGTCATGTCTATAGGAGTGTGACCTAGTAGTTGGGGGATTGTACTGGGTATAAGGTCATGTCTATAGGAGTGTGACCTAGTAGTTGGGGGATTGTACTGGGTATAAGGTCATGTCTATAGGAGGAGTGTGACCTAGTAGTTGGGGGATTGTACTGGGTATAAGGTCATGTCTATAGGAGTGTGACCTAGTAGTTGGGGGATTGTACTGGGTATAAGGTCATGTCTATAGGAGTGTGACCTAGTAGTTGGGGGATTGTACTGGGTATAAGGTCATGTCTATAGGAGGAGTGTGACCTAGTAGTTGGGGGATTGTACTGGGTATAAGGTCATGTCTATAGGAGGAGTGTGACCTAGTAGTTGGGGGATTGTACTGGGTATAAGGTCATGTCTATAGGAGTGTGACCTAGTAGTTAGGGGATTGTACTGGATATAAGGTCATGTCTATAGGAGTGTGACCTAGTAGTTGGGGGATTGTACTGGATATAAGGTCATGTCTACAGGAGGAGTGACCTAGTAGTTGGGGGATTGTACTGGGTATAAGGTCATGTCTATAGGAGTGTGACCTAGTAGTTGGGGGATTGTACTGGGTATAAGGTCATGTCTATAGGAGGAGTGTGACCTAGTAGTTGGGGGATTGTACTGGATATAAGGTCATGTCTATAGGAGGAGTGACCTAGTAGTTGGGGGATTGTACTGGGTATAAGGTCATGTCTATAGGAGTGTGACCTAGTAGTTGGGGGATTGTACTGGATATAAGGTCATGTCTATAGGAGGAGTGTGACCTAGTAGTTGGGGGATTGTACTGGGTATAAGGTCATGTCTATAGGAGGAGTGTGACCTAGTAGTTGGGGGATTGTACTGGGTATAAGGTCATGTCTATAGGAGGAGTGTGACCTAGTAGTTGGGGGATTGTACTGGGTATAAGGTCATGTCTATAGGAGTGTGACCTAGTAGTTGGGGGATTGTACTGGGTATAAGGTCATGTCTATAGGAGTGTGACCTAGTAGTTGGGGGATTGTACTGGATATAAGGTCATGTCTATAGGAGGAGTGTGACCTAGTAGTTGGGGGATTGTACCGGGTATAAGGTCATGTCTATAGGAGTGTGACCTAGTAGTTGGGGGATTGTACTGGGTATAAGGTCATGTCTATAGGAGTGTGACCTAGTAGTTGGGGGATTGTACTGGGTATAAGATCATGTCTATAGGAGTGTGACCTAGTAGTTGGGGGATTGTACTGGGTATAAGGTCATGTCTATAGGAGTGTGACCTAGTAGTTGGGGGATTGTACTCGGTATAAGGTCATGTCTATAGGAGTGTGACCTAGTAGTTGGGGGATTGTACTGGGTATAAGGTCATGTCTATAGGAGTGTGACCTAGTAGTTGGGGGATTGTACTGGGTATAAGGTCATGTCTATAGGAGTGTGACCTAGTAGTTGGGGGATTGTACTGGGTATAAGGTCATGTCTATAGGAGTGTGACCTAATAGTTGGGGGATTGTACTGGGTATAAGGTCATGTCTATAGGAGTGTGACCTAGTAGTTGGGGGATTGTACTGGGTATAAGGTCATGTCTATAGGAGTGTGACCTAGTAGTTGGGGGATTGTACTGGGTATAAGGTCATGTCTATAGGAGGAGTGTGACCTAGTAGTTGGGGGATTGTACTGGGTATAAGGTCATGTCTATAGGAGTGTGACCTAGTAGTTGGGGGATTGTATTGGGTATAAGGTCATGTCTATAGGAGTGTGACCTAGTAGTTGGGGGATTGTACTGGGTATAAGGTCATGTCTATAGGAGGAGTGTGACCTAGTAGTTGGGGGATTGTACTGGGTATAAGGTCATGTCTATAGGAGGAGTGTGACCTAGTAGTTGGGGGATTGTACTGGGTATAAGGTCATGTCTATAGGAGTGTGACCTAGTAGTTAGGGGATTGTACTGGATATAAGGTCATGTCTATAGGAGTGTGACCTAGTAGTTGGGGGATTGTACTGGATATAAGGTCATGTCTACAGGAGGAGTGACCTAGTAGTTGGGGGATTGTACTGGGTATAAGGTCATGTCTATAGGAGTGTGACCTAGTAGTTGGGGGATTGTACTGGGTATAAGGTCATGTCTATAGGAGGAGTGTGACCTAGTAGTTGGGGGATTGTACTGGATATAAGGTCATGTCTATAGGAGGAGTGACCTAGTATTTGAGGGATTGTACTGGGTATAAGGTCATGTCTATAGGAGTGTGACCTAGTAGTTGGGGGATTGTACTGGATATAAGGTCATGTCTATAGGAGGAGTGTGACCTAGTAGTTGGGGGATTGTACTGGGTATAAGGTCATGTCTATAGGAGGAGTGTGACCTAGTAGTTGGGGGATTGTACTGGGTATAAGGTCATGTCTATAGGAGGAGTGTGACCTAGTAGTTGGGGGATTGTACTGGGTATAAGGTCATGTCTATAGGAGTGTGACCTAGTAGTTGGGGGATTGTACTGGGTATAAGGTCATGTCTATAGGAGGAGTGTGACCTGGTAGTTGGGGGATTGTACTGGGTATAAGGTCATGTCTATAGGAGTGTGACCTAGTAGTTGGGGGATTGTACTGGGTATAAGGTCATGTCTATAGGAGGAGTGTGACCTAGTAGTTGGGGGATTGTACTGGGTATAAGGTCATGTCTATAGGAGTGTGACCTAGGAGTTGGGGGATTGTACTGGGTATAAGGTCATGTCTATAGGAGGAGTGACCTAGTAGTTGGGGGATTGTACTGGGTATAAGGTCATGTCTATAGGAGGAGTGACCTAGTAGTTGGGGGATTGTACTGGGTATAAGGTCATGTCTATAGGAGTGTGACCTAGTAGTTGGGGGATTGTACTGGGTATAAGGTCATGTCTATAGGAGGAGTGTGACCTAGTTGTTGGGGGATTGTACTGGGTATAAGGTCATGTCTATAGGAGTGACCTAGTAGTTGGGGGATTGTACTGGGTATAAGGTCATGTTTATAGGAGGAGAGTGACCTAGTAGTTGGGGGATTGTACTGGGTATAAGGTCATGTCTATGGGAAGAGTGTGACCTAGTAGTTGGGGGATTGTACTGGGTATAAGGTCATGTCTATAGGAGGAGTGTGACCTAGTTGTTGGGGGATTGTACTGGGTATAAGGTCATGTCTATAGGAGTGACCTAGTAGTTGGGGGATTGTACTGGGTATAAGGTC
Source organism: Eledone cirrhosa (assembly GCA_964016885.1). Taxonomy (NCBI): domain Eukaryota; kingdom Metazoa; phylum Mollusca; class Cephalopoda; order Octopoda; family Eledonidae; genus Eledone; species Eledone cirrhosa. The sequence continues at coordinate 116,956,855 of OZ024744.1, forward strand.
ATGTTTATAGGAGGAGAGTGACCTAGTAGTTGGGGGATTGTACTGGGTATAAGGTCATGTCTATAGGAGGAGTGTGACCTAGTAGTTGGGGGATTATACTGGGTATAAGGTCATGTCTATAGGAGGAGTGTGACCTAGTAGTTGGGGGATTGTACTGGGTATAAGGTCATGTCTATAGGAGGAGTGTGACCTAGTAGTTGGGGGATTGTACTGGATATAAGGTCATGTCTATAGGAGGAGTGTGACCTAGTAGTTGGGGGATTGTACTGGGTATAAGGTCATGTCTATAGGAGGAGTCTGACCTAGTAGTTGGGGGATTGTACTGGGTATAAGGTCATGTCTATAGGAGGAGTGACCTAGTAGTTGGGGGATTGTACTGGATATAAGGTCATGTCTATAGGAGGAGTGTGACCTAGTAGTTGGGGGATTGTACTGGGTATGAGGTCATGTCTATAGGAGGAGTGTGACCTAGTAGTTGGGGGATTGTACTGGGTATAAGGTCATGTCTATAGGAGGAGTGACCTAGTAGTTGGGGGATTGTACTGGGTATAAGGTCATGTCTATAGGAGGAGTGTGACCTAGTAGTTGGGGGATTGTACTGGGTATAAGGTCATGTCTATAGGAGTGTGACCTAGTAGTTGGGGGATTGTACTGGGTATAAGGTCATGTCTATAGGAGGAGTGACCTAGTAGTTGGGGGATTGTACTGGGTATAAGGTCATGTCTATAGGAGTGTGACCTAGTAGTTGGGGGATTGTACTGGGTATAAGGTCATGTCTATAGGAGGAGTGTGACCTAGTAGTTAGGGGATTGTACTGGGTATAAGGTCATGTCTATAGGAGGAGTGACCTAGTAGCTGGGGGATTGTACTGGGTATAAGGTCATGTCTATAGGAGTGTGACCTAGTAGTTGGGGGATTGTACTGGGTATAAGGTCATGTCTATAGGAGTGTGACCTAGTAGTTGGGGGATTGTACTGGGTATAAGGTCATGTCTATAGGAGGAGTGTGACCTAGTAGTTGGGGGATTGTACTGGGTATAAGGTCATGTCTATAGGAGGAGTGTGACCTAGTAGTTGGGGGATTGTACTGGGTATAAGGTCATGTCTATAGGAGGAGTGTGACCTAGTAGTTGGGGGATTGTACTGGGTATAAGGTCATGTCTATAGGAGTGTGACCTAGTAGTTAGGGGATTGTACTGGGTATAAGGTCATGTCTATAGGAGGAGTGTGACCTAGTAGTTGGGGGATTGTACTGGGTATAAGGTCATGTCTATAGGAGGAGTGTGACCTAGTAGTTGGGGGATTGTACTGGGTATAAGGTCATGTCTATAGGAGGAGTGTGACCTAGTAGTTGGGGGATTGTACTGGGTATAAGGTCATGTCTATAGGAGTGTGACCTAGTAGTTGGGGGATTGTACTGGGTATAAGGTCATGTCTATAGGAGGAGTGACCTAGTAGTTGGGGGATTGTACTGGGTATAAGGTCATGTCTATAGGAAGAGTGTGACCTAGTAGTTAGGGGATTGTACTGGGTATAAGGTCATGTCTATAGGAGGAGTGTGACCTAGTAGTTGGGGGATTGTACTGGGTATAAGGTCATGTCTATAGGAGGAGTGTGACCTAGTAGTTAGGGGATTGTACTGGGTATAAGGTCATGTCTATAGGAGGAGTGACCTAGTAGTTGGGGGATTGTACTGGGTATAAGGTCATGTCTATAGGAGGAGTGTGACCTAGTAGTTGGGGGATTGTACTGGATATAAGGTCATGTCTATAGGAGGAGTGTGACCTAGTAGTTGGGGGATTGTACTGGGTATAAGGTCATGTCTATAGGAGTGTGACCTAGTAGTTGGGGGATTGTAATGGGTATAAGGTCATGTCTATAGGAGTGTGACCTAGTAGTTGGGGGATTGTACTGGGTATAAGGTCATGTCTATAGGAGGAGTGACCTAGTAGTTAGTGGATTGTACTGGGTATAAGGTCATGTCTATAGGAGTGTGACCTAGTAGTTGGGAATTGTACTGGGTATAAGGTCATGTCTATAGGAGGAGTGACCTAGTAGTTAGGGGATTGTACTGGGTATAAGGTCATGTCTATAGGAGGAGTGTGACCTAGTAGTTGGGGGATTGTACTGGGTATAAGGTCATGTCTATAGGAGGAGTGACCTAGTAGTTGGGGGATTGTACTGGGTATAAGGTCATGTCTATAGGAGGAGTCACCTTGTAGTTAGGGATTGTACTGGGTATAAGGTCATGTCTATAGGAGGAGTGTGACCTAGTAGTTGGGGGATTGTACTGGGTATAAGGTCATGTCTATAGGAGGAGTGTGACCTAGTAGTTGGGGGATTGTACTGGGTATAAGGTCATGTCTATAGGAGTGTGACCTAGTAGTTGGGGGATTGTACTGGGTATAAGGTCATGTCTATAGGAGTGACCTAGTAGTTGGGGGATTGTACTGGGTATAAGGTCATGTCTATAGGAGGAGTGTGACCTAGTTGTTGGGGGATTGTACTGGGTATAAGGTCATGTCTATAGGAGGAGTGTGACCTAGTTGTTGGGGGATTGTACTGGGTATAAGGTCATGTCTATAGGAGGAGTGTGACCTAGTTGTTGGGGGATTGTACTGGGTATAAGGTCATGTCTATAGGAGGAGTGACCTAGTAGTTGGGGGATTGTACTGGGTATAAGGTCATGTCTATAGGAGGAGTGACCTAGTAGTTGGGGGATTGTACTGGGTATAAGGTCATGTCTATAGGAGTGTGACCTAGTAGTTAGGGGATTGTACTGGGTATAAGGTCATGTCTATAGGAGGAGTGACCTAGTAGTTGGGGGATTGTACTGGGTATAAGGTCATGTCTATAGGAGTGTGACCTAGTAGTTGGTGGATTGTACTGGGTATAAGGTCATGTCTATAGGAGTGTGACCTAGTAGTTGGGGGATTGTACTGGGTATAAGGTCATGTCTATAGGAGTGTGACCTAGTAGTTGGGGGATTGTACTGGGTATAAGGTCATGTCTATAGGAGGAGTGACCTAGTAGTTGGGGGATTGTACTGGGTATAAGGTCATGTCTATAGGAGTGTGACCTAGTAGTTGGGGGATTGTACTGGGTATAAGGTCATGTCTATAGGAGGAGTGTGACCTAGTAGTTGGGGGATTGTACTGGGTATAAGGTCATGTCTATAGGAGTGTGACCTAGTAGTTGGGGGATTGTACTGGGTATAAGGTCATGTCTATAGGAGGAGTGACCTAGTAGTTGGGGGATTTTACTGGGTATAAGGTCATGTCTATAGGAGTGACCTAGTAGTTGGGGGATTGTACTGGGTATAAGGTCATGTCTATAGGAGGAGTGTGACCTAGTAGTTGGGGGATTGTACTGGGTATAAGGTCATGTCTATAGGAGTGTGACCTAGTAGTTGGGGGATTGTACTGGGTATAATGTCATGTCTATAGGAGTGTGACCTAGTAGTTGGGGGATTGTACTGGGTATATGGTCATGTCTATAGGAGTGTGACCTAGTAGTTGGGGGATTGTACTGGATATAAGGTCATGTCTATAGGAGGAGTGACCTAGTAGTTGGGGGATTGTACTGGGTATAAGGTCATGTCTATAGGAGGAGTGTGACCTAGTAGTTGGGGGATTGTACTGGATATAAGGTCATGTCTATAGGAGTGTGACCTAGTAGTTGGGGGATTGTACTGGGTATAAGGTCATGTCTATAGGAGTGTGACCTAGTAGTTGGGGGATTGTACTGGGTATAAGGTCATGTCTATAGGAGGAGTGACCTAGTAGTTGGGGGATTGTACTGGGTATAAGGTCATGTCTATAGGAGTGTGACCTAGTAGTTGGGGGATTGTACTGGATATAAGGTCATGTCTATAGGAGGAGTGACCTAGTAGTTGGGGGATTGTACTGGGTATAAGGTCATGTCTATAGGAGTGTGACCTAGTAGTTGGGGGATTGTACTGGATATAAGGTCATGTCTATAGGAGTGTGACCTAGTAGTTGGGGGATTGTACTGGGTATAAGGTCATGTCTATAGGAGGAGTGTGACCTAGTAGTTGGGGGATTGTACTGGGTATAAGGTCATGTCTATAGGAGGAGTGTGACCTAGTAGTTGGGGGATTGTACTGGGTATAAGGTCATGTCTATAGGAGGAGTGTGACCTAGTAGTTGGGGGATTGTACTGGGTATAAGGTCATGTCTATAGGAGGAGTGTGACCTAGTAGTTGGGGGATTGTACTGGGTATAAGGTCATGTCTATAGGAGTGTGACCTAGTAGTTGGGGGATTGTACTGGATATAAGGTCATGTCTATAGGAGTGTGACCTAGTAGTTGGGGGATTGTACTGGGTATAAGGTCATGTCTATAGGAGGAGTGTGACCTAGTAGTTGGGGGATTGTACTGGGTATAAGGTCATGTCTATAGGAGTGTGACCTAGTAGTTGGGGGATTGTACTGGGTATAAGGTCATGTCTATAGGAGGAGTGTGACCTAGTAGTTGGGGGATTGTACTGGGTATAAGGTCATGTCTATAGGAGTGTGACCTAGTAGTTGGGGGATTGTACTGGATATAAGGTCATGTCTATAGGAATGTGACCTAGTAGTTGGGGGATTGTACTGGGTATAAGGTCATGTCTATAGGAGGAGTGTGACCTAGTAGTTGGGGGATTGTACTGGGTATAAGGTCATGTCTATAGGAGTGTGACCTAGTAGTTGGGGGATTGTACTGGGTATAAGGTCATGTCTATAGGAGGAGTGTGACCTAGTAGTTGGGGGATTGTACTGGGTATAAGGTCATGTCTATAGGAGTGTGACCTAGTAGTTGGGGGATTGTACTGGATATAAGGTCATGTCTATTGGAGTGTGACCTAGTAGTTGGGGGATTGTACTGGGTATAAGGTCATGTCTATAGGAGTGTGACCTAGTAGTTGGGGGATTGTACTGGATATAAGGTCATGTCTATAGGAGTGTGACCTAGTAGTTGGGGGATTGTACTGGGTATAAGGTCATGTCTATAGGAGTGTGACCTAGTATTGGGGGATTGTACTGGATATAAGGTCATGTCTATAGGAGTGTGACCTAGTAGTTGGGGGATTGTACTGGGTATTAGGTCATGGGTTCCATTCTTCGGTTGTTTGTTGTTTATCAGCACCAAACATCTTCATTTCACGTTGCTGAACCAGTTTATAAACTCTCCCCCTCTCTCTCTATGACTCTCCCATCTCTTTCTCTCCCTCTCCCATCTCTCTCTCTGCCTCTCCCATCTCTCTCTCTCCCTCTGAATGAAACAGTTCTAGTCCTGTAGAATTGATATCTATATTTAACATTGTATATTGATATCCCCATAATCACTGTTTAACATCTACTCTCCCATGATGGCATGGTTCAGACAAGTCTGGCATGGGTCTGACATGTTCGCATAGGTCAGACAAGTCTGGCATGGGTCTGACATGTTGGCATCGGTCAGACTTGTCTGGCATGGGTCTGACATGTTGGCATGGGTCTGACATGTTGGCATAGGTCAGACAAGTCTGACATGGGTCTGACATGTTGGCATGTGTCTGGCATGGGTCTGACAAGACAGGCATGGGTTTGACAAGTTTGGCATGGGTCAGACAAGTCTGACATGGGTCTGACATGTTGGCATGGGTCAGACATGGGTCAGACAAGTCTGGCAAGGGTCTGACATGTTGGCATGGGTCAGATTTGGGTCAGACAAGTCTGGGAAGGGTCTGACAAGTCTGGCAAGGGTCTGACAAGTCTGGCATTGTTCTGACAAGTTTGGCATGGGTCTGACATGTTGGCATGGGTCTGACAAGTCTGGCATGGGTCTGACATGTTGGCATAGGTCACATTTGGGTCAGACAAGTCTGGGATGGGCCCGACAGCTGAGCTCTTGCTATTTCAATAGCTAGTTCCAGTCTAGTGACGGTTAGTAAAGAGTCAGTAATATTGTGGGTGGGTCCCGCCCCGAAAACTCAGGTGGAAATGGCAATAAAAACTTCATTATATCTTACACACACACACACACACACACACACACACACACACACACACACACACACACACACACGTGTGTATATAAATATATATATATATATATGCACGCACGCGTGTGTGTATATATATACACTGAGTTCAATTCTCAGACCGGGAGATGTGTTGTTTCCTTGAGCAAGACACTTTATATCACATTGCTCCAGTTTACTCAGCTGTAGAAATGAGATGCTAGGGACTGGGGTCCATATCGTTCCACTGCAAAGTGGTCGTGGAGGTGCCACGGCAAAAAAGCACCCAGCACTCACTGTAAATGAGGTTGGTGTTAGGAAGGGCATCCAGCTGTAGAAATCAAGCCAGACTCAGTTCCCGTCCCACCCTTGCAAGCAAGGAAAAGCGGAAGTAAAATGATGATGATGACACATATCATCATCATCATCATCATCATCGTTTAACGTCCGTGTTCCACGCTTGCATGGGTTTGGACGGGGGTTTTCCCACTTGAGGCAAGAGTGATTGTCTTGCTCGCATAGGACTGTCTGGCAGGTTTTCTACAGTTGGATGCCCTTCCTAACACCAACCACATTTACAGTGTGGGTCTGGGAGGTTTTTACCGTGTTGCCTACACGGCCACATTACAGCGTGGACTGTGTGTTTTTTTGTCGTGACACCTACACGATCTCATTTGTTTCGGCCTGGATGGTGTGGCACCAACATAACTTTACATAGAAGGGGGCGGTGTGGATGGGGATGGGGGTGGTGGGACGGGGGTGTATTTTGTTAGAGATGCCTACTGACTGTAGTAGGTTTTACTTTGTATTTAGGTAAGGCGGGTCTTCTCTATTACTGAGTACCGCCAAAGGTCTCGGTCCAGTGACATTGTCTTGGTGAGGTGTAAGTGTGTGAGGTCGGAGTTTATCAGCTCGTCCCAGGTTTTTCTGGGTCTGCCTATTCCGTGACTACCGTCTATCTTTATTGCCCTGTACTTTGTTATACAGCTATCGACTTTCATGCGCATCACGTGTCCATACCAACGAAGCCTTCTCTCGAGTAAACAACATCTGATCCCTCTTATTTCTAATTTTTTCCTTAGTTCGTTTATGCTTTGCCGTTCACGTATATTACTGTTACACATCCAGTGGAGCATGCAAGCTTCGTTTCTCTCTAGTCTGCGTATATCCTCTGCACACAATGCCCAGGTCTCACTGCCATGCAACATTGCTGTTCGTATGCAGGCATCGTACAACCTGCCTTTCATTTATATATATATATATACACATACATGCATGCACACATACTTACACACACATGCACATACACACATACCTACACACACATACACACACACACACACATACACACACACATACATATACACACATATACACACATATACACACACACACACACACATACCTACACACACATATACACACATACATTCATTCTTGCTTAGCTATCTACTTCCCTGTTAACATCTTTCTTACCAATCTTCCTACCTACTTCTCTACCCTCAAGTCCCAAGTAAAGGGGGTGGGGCGTGGGGGCCTACCTCCATACCCTCAAATCCCAAATAACGGGGGGGGGGGGGTACATCCCTACCCTCAGAGCCCAAATAATGGGGGGAGGGGAGGGGGGGCCTACCTCGCTACCCTCAAGTCCCAAATAACGGGGTGGGGTGGGGGGTCTTTATTGGAAAATCAATAATTTTTCTAGGTTGAGAGATGGAGAGGGTGGGAGAGACAGTGACAGTGGGAGTTTCGTTCCTCTGTATCCAGATCTGGGGTACAGGTGTGTGTGACTGATTTAATAAGAATGTTCTTGTTTCCTTTTATGTTTGATTAGTATCAATAGAAATGAATCTCTATTGTCTGTTATTGAGACCCCAACCCATCCTATTTATTTTATAACATCAGGGATTTCTAGTAACATATTTTTTTTTGTCATGAATAATTGTTTCTATGTTAGGCACAAGGCCAGCAATTACCCAGTGCATTACTGGTACTTTATTTTATCGACCCCCGTAAGGATGAAAGGCAAAGTCAACCTCGGCGGGATTTGAACTCAGATCGTAAAGGGACGTAACTATGCTGGAAAGCATGGCGTCCGACCCTCTACCGATACTGCCAATCCACCGACCCCTTTTTGTTATGAATAATGTTTTTTAATTCTAAAAAAAATTAATATAAAATTTCACTTGAGTAGATTAGCTTTAATAACCAGGTGGATGGTGGAATAAGAATGAGGGGGGTGGGGAAAACCGGAAAAATTAGTAAGTGTGAGTGGGGGACGATTATTTGAGAACCAAGAGTACCTATCTAGATATCTCCCTTTGGTGGCTATTTCCCCTAGCTAGCTGTCTATCTAAGCTATCTCTCTCTCTCTCTCTTTATCAACATACCTGCTTACCTATCATCTCCAATTTGTTTTCTCTATTTCTATCTCTCTTCCATTTACCCTCCTTCCATCCCCTCTCTCATCCCTTCCCTCCTCCACTCATTTATCCCTCCCTCCCACCCACCCCTCACTAGTGTCCCTCTCCTCTCTATCTCTTATCCCCCCTTCTCTCTCCCAGTCCTTCCCTCCATCTCCCCTCACTCCCCCTGCCCCGTCTCTCTCCACATGGTACTATCTGAAAGATAGATTATAGTGGGGGTATGTTTTAGAAAGCTGATGCTATGTAGCACCACAGCAACCATCCATTCCATGATTTGGCAACGAGAGAGAGAATTCATCAACAGCCATGACAGGAGATATATTGGTAAGTCTGAGAGATGGAATTTAGCTGACAACTTGAGACTCAATAGAAAACCAGCTTAACAGGAACAACTAACTACAATGGAGGATGGAAGAAAGCTATTTGGTGAACCAGTTCCATCAAAGTTATTTCACCACCACCACTACTACCGCTACCACTACCACCACCACCACTGCCACCACCACCACCACCACCACTACCACCACCACCACCACCACCACTACCACTACCACTACCACCACCACCACTACCACCACCACCACCACCACCACTGCCACCACTACCACCACCACTACCACCACCACCACCACCACCACTGCCACCACTACCACCACCACCACCACTACCACCACCACTACCACCATCACCACTACCTCCACTACCATCACCACCACCACCACTACCACCACCACCACCACCACCACCACATCCACTACAAACACCACCACCACCACCACCACCACCACTACCACCACCACTACCATCACCACCAATACCACCACCACCACTACCACCAATACTGCCACCACCACCACCACTACCATCACCACTACCATCACCACCAATACCACCAATACCACCACCACCAATACCACCACCACCACTACTACCACTACCTCCTCTACCACCACCACAACCACCACCACCACCACTACCACCACCAGCACTACCACCACCATCACCAAATAGCTTCACAGAGGATGAAGTACAAGTCCAGCAATTTGAAGGGAAGGGGGGGGCAATTAAATTGACCCCATTACATTACTGGTACTTTATTTTGTAAAGTTAACCTCTGCGGGATTTGAACTCAGACCATAAAAGGACATAACTCCATACTACATAGCAAGGTGTCGGACACTCTACCGATTACACAATCTAAATAATAACAACAAAATAAATGAAATGACAAAGAAATTATGATGGTTTTTACTGTAGGTGTGTGTGTGTGGCTTAGTAGTTACAGCTTGCAATTGTGAGGTTGTGAGTTCGATTCTCGGACTGGGTGATGTGTTGTGTCCTTGAGCAAGACACTTTATTTCACATTGCTCCAGTTTACTCAGCTGTAGAAATGAGATGATAGGAACTGGTACCAAGCAGTATCACACATTACCTTTCCCTTGGACAACATCATATATAATATATATAGTATATATATAGTTGTGATACCACTGGTACCAAGCTGTATCACACATTACCTTTCCCTTGGACAACATCATATATAATATATATATAGTATATATATAGTTGTGATGTCACTGGTACCAAGCTGTATCAGACATTACCTTTCCCTTGGACAACATCATATATAATATATATAGTATATATATAGTTGTGATACCACTGGTACCAAGCTGTATCACACATTACCTTTCCCTTGGACAACATCATATATAATATATATAGTATATATATAGTTGTGATGTCACTGGTACCAAGCTGTATCAGACATTACCTGTCCCTTGGACAACATCATATATAATATATATATAGTATATATATAGTTGTGATGTCACTGGTACCAAGCTGTATCAGACATTACCTTTCCCTTGGACAACATCATATATAATATATATATAGTATATATATAGTTGTGATGTCACTGGTACCAAGCTGTATCAGACATTACCTTTCCCTTGGACAACATCATATATAATATATATAGTATATATATAGTTGTGATGTCACTGGTACCAAGCTGTATCAGACATTACCTTTCCTTTGGACTAGGTTCACTCTCAGTCCTCTTGCTTCCAACTGCTGTTTCAATAACCAGAATTTATTCTCTAGCTCCTCTACTGATTCTGCTATAAGAACCAAATCGTCAGCATAGCGAAGTTCCCATGGACAGCCAATCTTAAACTCCTCTGTATGGCTTGGATAACTATAATGAACAAGAGCGGGCTGAGGACTGAACTCTGATGTACTCCTACTTATATCTGGAATTCCTCACTAAACTCCATTCCTACCCTGACTTTACTGACAGCCCCTCTGTACAAAGTTTCCACTGTCCTCACAAGCCATTCCTCAACACATATTTTCCTTAGGGACCACCACATGACAGATCGGGGTACCCTATCAAAGGCCTTCTCTAGGTCAACATAGTGGCTTATTCTTCTCTAAGAACCTCTCTTGCAATTGTCTCACCAAGAAGAGGGCATCTGTTGTACCTTTCCCAGGCACAAAATCAAACTGCATCTCATCTAGTTTGACCCTTTCTCTAATTAGTTGTGCTAATATCCTTTCTGCCACTTTCATAACCTGATCCATCAGTTTTATACCCCTATAATTGCTCCTCTCCAGAGCATCCCCTTTACCTTTGTAGCAATTTATGAGAATACTGCTGCACCAGTCTTTGGGTATGACACCACCATATATAGCCTGATTGATGATGCTTGCAACCAGTTTAGTGCCTACGTCCCCTGATGCCTTCAGCATCTCAGCAACTATCCCCGACAGTCCAGCAGCCTTACCATTTTTCATTTCCTTAATCGCCTCTTGGACCCTATATTCGTCAATCTCAATAGCTGATCCCTCTGTCGGATCTACTGAGGGTAATTTCTCTCTCTCTCATTCGTTATCCACATTCATTAGTCTCTCATAATGACATTTCCAGCCCCCCTTTTTCTGATCATTCGTGACACTAAGTACACCGGCATCATTCCGGACACATTTATCTCCAACAATATCCTGATTTGCATAGACAAACTGCCTTGCAATATGGAACACTGCACGCCTCTGATCTTCCCATCACAGAACATTGGCAAACCTCCTACTCTCAGCCTCCCTGCATGCTAAATAGACCACATCTAGCTTCTCTCTTAGCGGCTGTATATCCTTCTCTACTCCCACCCTTTTTCCAAGCCTTCCATGCTAGTCTTTTGTCTCTAATGGCCTTATCTATTGTGCTGTTCTACCACCAGGTTACTCTCTGTCTGGTTGGAGCTCCAGCCACAAGTTTCATCAGTAGCCTGCAGTAAGTTGTCACGTAAGAACTTCCAGTTATCATCTATGTCATACGACTCTAAATCGTCTTCTTTTTCGTCATACACATCTTGAAGGGCTTTCATAAATTTGTATTTTAGTGAAAGGTCTTTTAGCTTCCAGACCTTTCTTCTCCACACCTTCCTGTATGTCTCATTCCAGCTCTTGCTTACTGAGATATCACTAACGACTAACCTATGCTCTGGGGTACATTCTTCCCCAGGGTGTGCCTTGGTATTAGACACTATCTGCCTGTCCCGCTGCCTAACTAATAAAAAGTCAATCTGGCTTATGTGCTCGCCTGATTTGTAGGTTATTAGGTGGTTGGCAGGTTTCTGGAAGTTAGTGTTGCAAATGGTCAGTGTACTTGCATCACAAAATTCAAGAAGTCTCACTACTTCTTCATTTCTTGAGCCGTAACCGTGCCCACCATGTACCCCAGTGTAACCATCCTGGAGCTGTCCAACCTGACCATTGAAGTCCTCTGCTAGCTTAACGATGTCTCCGTCCTCTGTCATTGCAGCTGTTTGTAATAGCAGTCTTTCTCTTCTTTACCTAGGCAGCTGTTTGTAATAGTCTTTCTCTTCTCTGCCTAGGCCTGCTTGGGGAGCATAGGCAGAGATGATTGTCAGTAGTCTCCTGCCTACAACTAATCTAAGCTTAATTATTCGATTAACTCAAACTACCTCTATTGTCTTATTGATCCACCTGTCAGCCAGTAATATGCCCACCCCACCTAACCCATCATCATTACCTACCCAGAAAAGCTTATAACTAAGATGTTTGCTTGCAATTAGTCTTGCAGAGGCACCTCTCCATCTCACATTTTGCACGCAGCACACATCCACATGCCTTCTCTCCAGCATTTCTACCTGTGAGAGTGCCAACATTAAGAGTTGCAACCCTGAGATGTGATGTCTTCATATTTTTTTGTTTCTTTTCCTTTAGTGCGATTGCTTGAATACGGTCGGGGGGTTCTCACACATGGCCACACCAACCACCCTACTAATGTGTGCATCCCTAACATGGTATATACTTGTTGCTGTGCTAATAATCGTTTTGGCATTGATACACTGGTTGGATACGCTTCCTAGCACCAGTGCCACTTTACAGCATGGACTGGGTGCTTTTATTCGTGCCACCAGCTCTAGAGAGGATGTCTTACTGGACTCATGGGCCCTCTGTACCTCTACATTTTACAGCATGGCCATAAGAAAAAAAAAAAAAAAAAAAAAAAATCACACACACTTATTGACACTCATGGCACACACACACGCTCACTCACACACCAACCAACACTCATGCATACAAACACACACACAGACACATACATATATTACCGTCAGTATTGATACAAGATCATGTCAACAGTTGACTTTAGAAGGAGTTCATATAATAGAAGCCGAGTGTTACAGTTCAGTATTTTTATAATAACAATAATTGTTTGCTTTACAGCATAGAGTAACGGCCCTCCATGCTCTGGGCCCAAAACAAGGTACCAGCAATGTGCTGGGACAATTGCTGCCCCATGCCAAGAACAGAATAGTTATTACTATTATTATAGTTGTTTTCTTCTTAAGGCCTGATCGTTGGTGGATGGTGTCAGTGATGGTGATGGTGTATGGTGTCAGTGATGGTGGTGATGGTGTATGTTGTCAGTGATGGTGATGATGGTGTATGGTGTCAGTGATGGTGATGGCAGTTGTTGTTGTCGTTGTTGCTGCTGCTGCTGCTGTTGTTGCTGCTGCTGCTGTTGTTGCTGTTCATTTCACTGATGCTGCTGCTGCTGCAGGCAATGGTGTTGTTGTTGCTGTTGTTGTAGTCGCTGGGTTGAAATTTGGTCACTTCGCGCGTGTGATATATACACATACACATATACACACACGCATATATATATACACATATATATATATATAGTATATATATATACATATATATATATAGTTGTGATGTCACTGGTACCAAGCTGTATGAGACATTACCTTTCCCTTGGACAACATCATCATCTTCGTTTAATGTCCATTTTCCACGCTAGCATGTGTTAGAAGGGAGTTGTCCCACTTGAGGCAAGGCTGGTCAGGTGACCGTGTCTCACTCATATAGGACTATCTGGCAGGTTTTCTATGGCTGGATGCCCTTCCTAACACCAACCACATTTAGTGGAACTGGGAACTTTTTACCGTGTTATCTACACGGCATCATATATATATATCTAAAACAGAGAATGTCTGTCTGTCTGACTCTAAAACTCGAGAACCACCCAACCGATTGTTTTCAAACTTTACACATGTAATACTTATGGTTGTGTGAGTGTTTTGAGCAAAAAGTATTTCAAATTTTCAATGCCCTAGGGACCGCATTAGGCGCCGAACGTTGCGCCCTTATAATATCTATCTGTATGCCTGGCTGTCTGCATTACAACATTATGACGCTATATGTGTGTGTGTGTGTATATATGTATATATATAGTGTGTATATATATATATATATATATATAGTGCAACGTTTTTCGAAATATTTACTTCTGCGTTCACAGATTGATTTTTTTTTAGTTTCAGAAGACCCCGTTAAGGTTGAAAGCAGCGAATCTTTGCTTAAACTTTAATCTGTTATTTTAATATATATATATATATATATATATATATATATATATATATATATATATATATATAATTATATATTCGTGTACAGATATTTTTGCATACACAAAAATAAAATATAAACAGCAGCAAAAACAACAACAAAAAAGAGGGGGAACGCAATTACATGCTTTTGAAAAATCGTAATGGAAAAGGATTTGCCTATTCACCGAAGGTGACTTCACTTTTTATTAGGACTTCTGCATCAATTGGTGAACATACAACGAAACATTGAAAGGAGTAAGACCACACCACTCTCCACCTCTGCAGTCCCACATACTTACTGCTCTGTAACTATTGCTTTCATTGTACCATAGCATAACAGTAAGACCACACCACTCTCCACCTCTGCAGTCCCACATACTTACTGCTCTGTAACTATTGCTTTCATTGTACCATAGCACAACAGTAAGACAACACCACTCTCCACCTCTGCAGTCCCACATACTTACTGCTCTGTAACTATTGCTTTCATTGTACCATAGCACAACAGTAAGACCACACCACTCTCCACCACTGCAGTCCCACATACTTACTGCTCTGTAACTATTGCTTTCATTGTACCATAGCACAACAAATACATGTTCGGTTTGTCGAATGCCTTTTTACTTAACCCTATCTTCTTGGCTTTCGTGGGTTGAACATTTTACTCTCAGGCACCCAATTAAGTTAAACCCCTGGTAATCTATGACAAATTCTTTTCTATAAGCACAAAATGTAGACACCATCCTCAGGCCGAGGTATTCCGTACTTCTCTGTACTGTTTCAGAAAGGAGGGATAAACATGCCAATCTATGTTCAGAAACCTGAACAACGCCAGGCCATTCTGCTAGTATATAATATATATATAGTATATATATAGTGGTGATGTCATTGGTAGCAAGCTGTATCAGACATTACCTTTCCCTTGGACAACATTATATATAATACTAGCAGAATGGCCCAGCGTTGCTCGGGATTCTAAACATAGATTGGCATGTTTATCCCTCCTTTCTGAAACAGTTTTGTCGTGTGTTCACCAATTGATGCAGAAGTCCTAATAAAAAGTGAAATCACCTTGGGTGAATAGGCAAATAAGTTTCCATTTAAGATTTTTCAAAAGCATGAAATTGCGTTCCCCCTCTTTTTTGTTGTTGTTTTTGCTGCTGTTGGTGTGATAGCAGCCCTTGGTCGTACTACTAACACAGTCTCGTCCTTCTTCAGCCAACCGTGTATAACCCCTTCTGCCTCGTCAACAATGAGAACAATATTTGCTGTAGGGTTCTTATATATTTGATATATATTTACCCTTATCGCGCCTCATGAAATAAATACGTTTGTTTATATTTTGCTATTGTGTATGCAAAACTATCTGTACACGAATATATAATTATATATATATAACAGATTAAAGTTTAAGTGAAGAATCTCTGCTTTTACCCTTAACGGGATCTTCTGAAACTAAAAAAAATCAATCTGTGAACTCAGAAGTAAATATTTTGGAAAACGTTACAAACTATATATATATATATACACACACAGATAGCGTCATAATGTTATAATCCAGAGACAGCAGACATACAGACAGATATTATAAGGGTGCAACGTTGTAGCTATGAATCTATCTAAAAAGACAGACTAAGAAAGACAGAGATATCACTAACCGGCGCCTAATGCGGTCCCTAGGGCATTGAAAATTTGAAATACTTTTGCTCAAAACACTCACACGACCATAAGTATTACATGTGCAAAGTTTGAAAAAAATTGGTTGGGTGGTTCTCGAGTTTTAGCGAGTCAGACACATTCTCTGTTTTAAATATGTAGATATATATATAGTATATATATATAGTTGTGATGTCACTGGTACCAAGCTGTATCAGACATTACCTTTCCCTTGGACAACATCATATATAATATATATAGTATATATATAGTTGTGATGTCACTGGTACCAAGCTGTATCAGACATTACCTGTCCCTTGGACAACATCATATATAATATATATAGTATATATATAGTTGTGATGTCACTGGTACCAAGCTGTATCAGACATTACCTTTCCCTTGGACAACATCATATATATAATATATATATATAGTATATATATAGTTGTGATGTCACTGGTACCAAGCTGTATCAGACATTACCTTACCCTTGGACAACATCTTATATAATATATATATAGTATATATATAGTTGTGATGTCACTGGTGCCAAGCTGTATCAGACATTACCTTTCTCTTGGACAACATCATATATAATATATATATAGTATATATATAGTTGTGATGTCACTGGTACCAAGCTGTATCAGACATTACCTTTCTTGGACAACATCATATATAATATATATATAGTATATATATAGTTGTGATGTCACTGGTACCAAGCTGTATCAGACATTACTTTACCCTTGGACAACATCATATATAATATATATATAGTATATATATAGTTGTGATGTCACTGGTACCAAGCTGTATCAGACATTACCTTTCTTGGACAACATCATATATAATATATATATAGTATATATATAGTTGTGATGTCACTGATACCAAGCTGTATCAGACATTACCTTACCCTTGGACAACATCATATATAATATATATATAGTATATATATAGTTGTGATGTCACTGGTACCAAGCTGTATCAGACATTA
This sequence comes from Eledone cirrhosa, assembly GCA_964016885.1. Taxonomy (NCBI): domain Eukaryota; kingdom Metazoa; phylum Mollusca; class Cephalopoda; order Octopoda; family Eledonidae; genus Eledone; species Eledone cirrhosa. The sequence goes on from OZ024744.1 coordinate 116,973,869, forward strand.
CCTTTCTCTTGGACAACATCATATATAATATATATAGTATATATATAGTTGTGATGTCACTGGTACCAAGCTGTATCAGACATTACTTTACCCTTGGACAACATCATATATAATATATATAGTATATATATAGTTGTGACGTCACTGGTACCAAGCTGTATCAGACATTACCTTTCCCTTGGACAACATCATATATAATATATATAGTATATATATAGTTGTGATGTCACTGGTACCAAGCTGTATCAGACATTACCTTTCCCTTGGACAACATCATATATATAATATATATATATAGTATATATATAGTTGTGATGTCACTGGTACCAAGCTGTATCAGACATTACCTTTCCCTTGGACAACATCATATATAATATATATAGTATATATATAGTTGTGATGTCACTGGTACCAAGCTGTATCAGACATTACCTGTCCCTTGGACAACATCATATATAATATATATAGTATATATATAGTTGTGATGTCACTAGTACCAAGCTGTATCAGACATTACCTTTCCCTTGGACAACATCTTATATAATATATATAGTATATATATAGTTGTGATGTCACTGGTACCAAGCTGTATCAGACATTACCTTTCCCTTGGACAACATCTTATATAATATATATAGTATATATATAGTTGTGATGTCACTGGTACCAAGCTGTATCAGACATTACCTTTCCCTTGGACAACATCATATATAATATATATAGTATATATATAGTTGTGATGTCACTGGTACCAAGCTGTATCAAACATTACCTTTCCCTTGGACAACATCATATATAATATATATATATAGTATATATATAGTTGTGATGTCACTGGTACCAAGCTGTATCAGACATTACCTGTCCCTTGGACAACATCATATATAATATATATAGTATCTATAGAGTTGTGATGTCACTGGTACCAAGCTGTATCAAACATTACCTTTCTCTTGGACAACATCATATATAATATATATAGTATATATATAGTTGTGATGTCACTGGTACCAAGCTGTATCAGACATTACCTTTCCCTTACACAACATCATATATAATATATATAGTATATATATAGTTGTGATGTCACTGCTACCAAGCTGTATCAGACATTACCTTTCTCTTGGACAACAACATATATAATATATATATAGTATATATATAGTTGTGATGTCACTGGTACCAAGCTGTATCAGACATTACCTTTCCCTTGGACAACATCATATATAATATATATAGTATATATATAGTTGTGATGTCACTGGTACCAAGCTGTATCAGACATTACCTTTCTCTTGGACAACATCATATATAATATATATAGTATATATATAGTTGTGATGTCACTGGTACCAAGCTGTATCAGACATTACCTTTCCCTTGGACAACATCATATATAATATATATAGTATATATATAGTTGTGATGTCACTGGTACCAAACTGTATCAGATATTACCTTTCTCTTGGACAACAACATATATAATATATATATAGTATATATATAGTTGTGATGTCACTGGTACCAAGCTGTATCAGACATTACCTTTCCCATGGACAACATCATATATAATATATATATAGTATATATATAGTTGTGATGTCACTGGTACCAAGCTGTATTAGACATTACCTTTCTCTTGGACAACATCATATATAATATATATAGTATATATATAGTTGTGGTGTCACTGGTACCAAGCTGTATCAGACATTACCTGTCCCTTGGACAACATCATATATAATATATATAGTATATATATAGTTGTGATGTCACTGGTACCAAGCGGTATCAGACATTACCTTTCTCTTGGACAACATCATATATAATATATATATAGTATATATATAGTTGTGATGTCACTGGTACCAAGCTGTATAAGACATTACCTTTCCCTTGGACAACATCATATATAATATATATATATAGTATATATATAGTTGTGATGTCACTGGTACCAAGCTGTATCAGACATTACCTTTCCCTTGGACAACATCATATATAATATATATAGTATATATATAGTTGTGATGTCACTGGTACCAAGCTGTATCAGACATTACCTTTCCCTTGGACAACATCATATATAATATATATATAGTATATATATAGTTGTGATGTCACTGGTACCAAGCTGTATCAGACATTACCTTTCTCTTGGACAACATCATATATAATATATATAGTATATATATAGTTGTGATGTCACTGGTACCAAGCTGTATCAGACATTACCTTTCCCTTGGACAACATCATATATAATATATATAGTATATATATAGTTGTGATGTAACTGGTACCAAGCTGTATCAGACATTACCTTTCTCTTGGACAACATCATATATATAATATATATATAGTATATATATAGTTGTGATGTCACTGGTACCAAGCTGTATCAGACATTACCTTTCCCTTGGACAACATCATATATAATATATATAGTATATATATAGTTGTGATGTCACTGGTACCAAGCTGTATCAGACATTACCTTTCCCTTGGACAACATCATATATAATATATATAGTATATATATAGTTGTGATGTCACTGGTACCAAGCTGTATCAGACATTACCTTTCCCTTGGACAACATCATATATAATATATATAGTATCTATATAGTTGTGATGTCACTGGTACCAAGCGGTATCAGACATTACCTTTCTCTTGGACAACATCATATATAATATATATATAGTATATATATAGTTGTGGTGTCACTGGTACCAAGCTGTATCAGACATTACCTTTCTCTTGGATAACATCATATATAATATATATAGTATATATATAGTTGTGATGTCACTGGTACCAAGCTGTATCAGACATTACCTTTCTCTTGGACAACATCATATATAATATATATATAGTATATATATAGTTGGATGTCACTGGTACCAAGCTGTATCAGACATTACCTTTCCCTTGGACAACATCATATATAATATATATAGTATATATATAGTTGTGATGTCACTGGTACCAAGCTGTATCAGACATTACCTTTCCCTTGGATAACATCAGTGGTATGGAGAGAGGGGAGAGACTAGTATACATGGGTGACTGCTGGTCTTCCACAAACAACCTTGCCTGACTTGTGCCTTGGAGGGGGAACTTTCTAGGTACAAATTCCATGATGATTTCTGACTGAAAGAGATCTTCATTGTTTTGTTATAATCTGTTTGATATTGCATTTCTTAAATATTCCATATTTATTAAAACACAAAATTAGAATTTAGCTTTTCGCTCTAACATAGCAGATATGTAAATATATTTGTGAGTTTTATATCAAACTAGCAGTGGTACCCGGCGTTGCACGGGATAAGGTATTTTGGAATGCGGGCCGCCAACAGACCTAATCGTGGAAAAATTGCATGCCTGGACAATATGTAAAGAAAATAAACCGAATACTCTGATGGCTGGATAATCTTTAAGATTTTCCTCGAAGAAGCAGGAAAAATGCAGGTTTTCACCTAATGCGGGCCTGACTTGGGGGATCAAGAAAATGAATTTTTTTATGTGCATAATATACCTTGAAATTTCTGGAAAATCGGCTAGACGTAACGCCTAAAAAACGCCCTAAAAAGCTGAAAAAATGAAGTTTTTCACCTAATGCAGGCCCTAGTCCATAAAAAAGTTGAATTTGTTTTGCTCACAGTATGAAGAGACTGACTAATACGTAGTTACAATTTCAAGGAAATCGATCTGACGTAAGGCCTAAAAAAAACCCTAAAAAGCTGAAAAAATGCAGTTTTTCACCTAATGTGGGCTCTAGGGGATCAAAAATTTTAATTTATGTGCATAACACTCCCTGAAACATAAGTAATACACATGTTATCATCATCATCATCATCATCATTTTACGTCCGCTTTTCCCTGCTTGCAAGGATGGGACGGGAACTGATTCTGGCTTGATTTCTACAGCTGGATGCCCTTCTTAACACCAACCTCATTTTACAGTGAGTGCTGGGTGCTTTTTTGCTGTGGCACCTACACGTCCACTTTACAGTGTGGGCTGGGTGCTTTTTTTTGCCGTGGCACCTGCACGACCACTTTGCAGTGGAATGATAGGGACCCCAGTCCCTATCATCTCATTTCTACAGCTGAGTAAACTGGAGCAATGTGAAATAAAGTTTCTTGCTCAAGGAAACAACACATCACCCGGTCTGAGAATTGAACTCACAACCTTTCGATTGCAAGGCCAATGCTCTAACCACTAAGCCATGTGAAGTTTGAAAAAATCAGTTGGGTACTTCTCGAGTTTTAGGGATTCAAACTCACACACACACAGACATCCCCAGTTTTATATATGAAGATAATAATTGTTTCTACTTTTGGCACAAGGCCAGCAATTATCCCAGTGAATTACTGGTACTTATTTTATCGACCCCCGTAAGGATGAAAGGCAAAGTTAACCTCGGCGAGATTTGAACTCAGATCATAAAGGGAGGTAACTCTATGCTTCAAAGCATGGCGTCCGACTCTCTACCGATACTGCCAATCCACCACCCTTGATAATAATTGTTTCTTATGTAGGCACAAGGCCAGCAATTTTAGGGGGAGGGAAAAGTCAATGAAATCGACCCCAGTGCGTGACTGCTACTTTATTTTATCGACCCCGTAAGGATGAAAGGCAAAGTTAACTTCAGCGGGATTTGAACTCAGATCATAAAGGGCCGTAGCTCTATGCAACAAAGCATGGCGTCCGACCCTCTACCGATACTGCCAATCCACCAAATAATTGTTTCTACTTTAGGCACAAGGCCAGCAATTACCCAGTGCATTACTGGTACTTTATTTTATCGACCCCGTAAGGATGAAAGGCAAAGTCAACCTCGGCGGGATTTGAACTCAGATCATAAAGGGATGTAACTATGCTGGAAAGCATGGCGTCCGACCCTCTACCGATACTGCCAATCCACCAAATAATATTATTTGATCTGTTTCCAAGCAAACAGCCTCATTATGCTGTGTTTTAGATGACCATTGTAGCCTGTTGTTCTAGCGCTCTGTGTCACTGCTAGAACAACAAAATGACAATGGTCATCTAAAACTTAGCATGATGAGGCTGTTTGCTTGGAAACAAACAACTGAAATAATTTTATTATTAGATATAAGGGCGGTGAATTGGCAGTATCGGTAGAGGGTTGGACGCCATGCTTTGCAGCATAGTTACGTCCCTTTACAGTCTGAGTTCAAATCCCGCCAAGGTTAACTTTGCCTTTCATCCTCACAGGGTCGATAAAATAAAGTACCAGTAATGTACTGGGTAATTGCTGGCCTTGTGCCAAAAGTAGAAACAATTATTATTTGATATAAAAACTCACAAATTATTTTCTATATTTATTAATCAATAACAAAAAACAATAGCGGCTTCTCTGCTAATCATCAAAGTTAAGGTTATTTGACAAAAGTATGGCTGTTTGTTATTTTAAACAAACAATAATTGTTTTAAAAATATGTGACGTGATGTTGACGTAACTAATAGTTATTTTCTTATGTACTGTGTGGTGGTGGTGTGTGTGGTGGTGTGTCGGTTGGTGTGATGGTGGTGTGTAATGGTGGTGTGAAGGTGTGTTTGGTGGTGGTGTGCCAGTGTGGTGGCGTATCTGTATATTTATATTTCCCTTAGGTCAGTATTGTGTGTTTGTGTATGGTTGTTGTTGTTATTCCATTCGTTCTTTCCGTTCAACTTTGGTCTTCTTAGTTCTATCTCAGTTGCTTCTCTGATTTGCCTACCTGGTGAGTCATTTCTATGTTTAGGTATTATATCAATTTCTATGTTGTCTATATTACCATCATGTCTTTGTCTGGCATGTTCGTATAGTACCAAACCGTTTTTTTGTCCCTTTAGTTACCCCCAGGGAATGTCGTTGTCATGTTTCTGCAAGTACCCTCTGTACATCTTATGCTATAGACTACATTTCTAATTTTACAATTTATCTGGGGGTTCATTCTACATATAACACATTTCTTATTAGTACAGTGGGTTTTCATATATATACATACATGCATACACACACACACACACACATATATACATACAAACATGCATGCATGCATATACTTGCATACATACACTCGCATACATAAACACAGATTCATATACACACATACATACATCTGTGTGTATATATATATATATATATATATAGCAAAGGAAAAGTGGTAAGAAACTAGGTGGACCATAACGCACCTAAGTACTCAATACTTAGGGTAGTGGAGTGGGTAATAGGAGTAAGTAAGACCCCGACGGCTGAGCTCAAGCCGTTTCGACGGCTAATTCTGTACTGAATCAATTCAGTACAGAATTAGCCGTCGAAACAGGCTTGAGCTCAGCCGTCGGGGTCTTACTTACTCCTATATATTAATATATATATGTGTGTATAGCATGTATGAGATTATTTCTCCATGATATACTTTGGTATGTTGTTTATATGTAATAGAATCCTGATTTGTGGAGATTTAATTGATCTGTTGACTGGTTTTCTAGTTACTTATTTATATAGCCTTTTCCTGTGTACTTATATATATGTACTTGTGTGTATGTATGTACTTGTCTATATGTACTTGTGTGTATGTGTATACATATGTATATATGTACATGTATATATGTTTATATGTGTGTATATGTATGTACGTACTTGTCTATATGTATATGTACTTGTTTGTGTATGTATATGTATTATATATGTACTTGTATATATGTGTATATGTATATATGTACTTGTATATATGTGTATATGTATATATGTACTTGTGTGTGCATCTATCGGTATATGTGTTGATCTGTGTATATCTGTATATATATATAAAGACAAAGTTTTCTGTATGTGTGTGTGGACAATCTTTAATGAAGGCTCATATATTCTAAACCATTTATGCGATTTCTTTGAAATTTTTTACAGAGCTTCTCCTTGTACAAAACCTGTACATGATCTACAAAGGCTTTCAAAAATCGAGATTGGAGCCTTTGGAGACATTAAAAAAGTTTTGGTTATTTGTGTGAATTTTCGTGATTAAGACAAGAGTTATCTTTAAGTAAGACAAGAGGTATCTTTCGTAATTCGGCTCATTCGGATTTTTATTTACTCTTTGTACTTGAAACAAAAAGTACGCTTCCTTGAGACTAACAATATCATTTTGTATATTTCACAACCAACAATTTCTAACAGATTACTAAGTTAAGTTATAGATTTGACATTGTATAATTTACCGTTTCAAGCTTGATGTTCATATATTAAGTGATGTCATAACTTTTACAATATTATGCTTTGTACATAATAGTGTCTATTATTTACTTCACTTCTCTATTTCATGATGTGCTTTTACTGTTGTCAAAAAAGACACCGAGTTCACATATTAATTATTTCGCTGGAATAGTGCCTAAGGTTTTCATGTTTACATAAAGTACCTTTTTCTTCTATGTATTCAAATTTACTTTGTTTAGTTTAATGAGCTACATGGAAATCTACTTGAATCGTCCAAAGGACGGGTAGTTTAGCTAGTATATGTCTATGTGTGTCTCCCGGTATATGTGTTGATCTGTGTATATATATATATATGTGTATCTATCGGTATATATGTTGATCTGTATATATATATATATATATATATATATATATATATATGTGTGTGTGTATATGTGTATCTATCGGTATATATGTTGATTTATATATATATATGTGTGTATGCAATGGTGTGGAATCAATGCCACAAACATTATCTTCATCTATTTTACTTACTCTGGTTTTGCCAAATGGGATTCTTGTCCCATTTTTTACTTTCTATTTTATTCTATTTATTTTATGTTTCTAAAGTTTAATTCTTTAATTCTTATTTTTGGTACAAACATTGGTACCAATGTTTGGTACCAAATTTTGGTATCAAATGTTGGTACAAATATTTGGTTTTCCTGTGGAAGATTTTAAAGATTAATGTAAAGTATCCCACATATATTTCTGACTTTTTTCTTGGGGGTGAGAGATAAAAACATGATAAACCTTTTATAAAAGTGTGTGTATATATAATATGTGTGTATGTGTGTGTATATATATATATATATAGGTGTGCATATATATATAAAGGTGTATGTATAGGTGTATATGTATATATGTATTTGTATATAAGTGTATGTCTGTGTATAATGTTTGATTAAACTAATAGCTAGAAAGTCTGTTGACCAATTGACTATTGAGCCTTCTGATTCTCTTGTGTTTTCTAGTTGTTCATTGTGTTAACTTGTGGAGGTATGTGGCCTAGTGGTAAGTGTGTTAGACTGGGTTGTGTGTTGTGTTCTTGAACAAAACACTTCATTTCACATTACTCCAGTATACTACAGTGGAGGTATGGGGTGGCCTAGTGGTAAGGGTGTTAGACTGGGTTGTGTGTTGTGTTCTTGAACAAGACACTTCATTTCACATTACTCCAGTATACTACAGTGGAGGTATGTGGTGGCCTAGTGGTAATCGTGTTAGACTGGGTTGTGTGTTGTGTTCTTGAACAAGACACTTAATTTCACATTACTCCAGTATACTACAGTGGAGGTATGTGGTGGCCTAGTGGTAAGGGTGTTAGACTGGGTTGTGTGTTGTGTTCTTGAACAAGACACTTCATTTCACATTACTCCAGTATACTCAGTTGAAAATGGACACTAGCAGGAATAGCTGGGTGTTTTACCCAGGCGGAGTCTTGTACCCTTGAAAATAATTAAGAAGCTGTAGTGATTTAATATAACAAACCTTGCAACATAACTTAACAAAGGTTCTTACATAAAATTATGATGAAGTTTTTTAGATAAATATAAACACTTTGTACAAACAGTTTTGTATAATAGAACCCGGGGTGTTTGGAACACAACTTAACAAAGGTTCTCACATATAATTATGATGGAAAGATTTTAGATAAATAAAGTCATTAAAAAGAAAGACATTTTAGTATCATAGAACCAGGGGTGGTTCCGTTGGTGTCAATAGGGATAAAAATATTTACCCCAGTTTATTAAGGATGTCAACAGATGTTGACAGCTGAAACTTCTCTTCCTTGACTACAAAATAGAATATATATTAATATTACACTTTCTTTCTATATTAACTCTTGACCCTTTAGCATTTACATTACTCTATATTTACTATTATATTTTCACAGTAACATTACCTCACATAAATATCTCACATAATATCGAATCTATGGGATTTTGATATTATTTATTTTAAGAACAATACCTTAACATCAGTATGAGCAGCCGGTTATAGCTGATTTGAACAGAAAGAAATGAGAGAATTCTGGCCGGATATGGCCGGTTTAAATGCTAAAGGGTTAATATCCCAAAGTACATGGAACTACGTTAGTAAGCTGGTAACACTACAAATTGTCACTGCAATCTGACCACTAGTAAAGATACTATAAACATTTGAAATAACAAAACTGTTTTTAGATATTTTCTGCTAAATCATTACAAGATGTTAATAACCAGAAAAAGATAACTAAATGATCTGTTAGAAAAGACAAAATAAGAATGGCTCAAATCTATTAAATTTCTCATCAGAATCTAGCTTTTTCAAACCATATTTTTACATATTTCACTTTACATTTTTCTCATGTGGATGTTGTCCATCTATTAACAGGAAGTATTTGTTGGCCATAGAAAAATGACAGCTAAACTATGCTAAACATAATTGACTGGATATTATTATTACTTTACTAACACCAATCTGTTAAGAATACCATAGCTATTAACATAAACAAATATATTTAACGGCCAGCAGACACAACCAGCACACCTCGGACATGACAACAACAATAAATACCTCTCAGATGAAAAGATTAAGAAATGCCGACAGAGCGTTATCTGTTGAAACATGATGTCATTTGCTGTGTATATATTATATTGATATATAATGGCGAGTCAGCAGAGTGTTGACAATGATGACAACTGTCATCTGGCTTGCAGCATCTATGTTATAAGACCATGTTCATGCCACCTGTCAGGAGAGGAAAGTTACCACAAAAAGGTATGATTTGTCTATTTCATATTATTGTGTCGGTGTGCCTCTCGCTCTCTCTCTCTCTATATGTGTGTGTGTGTGTGGGGTGGGGGGGGATGTGTGGGGATGTGTAGATCCTGAGTAAAATAAAGGGGTAACCACAGTAAATAAGGTATTAAAATTTACACACACACACTTACACAGACACACACACACACACACACACACATACACACACAAACGCACTTACACATACACACACACACAAACACATACAAACACACTTACAGACACACACACACACACACACACACTTACAGACACACACATACACACACACACACACACACAAACACACTACACAGACAGACATACAGACAGACACGCACACACACACTTACAGACACACACACACACACACACACACACACACACATACACACACACACATACACACACACACACAAACACACTACACAGACAGACATACAGACAGACACACACACACACATACACACAGTTACAGACTCACACACACACCAGTTGGCTTTTCTGATGATTTCTTT
>OZ024744.1:116989424-117056924 GCA_964016885.1 Eledone cirrhosa
TCTCTCTCATCCTGACATCATGTTAGCATGGGTTTGACAGGTCCTTCCCTGAATCTCTCCACTACTGACTTCCTTCTTCTCTCTCTCTCTCATCCTGACATCATGTTAGCATGGGTCTGACAGGTCCTTCCCTGAATCTCTCCATTACTGACTTCCTTCTTCTCTCTCTCTCTCATCCTGACATCATGTTAGCATGGGTCTGACAGGTCCTTCCCTGAATCTCTCCACTACTGACTTCCTTCTTCTCTCTCTCTCTCATCCTGACATCATGTTAGCATGGGTCTGACAGGTCCTTCCCTGAATCTCTCCACTACTCAGTTCCTTCTTCTCTCTCTCTCTCTCATCCTGACAGCATGTTAGCATGGGTTTGACAGGTCCTTCCCTGAATCTCTCCACTACTGACTTCCTTCTTCTCTCTCTCTCTAATCCTGACATCATGTTAGCATGGGTTTGACAGGTCCTTCCCTGAATCTCTCCACTACTGACTTCCTTCTTCTCTCTCTCTCTCATCCTGACATCATGTTAGCATGGGTCTGACAGGTCCTTCCCTGAATCTCTCCACTACTTAGTTCCTTCTTCTCTCTCTCTCTCATCCTGACATCATGTTAGCATGGGTCTGACAGGTCCTTCTCTGAATCTCTCCACTACTGACTTCCTTCTTCTCTCTCTCTCTCATCCTGACATCATGTTAGCATGGGTTTGACAGGTCCTTCCCTGAATCTCTCCACTACTGACTTCCTTCTTCTCTCTCTCTCTCATCCTGACATCATGTTAGCATGGGTTTGACAGGTCCTTCCCTGAATCTCTCCACTACTGACTTCCTTCTTCTCTCTCTCTCTCATCCTGACATCATGTTAGCATGGGTCTGACAGGTCCTTCCCTGAATCTCTCCACTACTGACTTCCTTCTTCTCTCTCTCTCTCATCCTTACAGCATGTTAGCATGGGTTTGACAGGTCCTTCCCTGAATCTCTCCACTACTGACTTCCTTCTTCTCTCTCTCTCTCATCCTTACAGCATGTTAGCATGGGTTTGACAGGTCCTTCCCTGAATCTCTCCACTACTAACTTCCTTCTTCTCTCTCTCTCTCATCCTTACAGCATGTTAGCATGGGTTTGACAGGTCCTTCCCTGAATCTCTCCACTACTGACTTCCTTCTTCTCTCTCTCTCTCATCCTTACAGCATGTTAGCATGGGTCTGACAGGTCCTTCCCTGAATCTCTCCACTACTGACTTCCTTCTTCTCTCTCTCTCTCATCCTGACATCATGTTAGCATGGGTTTGACAGGTCCTTCCCTGAATCTCTCCACTACTGACTTCCTTCTTCTCTCTCTCTCTCATCCTGACATCATGTTAGCATGGGTTTGACAGGTCCTTCCCTGAATCTCTCCACTACTTAGTTCCTTCTTCTCTCTTTCTCTCATCCTGACATCATGTTAGCATGGGTTTGACAGGTCCTTCCCTGAATCTCTCCACTACTGACTTCCTTCTTCTCTCTCTCTCTCATCCTGACATCATGTTAGCATGGGTTTGACAGGTCCTTCCCTGAATCTCTCCACTACTGACTTCCTTCTTCTCTCTCTCTCTCATCCTGACATCATGTTAGCATGGGTTTGACAGGTCCTTCCCTGAATCTCTCCACTACTGACTTCCTTCTTCTCTCTCTCTCTCATCCTGACATCATGTTAGCATGGGTTTGACAGGTCCTTCCCTGAATCTCTCCACTACTTAGTTCCTTCTTCTCTCTCTCTCTCATCCTGACATCATGTTAGCATGGGTTTGACAGGTCCTTCCCTGAATCTCTCCACTACTGACTTCCTTCTTCTCTCGCTCTCTCATCCTGACATCATTTTAGCATGGGTTTGACAGGTCCTTCCCTGAATCTCTCCACTACTGACTTCCTTCTTCTCTCTCTCTCTCATCCTGACATCATGTTAGCATGGGTCTGACAGGTCCTTCCCTGAATCTCTCCACTACTTAGTTCCTTCTTCTCTCTCTCTCTCATCCTGACATCATGTTAGCATGGGTTTGACAGGTCCTTCCCTGAATCTCTCCACTACTCAGTTCCTTCTTCTCTCTCTCATCATGACAGCATGTTAGCATGGGTCTGACAGGTCCTTCCCTGAATCTCTCCACTACTGACTTCCTTCTTCTCTCTCTCTCTCATCCTGACATCATGTTAGCATGGGTTTGACAGGTCCTTCCCTGAATCTCTCCACTACTGACTTCCTTCTTCTCTCTCTCTCTCATCCTGACATCATGTTAGCATGGGTCTGACAGGTCCTTCCCTGAATCTCTCCATTACTGACTTCCTTCTTCTCTCTCTCTCTCATCCTGACATCATGTTAGCATGGGTCTGACAGGTCCTTCCCTGAATCTCTCCACTACTGACTTCCTTCTTCTCTCTCTCTCTCATCCTGACATCATGTTAGCATGGGTCTGACAGGTCCTTCCCTGAATCTCTCCATTACTGACTTCCTTCTTCTCTCTCTCTCATCCTGACATCATGTTAGCATGGGTCTGACAGGTCCTTCCCTGAATCTCTCCACTACTCAGTTCCTTCTTCTCTCTCTCTCTCTCATCCTGACAGCATGTTAGCATGGGTTTGACAGGTCCTTCCCTGAATCTCTCCACTACTGACTTCCTTCTTCTCTCTCTCTCTCATCCTGACATCATGTTAGCATGGGTCTGACAGGTCCTTCCCTGAATCACTCCACTACTGACTTCCTTCTTCTCTCTCTCTCTCATCCTGACATCATGTTAGCATGGGTTTGACAGGTCCTTCCCTGAATCTCTCCACTACTGACTTCCTTCTTCTCTCTCTCTCTCATCCTGACATCATGTTAGCATGGGTCTGACAGGTCCTTCTCTGAATCTCTCCACTACTGACTTCCTTCTTCTCTCTCTCTCTCATCCTGACATCATGTTAGCATGGGTTTGACAGGTCCTTCCCTGAATCTCTCCACTACTGACTTCCTTCTTCTCTCTCTCTCTCATCCTGACATCATGTTAGCATGGGTTTGACAGGTCCTTCCCTGAATCTCTCCACTACTGACTTCCTTCTTCTCTCTCTCTCTCATCCTGACATCATGTTAGCATGGGTCTGACAGGTCCTTCCCTGAATCTCTCCACTACTGACTTCCTTCTTCTCTCTCTCTCTCATCCTTACAGCATGTTAGCATGGGTTTGACAGGTCCTTCCCTGAATCTCTCCACTACTGACTTCCTTCTTCTCTCTCTCTCTCATCCTTACAGCATGTTAGCATGGGTTTGACAGGTCCTTCCCTGAATCTCTCCACTACTGACTTCCTTCTTCTCTCTCTCTCTCATCCTTACAGCATGTTAGCATGGGTTTGACAGGTCCTTCCCTGAATCTCTCTACTACTGACTTCCTTCTTCTCTCTCTCTCTCATCCTTACAGCATGTTAGCATGGGTTTGACAGGTCCTTCCCTGAATCTCTCCACTACTGACTTCCTTCTTCTCTCTCTCTCTCATCCTGACATCATGTTAGCATGGGTTTGACAGGTCCTTCCCTGAATCTCTCCACTACTGACTTCCTTCTTCTCTCTCTCTCTCTCATCCTGACATCATGTTAGCATGGGTTTGACAGGTCCTTCCCTGAATCTCTCCACTACTTAGTTCCTTCTTCTCTCTCTCTCTCATCCTGACATCATGTTAGCATGGGTTTGACAGGTCCTTCCCTGAATCTCTCCACTACTGACTTCCTTCTTCTCTCTCTCTCTCATCCTGACATCATGTTAGCATGGGTTTGACAGGTCCTTCCCTGAATCTCTCCACTACTGACTTCCTTCTTCTCTCTCTCTCTCATCCTGACATCATGTTAGCATGGGTCTGACAGGTCCTTCCCTGAATCTCTCCACTACTTAGTTCCTTCTTCTCTCTCTCTCTCATCCTGACATCATGTTAGCATGGGTTTGACAGGTCCTTCCCTGAATCTCTCCACTACTTAGTTCCTTCTTCTCTCTCTCTCTCATCCTGACATCATGTTAGCATGGGTTTGACAGGTCCTTCCCTGAATCTCTCCACTACTGACTTCCTTCTTCTCTCTCTCTCTCATCCTGACATCATGTTAGCATGGGTTTGACAGGTCCTTCCCTGAATCTCTCCACTACGTAGTTCCTTCTTCTCTCTCTCTCTCATCCTGACATCATGTTAGCATGGGTTTGACAGGTCCTTCCTGAATCTCTCCACTACTGACTTCCTTCTTCTCTCTCTCTCTCATCCTGACATCATGTTAGCATGGGTTTGACAGGTCCTTCCCTGAATCTCTCCACTACTGACTTCCTTCTTCTCTCTCTCTCTCATCCTGACATCATGTTAGCATGGGTTTGACAGGTCCTTCCCTGAATCTCTCCACTACTTAGTTCCTTCTTCTCTCTCTCTCTCATCCTGACATCATGTTAGCATGGGTTTGACAGGTCCTTCCCTGAATCTCTCCACTACTTAGTTCCTTCTTCTCTCTCTCTCTCATCCTGACATCATGTTAGCATGGGTTTGACAGGTCCTTCTCTGAATCTCTCCACTACTCAGTTCCTTCTTCTCTCTCTCTCTCATCCTGACATCATGTTAGCATGGGTTTGACAGGTCCTTCCCTGAATCTCTCCACTACTGACTTCCTTCTTCTCTCTCTCTCTCATCCTGACATCATGTTAGCATGGGTCTGACAGGTCCTTCCCTGAATCTCTCCACTACTTAGTTCCTTCTTCTCTCTCTCTCTCATCCTGACATCATGTTAGCATGGGTTTGACAGGTCCTTCCCTGAATCTCTCCACTACTGGCTTCCTTCTTCTCTCTCTCTCTCATCCTGACATCATGTTAGCATGGGTTTGACAGGTCCTTCCCTGAATCTCTCCACTACTCAGTTCCTTCTTCTCTCTCTCTCTCATCATGACAGCATGTTAGCATGGGTCTGACAGGTCCTTCCCTGAATCTCTCCACTACTGACTTCCTTCTTCTCTCTCTCTCTCATCCTGACATCATGTTAGCATGGGTTTGACAGGTCCTTCCCTGAATCTCTCCACTACTGACTTCCTTCTTCTCTCTCTCTCTCATCCTGACATCATGTTAGCATGGGTCTGACAGGTCCTTCCCTGAATCTCTCCATTACTGACTTCCTTCTTCTCTCTCTCTCTCATCCTGACATCATGTTAGCATGGGTCTGACAGGTCCTTCCCTGAATCTCTCCACTACTGACTTCCTTCTTCTCTCTCTCTCTCATCCTGACATCATGTTAGCATGGGTCTGACAGGTCCTTCCCTGAATCTCTCCATTACTGACTTCCTTCTTCTCTCTCTCTCTCTCATCCTGACATCATGTTAGCATGGGTCTGACAGGTCCTTCCCTGAATCTCTCCACTACTCAGTTCCTTCTTCTCTCTCTCTCTCTCATCCTGACAGCATGTTAGCATGGGTTTGACAGGTCCTTCCCTGAATCTCTCCACTACTGACTTCCTTCTTCTCTCTCTCTCTCATCCTGACATCATGTTAGCATGGGTCTGACAGGTCCTTCCCTGAATCACTCCACTACTGACTTCCTTCTTCTCTCTCTCTCTCATCCTGACATCATGTTAGCATGGGTTTGACAGGTCCTTCCCTGAATCTCTCCACTACTGACTTCCTTCTTCTCTCTCTCTCTCATCCTGACATCATGTTAGCATGGGTCTGACAGGTCCTTCTCTGAATCTCTCCACTACTGACTTCCTTCTTCTCTCTCTCTCTCTCATCCTGACATCATGTTAGCATGGGTTTGACAGGTCCTTCCCTGAATCTCTCCACTACTGACTTCCTTCTTCTCTCTCTCTCTCATCCTGACATCATGTTAGCATGGGTTTGACAGGTCCTTCCCTGAATCTCTCCACTACTGACTTCCTTCTTCTCTCTCTCTCTCATCCTGACATCATGTTAGCATGGGTCTGACAGGTCCTTCCCTGAATCTCTCCACTACTGACTTCCTTCTTCTCTCTCTCTCTAATCCTGACATCATGTTAGCATGGGTTTGACAGGTCCTTCCCTGAATCTCTCCACTACTGACTTCCTTCTTCTCTCTCTCTCTCATCCTGACATCATGTTAGCATGGGTCTGACAGGTCCTTCCCTGAATCTCTCCACTACTTAGTTCCTTCTTCTCTCTCTCTCTCATCCTGACATCATGTTAGCATGGGTTTGACAGGTCCTTCCCTGAATCTCTCCACTACTTAGTTCCTTCTTCTCTCTCTCTCTCATCCTGACATCATGTTAGCATGGGTTTGACAGGTCCTTCCCTGAATCTCTCCACTACTGACTTCCTTCTTCTCTCTCTCTCTCATCCTGACATCATGTTAGCATGGGTTTGACAGGTCCTTCCCTGAAACTCTCCACTACTTAGTTCCTTCTTCTCTCTCTCTCTCATCCTGACATCATGTTAGCATGGGTTTGACAGGTCCTTCCCTGAATCTCTCCACTACTGACTTCCTTCTTCTCTCTCTCTCTCATCCTGACATCATGTTAGCATGGGTTTGACAGGTCCTTCCCTGAATCTCTCCACTACTGACTTCCTTCTTCTCTCTCTCTCTCATCCTGACATCATGTTAGCATGGGTTTGACAGGTCCTTCCCTGAATCTCTCCACTACTTAGTTCCTTCTTCTCTCTCTCTCTCATCCTGACATCATGTTAGCATGGGTTTGACAGGTCCTTCCCTGAATCTCTCCACTACTGACTTCCTTCTTCTCTCTCTCTCTCATCCTGACATCATGTTAGCATGGGTTTGACAGGTCCTTCTCTGAATCTCTCCACTTCTCAGTTCCTTCTTCTCTCTCTCTCTCATCCTGACATCATGTTAGCATGGGTTTGACAGGTCCTTCCCTGAATCTCTCCACTACTGACTTCCTTCTTCTCTCTCTCTCTCATCCTGACATCATGTTAGCATGGGTCTGACAGGTCCTTCCCTGAATCTCTCCACTACTTAGTTCCTTCTTCTCTCTCTCTCTCATCCTGACATCATGTTAGCATGGGTTTGACAGGTCCTTCCCTGAATCTCTCCACTACTTAGTTCCTTCTTCTCTCTCTCTCTCATCCTGACATCATGTTAGCATGGGTTTGACAGGTCCTTCCCTGAATCTCTCCACTACTGACTTCCTTCTTCTCTCTCTCTCTCATCCTGACATCATCATAGCATGGGTTTGACAGGTCCTTCCCTGAATCTCTCCACTACTTAGTTCCTTCTTCTCTCTCTCTCATCCTGACATCATGTTAGCATGGGTTTGACAGGTCCTTCCCTGAATCTCTCCACTACTGACTTCCTTCTTCTCTCTCTCTCTCATCCTGACATCATGTTAGCATGGGTTTGACAGGTCCTTCCCTGAATCTCTCCACTACTGACTTCCTTCTCTCTCTCTCTCATCCTGACATCATGTTAGCATGGGTTTGACAGGTCCTTCCCTGAATCTCTCCACTACTGACTTCCTTCTTCTCTCTCTCTCTCATCCTTACAGCATGTTAGCATGGGTTTGACAGGTCCTTCCCTGAATCTCTCCACTACTGACTTCCTTCTTCTCTCTCTCTCTCATCCTTACAGCATGTTAGCATGGGTTTGACAGGTCCTTGCCTGAATCTCTCCACTACTGATTTCCTTCTTCTCTCTCTCATCCTGACATCATGTTAGCATGGGTTTGACAGGTCCTTCCCTGAATCTCTCCACTACTGACTTCCTTCTTCTCTCTCTCTCTTATCCTGACATCATGTTAGCATGGGTCTGACAGGTCCTTCCCTGAATCTCTCCACTACTCAGTTCCTTCTTCTCTCTCTCTCTCATCCTTACAGCATGTTAGCATGGGTTTGACAGGTCCTTCCCTGAATCTCTCCACTACTGACTTCCTTCTTCTCTCTCTCTCTCATCCTCACATCATGTTAGCATGGGTTTGACAGGTCCTTCCCTGAATCTCTCCACTACTCAGTTCCTTCTCTCTCTCTCATCCTGACATCATGTTAGCATGGGTTTGACAGGTCCTTCCCTGAATCTCTCCACTACTGACTTCCTTCTTCTCTCTCTCTCTCATCCTGACATCATGTTAGCATGGGTCTGACAGGTCCTTCCCTGAATCTCTCCACTACTCAGTTCCTTCTTCTCTCTCTCTCTCATCCTGACATCATGTTAGCATGGGTTTGACAGGTCCTTCCCTGAATCTCTCCACTACTGACTTCCTTCTGCTCTCTCTCATCCTGACATCATGTTAGCATGGGTTTGACAGGTCCTTCCCTGAATCTCTCCACTACTGACTTCCTTCTTCTCTCTCTCTCTCTCATCCTGACATCATGTTAGCATGGGTCTGACAGGTCCTTCCCTGAATCTCTCCACTACTCAGTTCCTTCTTCTCTCTCTCTCTCATCCTGACATCATGTTAGCATGGGTTTGACAGGTCCTTCCCTGAATCTCTCCATTACTGACTTCCTTCTTCTCTCTCTCTCTCATCCTGACATCATGTTAGCATGGGTTTGACAGGTCCTTCCCTGAATCTCTCCATTACTGACTTCCTTCTTCTCTCTCTCTCTCATCCTGACATCATGTTAGCATGGGTTTGACAGGTCCTTCCCTGAATCTCTCCACTACTGACTTCCTTCTTCTCTCTCTCTCTCATCCTGACATCATGTTAGCATGGGTTTGACAGGTCCTTCCCTGAATCTCTCCACTACTGACTTCCTTCTTCTCTCTCTCTCTCATCCTGACATCATGTTAGCATGGGTTTGACAGGTCCTTCCCTGAATCTCTCCACTACTGACTTCCTTCTTCTCTCTCTCTCTCATCCTGACATCATGTTAGCATGGGTTTGACAGGTCCTTCCCTGAATCTCTCCACTACTGACTTCCTTCTTCTCTCTCTCTCTCATCCTGACATCATGTTAGCATGGGTTTGACAGGTCCTTCCCTGAATCTCTCCACTACTGACTTCCTTCTTCTCTCTCTCTCTCATCCTGACATCATGTTAGCATGGGTTTGACAGGTCCTTCCCTGAATCTCTCCACTACTGACTTCCTTCTTCTCTCTCTCCCTCATCCTTACAGCATGTTAGCATGGGTCTGACAGGTCCTTCCCTGAATCTCTCCACTACTGACTTCCTTCTTCTCTCTCTCTCTCATCCTGACAGCATGTTAGCATGGGTTTGACAGGTCCTTCCCTGAATCTCTCCACTACTGACTTCCTTCGTCTCTCTCTCTCTCATCCTTACAGCATGTTAGCATGGGTTTGACAGGTCCTTCCCTGAATCTCTCCACTACTCAGTTCCTTCTTCTCTCTCTCTCTCATCCTGACATCATGTTAGCATGGGTTTGACAGGTCCTTCCCTGAATCTCTCCACTACTGACTTCCTTCTTCTCTCTCTCTCTCATCCTGACATCATGTTAGCATGGGTTTGACAGGTCCTTCCCTGAATCTCTCCACTACTGACTTCCTTCTTCTCTCTCTCTCTCATCCTGACATCATGTTAGCATGGGTTTGACAGGTCCTTCCCTGAATCTCTCCACTACTGACTTCCTTCTTCTCTCTCTCTCTCATCGTGACATCATGTTAGCATGGGTTTGACAGGTCCTTCCCTGAATCTCTCCACTACTGACTTCCTTCTTCTCTCTCTCTCTCATCCTGACAGCATGTTAGCATGGTTTTGACAGGTCCTTCTCTGAATCTCTCCACTACTTAGTTCCTTCTTCTCTCTCTCTCTCATCCTGACATCATGTTAGCATGGGTTTGACAGGTCCTTCCCTGAATCTCTCCACTACTTACTTCCTTCTTCTCTCTCTCTCTCATCCTGACAGCATGTTAGCATGGGTCTGACAGGTCCTTCTCTGAATATCTCCACTACTGACTTCCTTCTTCTCTCTCTCTCTCATCCTGACAGCATGTTAGCATGGGTTTGACAGGTCCTTCCCTGAATCTCTCCACTACTGACTTCCTTCTTCTCTCTCTCTCATCCTGACATCATGTTAGCATGGGTTTGACAGGTCCTTCCCTTAATCTCTCCACTACTGACTTCCTTCTTCTCTCTCTCTCTCATCCTTACAGCATGTTAGCATGGGTTTGACAGGTCCTTCCCTGAATCTCTCCACTACTCAGTTCCTTCTCTCTCTCTCATCCTGACATCATGTTAGCATGGGTCTGACAGGTCCTTCCCTGAATCTCTCCACTACTCAGTTCCTTCTTCTCTCTCTCTCTCATCCTGACATCATGTTAGCATGGGTTTGACAGGTCCTTCCCTGAATCTCTCCACTACTCAGTTCCTCCTTCTCTCTCTCTCTCATCCTGACATCATGTTAGCATGGGTCTGACAGGTCCTTCCCTGAATCTCTCCACTACTCAGTTCCTTCTTCTCTCTCTCTCTCATCCTGACATCATGTTAGCATGGGTTTGACAGGCCCTTCCCTGAATCTCTCCACTACTGTCTTCCTTCTTCTCTCTCTCTCTCATTATGACATCATGTTAGTATGGGTTTGACAGGTCCTTCCCTGAATCTCTCCACTACTGACTTCCTTCTTCTCTCTCTCTCTCATCCTGACATCATGTTAGCATGGGTTTGACAGGTCCTTCCCTGAATCTCTCCACTACTCAGTTCCTTCTCTCTCTCTCATCCTGACATCATGTTAGCATGGGTTTGACAGGTCCTTCCCTGAATCTCTCCACTACTGACTTCCTTCTTCTCTCTCTCTCTCATCCTGACATCATGTTAGCATGGGTCTGACAGGTCCTTCCCCGAATCTCTCCACTACTCAGTTCCTTCTTCTCTCTCTCTCTCATCCTGACATCATGTTAGCATGGGTTTGACAGGCCCTTCCCTGAATCTCTCCACTACTGTCTTCCTTCTTCTCTCTCTCTCTCATCATGACATCATGTTAGTATGGGTTTGACAGGCCCTTCCCTGAATCTCTCCACTACTGTCTTCCTTCTTCTCTCTCTCTCTCATCCTGACATCATGTTAGCATGGGTTTGACAGGTCCTTCCCTGAATCTCTCCACTACTCAGTTCCTTCTCTCTCTCTCTCTCATCCTGACATCATGTTAGCATGGGTTTGACAGGTCCTTCCCTGAATCTCTCCACTACTGACTTCCTTCTTCTCTCTCTCTCTCATCCTGACATCATGTTAGCATGGGTTTGACAGGTCCTTCCCTGAATCTCTCCACTACTCAGTTCCTCCTTCTCTCTCTCTCTCATCCTGACATCATGTTAGCATGGGTCTGACAGGTCCTTCCCTGAATCTCTCCACTACTCAGTTCCTTCTTCTCTCTCTCTCTCATCCTGACATCATGTTAGCATGGGTTTGACAGGCCCTTCCCTGAATCTCTCCACTACTGTCTTCCTTCTTCTCTCTCTCTCTCTTCATGACATCATGTTAGCATGGGTTTGACAGGTCCTTCCCTGAATCTCTCCACTACTGACTTCCTTCTTCTCTCTCTCTCTCTCATCCTGACATCATGTTAGCATGGGTTTGACAGGTCCTTCCCTGAATCTCTCCACTACTGACTTCCTTCTTCTCTCTCTCTCATCCTGACATCATGTTAGCATGGGTCTGACAGGTCCTTCCCTGAATCTCTCCACTACTGACTTCCTTCTTCTCTCTCTCTCTCATCCTCACATCATGTTAGCATGGGTTTGACAGGTCCTTCCCTGAATCTCTCCACTACTTAGTTCCTTCTTCTCTCTCTCTCTCATCCTGACATCATGTTAGCATGGGTTTGACAGGTCCTTCCCTGAATCTCTCCACTACTGACTTCCTTCTTCTCTCTCTCTCTCATCCTGACATCATGTTAGCATGGGTTTGACAGGTCCTTCCCTGAATCTCTCCACTACGTAGTTCCTTCTTCTCTCTCTCTCTCATCCTGACATCATGTTAGCATGGGTTTGACAGGTCCTTCCTGAATCTCTCCACTACTGACTTCCTTCTTCTCTCTCTCTCTCATCCTGACATCATGTTAGCATGGGTTTGACAGGTCCTTCCCTGAATCTCTCCACTACAGACTTCCTTCTTCTCTCTCTCTCTCATCCTGACATCATGTTAGCATGGGTTTGACAGGTCCTTCCCTGAATCTCTCCACTACTTAGTTCCTTCTTCTCTCTCTCTCTCATCCTGACATCATGTTAGCATGGGTTTGACAGGTCCTTCCCTGAATCTCTCCACTACTTAGTTCCTTCTTCTCTCTCTCTCTCATCCTGACATCATGTTAGCATGGGTTTGACAGGTCCTTCTCTGAATCTCTCCACTACTCAGTTCCTTCTTCTCTCTCTCTCTCATCCTGACATCATGTTAGCATGGGTTTGACAGGTCCTTCCCTGAATCTCTCCACTACTGACTTCCTTCTTCTCTCTCTCTCTCATCCTGACATCATGTTAGCATGGGTCTGACAGGTCCTTCCCTGAATCTCTCCACTACTTAGTTCCTTCTTCTCTCTCTCTCTCATCCTGACATCATGTTAGCATGGGTTTGACAGGTCCTTCCCTGAATCTCTCCACTACTGGCTTCCTTCTTCTCTCTCTCTCTCATCCTGACATCATGTTAGCATGGGTTTGACAGGTCCTTCCCTGAATCTCTCCACTACTCAGTTCCTTCTTCTCTCTCTCTCTCATCATGACAGCATGTTAGCATGGGTCTGACAGGTCCTTCCCTGAATCTCTCCACTACTGACTTCCTTCTTCTCTCTCTCTCTCATCCTGACATCATGTTAGCATGGGTTTGACAGGTCCTTCCCTGAATCTCTCCACTACTGACTTCCTTCTTCTCTCTCTCTCTCATCCTGACATCATGTTAGCATGGGTCTGACAGGTCCTTCCCTGAATCTCTCCATTACTGACTTCCTTCTTCTCTCTCTCTCTCATCCTGACATCATGTTAGCATGGGTCTGACAGGTCCTTCCCTGAATCTCTCCACTACTGACTTCCTTCTTCTCTCTCTCTCTCATCCTGACATCATGTTAGCATGGGTCTGACAGGTCCTTCCCTGAATCTCTCCATTACTGACTTCCTTCTTCTCTCTCTCTCTCTCATCCTGACATCATGTTAGCATGGGTCTGACAGGTCCTTCCCTGAATCTCTCCACTACTCAGTTCCTTCTTCTCTCTCTCTCTCTCATCCTGACAGCATGTTAGCATGGGTTTGACAGGTCCTTCCCTGAATCTCTCCACTACTGACTTCCTTCTTCTCTCTCTCTCTCATCCTGACATCATGTTAGCATGGGTCTGACAGGTCCTTCCCTGAATCACTCCACTACTGACTTCCTTCTTCTCTCTCTCTCTCATCCTGACATCATGTTAGCATGGGTTTGACAGGTCTTTCCCTGAATCTCTCCACTACTGACTTCCTTCTTCTCTCTCTCTCTCATCCTGACATCATGTTAGCATGGGTCTGACAGGTCCTTCTCTGAATCTCTCCACTACTGACTTCCTTCTTCTCTCTCTCTCTCTCATCCTGACATCATGTTAGCATGGGTTTGACAGGTCCTTCCCTGAATCTCTCCACTACTGACTTCCTTCTTCTCTCTCTCTCTCATCCTGACATCATGTTAGCATGGGTTTGACAGGTCCTTCCCTGAATCTCTCCACTACTGACTTCCTTCTTCTCTCTCTCTCTCATCCTGACATCATGTTAGCATGGGTCTGACAGGTCCTTCCCTGAATCTCTCCACTACTGACTTCCTTCTTCTCTCTCTCTCTAATCCTGACATCATGTTAGCATGGGTTTGACAGGTCCTTCCCTGAATCTCTCCACTACTGACTTCCTTCTTCTCTCTCTCTCTCATCCTGACATCATGTTAGCATGGGTCTGACAGGTCCTTCCCTGAATCTCTCCACTACTTAGTTCCTTCTTCTCTCTCTCTCTCATCCTGACATCATGTTAGCATGGGTTTGACAGGTCCTTCCCTGAATCTCTCCACTACTTAGTTCCTTCTTCTCTCTCTCTCTCATCCTGACATCATGTTAGCATGGGTTTGACAGGTCATTCCCTGAATCTCTCCACTACTGACTTCCTTCTTCTCTCTCTCTCTCATCCTGACATCATGTTAGCATGGGTTTGACAGGTCCTTCCCTGAATCTCTCCACTACTGACTTCCTTCTTCTCTCTCTCATCCTGACATCATGTTAGCATGGGTTTGACAGGTCCTTCCCTGAATCTCTCCACTACTGACTTCCTTCTTCTCTCTCTCTCTCATCCTGACATCATGTTAGCATGGGTTTGACAGGTCCTTCCCTGAATCTCTCCACTACTTAGTTCCTTCTTCTCTCTCTCTCTCATCCTGACATCATGTTAGCATGGGTTTGACAGGTCCTTCCCTGAATCTCTCCACTACTGACTTCCTTCTTCTCTCTCTCTCTCATCCTGACATCATGTTAGCATGGGTTTGACAGGTCCTTCTATGAATCTCTCCACTTCTCAGTTCCTTCTTCTCTCTCTCTCTCATCCTGACATCATGTTAGCATGGGTTTGACAGGTCCTTCCCTGAATCTCTCCACTACTGACTTCCTTCTTCTCTCTCTCTCTCATCCTGACATCATGTTAGCATGGGTCTGACAGGTCCTTCCCTGAATCTCTCCACTACTTAGTTCCTTCTTCTCTCTCTCTCTCATCCTGACATCATGTTAGCATGGGTTTGACAGGTCCTTCCCTGAATCTCTCCACTACTTAGTTCCTTCTTCTCTCTCTCTCTCATCCTGACATCATGTTAGCATGGGTTTGACAGGTCCTTCCCTGAATCTCTCCACTACTGACTTCCTTCTTCTCTCTCTCTCTCATCCTGACATCATCATAGCATGGGTTTGACAGGTCCTTCCCTGAATCTCTCCACTACTTAGTTCCTTCTTCTCTCTCTCTCTCTCATCCTGACATCATGTTAGCATGGGTTTGACAGGTCCTTCCCTGAATCTCTCCACTACTGACTTCCTTCTTCTCTCTCTCATCCTGACATCATGTTAGCATGGGTTTGACAGGTCCTTCCCTGAATCTCTCCACTACTCAGTTCCTTCTTCTCTCTCTCTCTCATCCTGACATCATGTTAGCATGGGTTTGACAGGTCCTTCCCTGAATCTCTCCACTACTGACTTCCTTCTTCTCTCTCTCTCTCATCCTGACATCATGTTAGCATGGGTCTGACAGGTCCTTCCCTGAATCTCTCCACTACTGACTTCCTTCTTCTCTCTCTCTCTCATCCTGACATCATGTTAGCATGGGTTTGACAGGTCCTTCTCTGAATCTCTCCACTACTGACTTCCTTCTTCTCTCTCTCTCTCATCCTTACAGCATGTTAGCATGGGTTTGACAGGTCCTTCCCTGAATCTCTCCACTACTGACTTCCTTCTTCTCTCTCTCTCTCATCCTTACAGCATGTTAGCATGGGTTTGACAGGTCCTTCCCTGAATCTCTCCACTACTGACTTCCTTCTTCTCTCTCTCTCTCATCCTTACAACATGTTAGCATGGGTTTGACAGGTCCTTCCCTGAATCTCTCCACTACTGACTTCCTTCTTCTCTCTCTCATCCTGACATCATGTTAGCATGGGTCTGACAGGTCCTTCCCTGAATCTCTCCACTACTGACTTCCTTCTTCTCTCTCTCTCTCATCCTGACATCATGTTAGCATGGGTTTGACAGGTCCTTCTCTGAATCTCTCCACAACTGACTTCCTTCTTCTCTCTCTCTCTCATCCTGACATCATATTAGCATGGGTTTGACAGGTCCTTCCCTGAATCTCTCCACTACTGACTTCCTTCTTCTCTCTCTCTCTCATCCTGACATCATGTTAGCATGGGTTTGACAGGTCCTTCCCTGAATCTCTCCACTACTCAGTTCCTTCTTCTCTCTCTCATCCTCACATCATGTTAGCATGGGTTTGACAGGTCCTTCCCTGAATCTCTCCACTACTGACTTCCTTCTTCTCTCTCTCTCTCATCCTGACATCATGTTAGCATGGGTTTGACAGGTCCTTCCCTGAATCTCTCCACTACTTAGTTCCTTCTTCTCTCTCTCTCTCATCCTGACATCATGTTAGCATGGGTTTGACAGGTCCTTCCCTGAATCTCTCCACTACTGACTTCCTTCTTCTCTCTCTCTCTCATCCTGACATCATGTTAGCATGGGTTTGACAGGTCCTTCTCTGAATCTCTCCACTACTCAGTTCCTTCTTCTCTCTCTCTCTCATCCTGACATCATGTTAGCATGGGTCTGACAGGTCCTTCCCTGAATCTCTCCACTACAGACTTCCTTCTTCTCTCTCTCTCTCATCCTGACATCATGTTAGCATGGGTCTGACAGGTCCTTCCCTGAATCTCTCCATTACTGACTTCCTTCTTCTCTCTCTCTCTCTCATCCTGACATCATGTTAGCATGGGTCTGACAGGTCCTTCCCTGAATCTCTCCACTACTCAGTTCCTTCTTCTCTCTCTCTCTCTCATCCTGACAGCATGTTAGCATGGGTTTGACAGGTCCTTCCCTGAATCTCTCCACTACTTAGTTCCTTCTTCTCTCTCTCTCTCATCCTGACATCATGTTAGCATGGGTTTGACAGGTCCTTCCCTGAATCTCTCCACTACTGACTTCCTTCTTCTCTCTCTCTCTCATCCTGACATCATGTTAGCATGGGTTTGACAGGTCCTTCCCTGAATCTCTCCACTACTTAGTTCCTTCTTCTCTCTCTCTCTCATCCTGACATCATGTTAGCATGGGTTTGACAGGTCCTTCCCTGAATCTCTCCACTACTGACTTCCTTCTTCTCTCTCTCTCTCATCCTGACATCATGTTAGCATGGGTTTGACAGGTCCTTCCCTGAATCTCTCCACTACTGACTTCCTTCTTCTCTCTCTCATCCTGACATCATGTTAGCATGGGTTTGACAGGTCCTTCCCTGAATCTCTCCACTACTGACTTCCTTCTTCTCTCTCTCTCTCATCCTGACAGCATGTTAGCATGGGTTTGACAGGTCCTTCCCTGAATCTCTCCACTACTGACTTCCTTCTTCTCTCTCTCTCTCATCATGACAGCATGTTAGCATGGGTCTGACAGGTCCTTCCCTGAATCTCTCCACTACTCAGTTCCTTCTTCTCTCTCTCTCTCATCCTGACATCATGTTAGCATGGGTTTGACAGGTCCTTCCCTGAATGTCTCCACTACTGACTTCCTTCTTCTCTCTCTCTCTCATCCTGACATCATGTTAGCATGGGTCTGACAGGTCCTTCCCTGAATCTCTCCACTACTGACTTCCTTCTTCTCTCTCTCTCTCATCCTGACATCATGTTAGCATGGGTTTGACAGGTCCTTCTCTGAATCTCTCCACTACTGACCTCCTTCTTCTCTCTCTCTCTCATCCTTACAGCATGTTAGCATGGGTTTGACAGGTCCTTCCCTGAATCTCTCCACTACTGACTTCCTTCTTCTCTCTCTCTCTCATCCTTACAGCATGTTAGCATGGGTTTGACAGGTCCTTCCCTGAATCTCTCCACTACTGACTTCCTTCTTCTCTCTCTCTCTCATCCTTACAACATGTTAGCATGGGTTTGACAGGTCCTTCCCTGAATCTCTCCACTACTGACTTCTTCTCTCTCTCATCCTGACATCATGTTAGCATGGGTCTGACAGGTCCTTCCCTGAATCTCTCCACTACTGACTTCCTTCTTCTCTCTCTCTCTCATCCTGACATCATGTTAGCATGGGTTTGACAGGTCCTTCTCTGAATCTCTCCACTACTGACTTCCTTCTTCTCTCTCTCTCTCATCCTGACATCATGTTAGCATGGGTTTGACAGGTCCTTCCCTGAATCTCTCCACTACTGACTTCCTTCTTCTCTCTCTCTCTCATCCTGACATCATGTTAGCATGGGTTTGACAGGTCCTTCCCTGAATCTCTCCACTACTCAGTTCCTTCTTCTCTCTCTCTCTCATCCTCACATCATGTTAGCATGGGTTTGACAGGTCCTTCCCTGAATCTCTCCACTACTGACTTCCTTCTTCTCTCTCTCTCTCATCCTGACATCACGTTAGCATGGGTTTGACAGGTCCTTCCCTGAATCTCTCCACTACTGACTTCCTTCTTCTCTCTCTCTCTCATCCTGACATCATGTTAGCATGGGTTTGACAGGTCCTTCCCTGAATCTCTCCACTACTCAGTTCCTTCTTCTCTCTCTCTCTCATCCTGACATCATGTTAGCATGGGTTTGACAGGTCCTTCCCTGAATCTCTCCACTACTCAGTTCCTTCTCTCTCTCTCTCATCCTGACATCATGTTAGCATGGGTTTGACAGGTCCTTCTCTGAATCTCTCCACTACTGACTTCCTTCTTCTCTCTCTCTCTCATCCTGACATCATGTTAGCATGGGTTTGACAGGTCCTTCCCTGAATCTCTCCACTACTGACTTCCTTCTTCTCTCTCTCTCTCATCCTGACATCATGTTAGCATGGGTTTGACAGGTCCTTCCCTGAATCTCTCCACTACTCAGTTCCTTCTTCTCTCTCTCTCTCATCCTGACATCATGTTAGCATGGGTTTGACAGGTCCTTCCCTGAATCTCTCCACTACTGACTTCCTTCTTCTCTCTCTCTCTCATCCTGACATCACGTTAGCATGGGTTTGACAGGTCCTTCCCTGAATCTCTCCACTACTGACTTCCTTCTTCTCTCTCTCTCTCATCCTGACATCATGTTAGCATGGGTTTGACAGGTCCTTCCCTGAATCTCTCCACTACTCAGTTCCTTCTTCTCTCTCTCTCTCATCCTGACAGCATGTTAGCATGGGTTTGACAGGTCCTTCCCTGAATCTCTCCACTACTGACTTCCTTCTTCTCTCTCTCTCTCATCCTGACATCATGTTAGCATGGGTTTGACAGGTCCTTCCCTGAATCTCTCCACTACTGACTTCCTTCTTCTCTCTCTCTCTCATCCTGACATCATGTTAGCATGGGTTTGACAGGTCCTTCCCTGAATCTCTCCACTACTGACTTCCTTCTTCTCTCTCTCTCTCATCCTGACATCATGTTAGCATGGGTTTGACAGGTCCTTCCCTGAATCTCTCCACTACTGACTTCCTTCTTCTCTCTCTCTCTCATCCTGACATCATGTTAGCATGGGTTTGACAGGTCCTTCCCTGAATCTCTCCACTACTCAGTTCCTTCTTCTCTCTCTCTCTCATCCTGACATCATGTTAGCATGGGTTTGACAGGTCCTTCCCTGAATCTCTCCACTACTCAGTTCCTTCTTCTCTCTCTCTCTCATCCTGACATCATGTTAGCATGGGTCTGACAGGTCCTTCCCTGAATCTCTCCACTACTGACTTCCTTCTTCTCTCTCTCTCTCATCCTGACATCATGTTAGCATGGGTTTGACAGGTCCTTCCCTGAATCTCTCCACTACTGACTTCCTTCTTCTCTCTCTCTCTCATCCTGACATCATGTTAGCATGGGTTTGACAGGTCCTTCCCTGAATCTCTCCACTACTGACTTCCTTCTTCTCTCTCTCTCTCATCCTGACATCATGTTAGCATGGGTCTGACAGGTCCTTCCCTCAATCACTCCACTACTGACTTCCTTCTTCTCTCTCTCTCTCATCCTGACAGCATGTTAGCATGGGTTTGACAGGTCCTTCCCTGAATCTCTCCACTACTGACTTCCTTCTTCTCTCTCTCTCTCATCCTTACAGCATGTTAGCATGGCTTTGACAGGTCCTTCCCTGAATCTCTCCACTACTGACTTCCTTCTTCTCTCTCTCTCTCATCCTGACATCATGTTAGCATGGGTTTGACAGGTCCTTCCCTGAATCTCTCCACTACTGACTTCCTTCTTCTCTCTCTCTCTCATCCTTACAGCATGTTAGCATGGGTTTGACAGGTCCTTCCCTGAATCTCTCCACTACTGACTTCCTTCTTCTCTCTCTCTCTCATCCTGACATCATGTTAGCATGGGTTTGACAGGTCCTTCCCTGAATCTCTCCACTACTGACTTCCTTCTTCTCTCTCTCTCTCATCCTGACATCATGTTAGCATGGGTTTGACAGGTCCTTCCCTGAATCTCTCCACTACTGACTTCCTTCTTCTCTCTCTCATCCTGACATCATGTTAGCATGGGTCTGACAGGTCCTTCCCTGAATCTCTCCACTACTGACTTCCTTCTTCTCTCTCTCTCATCATGACATCATGTTAGCATGGGTTTGACAGGTCCTTCCCTGAATCTCTCCACTACTGACTTCCTTCTTCTCTCTCTCTCATCATGACATCATGTTAGCATGGGTTTGACAGGTCCTTCCCTGAATCTCTCCATTACTGACTTCCTTCTTCTCTCTCTCTCTCATCCTGACATCATGTTAGCATGGGTCTGACAGGTCCTTCCCTGAATCTCTCCACTACTGACTTCCTTCTTCTCTCTCTCATCCTGACATCATGTTAGCATGGGTCTGACAGGTCCTTCCCTGAATCTCTCCACTACTTACTTCCTTCTTCTCTCTCTCATCCTGACATCATGTTAGCATGGGTCTGACAGGTCCTTCCCTGAATCTCTCCACTACTGACTTCCTTCTTCTCTCTCTCTCTCATCCTTACAGCATGTTAGCATGGGTTTGACAGGTCCTTCTCTGAATCTCTCCACTACTTAGTTCCTTCTTCTCTCTCTCTCATCCTCACATCATGTTAGCATGGGTTTGACAGGTCCTTCCCTGAATCTCTCCACTACTGACTTCCTTCTTCTCTCTCTCTCTCATCCTTACAGCATGTTAGCATGGGTTTGACAGGTCCTTCCCTGAATCTCTCCACTACTGACTTCCTTCTTCTCTCTCTCTCTCATCCTTACAGCATGTTAGCATGGGTTTGACAGGTCCTTCTCTGAATCTCTCCACTACTTAGTTCCTTCTTCTCTCTCTCTCATCCTCACATCATGTTAGCATGGGTTTGACAGGTCCTTCCCTGAATCTCTCCACTACTGACTTCCTTCTTCTCTCTCTCTCTCATCCTTACAGCATGTTAGCATGGGTTTGACAGGTCCTTCCCTGAATCTCTCCACTACTGACTTCCTTCTTCTCTCTCTCTCATCCTGACATCATGTTAGCATGGGTTTGACAGGTCCTTCCCTGAATCTCTCCGCTACTTACTTCCTTCTTCTCTCTCTCTCTCATCCTGACATCATGTTAGCATGGGTTTGACAGGTCCTTCCCTGAATCTCTCAACTACTCAGTTCCTTCTTCTCTCTCTCTCTCATCATGACATCATGTTAGCATGGGTTTGACAGGTCCTTCCCTGAATCTCTCCACTACTGACTTCTTTCTTCTCTCTCTCATCCTGACATCATGTTAGCATGGGTTTGACAGGTCCTTCCCTGAATCTCTCCACTACTTACTTCCTGCTTCTCTCTCTCTCTCATCCTGACATCATGTTAGCATGGGTTTGACAGGTCCTTCCCTGAATCTCTCCACTACTCAGTTCCTTCTTCCCTCTCTCTCTCATCATGACATCATGTTAGCATGGGTTTGACAGGTCCTTCCCTGAATCTCTCCACTACTGACTTCCTTCTTCTCTCTCTCTCTCATCCTGACATCATGTTAGCATGAGTTTGACAGGTCCTTCCCTGAATCTCTCCACTACTGACTTCCTTCTTCTCTCTCTCTCTCATCCTTACAGCATGTTAGCATGGGTCTGACAGGTCCTTCCCTGAATCTCTCCACTACTGACTTCCTTCTTCTCTCTCTCATCCTGACAGCATGTTAGCATGGGTTTGACAGGTCCTTCCCTGAATCTCTCCACTACTGACTTCCTTCTTCTCTCTCTCTCTCATCCTGACATCATGTTAGCATGGGTTTGACAGGTCCTTCCCTGAATCTCTCCACTATTGACTTCCTTCTTCTCTCTCTCTCTCATCATGACATCATGTTAGCATGGGTCTGACAGGTCCTTCTCTGAATCTCTCCACTACTGACTTCCTTCTTCTCTCTCTCTCTCATCCTTACAGCATGTTAGCATGGGTCTGACAGGTCCTTCCCTGAATCTCTCCACTACTGACTTCCTTCTTCTCTCTCTCATCCTGACAGCATGTTAGCATGGGTTTGACAGGTCCTTCCCTGAATCTCTCCACTACTGACTTCCTTCTTCTCTCTCTCTCTCATCCTAACATCACGTTAGCATGGGTTTGACAGGTCCTTCCCTGAATCTCTCCACTACTGACTTCCTTCTTCTCTCTCTCTCTCATCCTGACATCATGTTAGCATGGGTCTGACAGGTCCTTCCCTGAATCTCTCCATTACTGACTTCCTTCTTCTCTCTCTCTCTCATCATGACATCATGTTAGCATGGGTCTGACAGGTCCTTCCCTGAATCTCTCCACTACTGACTTCCTTCTTCTCTCTCTCTCATCATGACATCATGTTAGCATGGGTTTGATAGGTCCTTCCCTGAATCTCTCCACTACTGACTTCCTTCTTCTCTCTCTCATCCTGACATCATGTTAGCATGGGTCTGACAGGTCCTTCCCTGAATCTCTCCACTACTGACTTCCTTCTTCTCTCTCTCATCCTGACAGCATGTTAGCATGGGTTTGACAGGTCCTTCTCTGAATCTCTCCACTACTGACTTCCTTCTTCTCTCTCTCTCTCATCCTGACATCATGTTAGCATGGGTTTGACAGGTCCTTCCCTGAATCTCTCCACTACTCAGTTCCTTCTTCTCTCTCTCTCATCCTCACATCATGTTAGCATGGGTTTGACAGGTCCTTCCCTGAATCTCTCCACTACTGACTTCCTTCTTCTCTCTCTCTCTCATCCTTACAGCATGTTAGCATGGGTTTGACAGGTCCTTCCCTGAATCTCTCCACTACTGACTTCCTTCTTCTCTCTCTCTCTCATCCTGACATCATGTTAGCATGGGTTTGACAGGTCCTTCGCTGAATCTCTCCACTACTGTCTTCCTTCTTCTCTCTCTCTCTCATCATGACATCATGTTAGCATGGGTTTGACAGGTCCTTCCCTGAATCTCTCCACTACTGACTTCCTTCTTCTCTCTCTCTCTCATCCTGACAGCATGTTAGCATGGGTTTGACAGGTCCTTCCCTGAATCTCTCCACTACTGACTTCCTTCTTCTCTCTCTCTCTCATCCTCACATCATGTTAGCATGGGTTTGACAGGTCCTTCCCTGAATCTCTCCACTACTGACTTCCTTCTTCTCTCTCTCTCTCATCCTTACAGCATGTTAGCATGGGTTTGACAGGTCCTTCCCTGAATCTCTCCACTACTGACTTCCTTCTTCTCTCTCTCTCTCATCCTGACATCATGTTAGCATGGGTTTGACAGGTCCTTCCCTGAATCTCTCCACTACTGTCTTCCTTCTTCTCTCTCTCTCTCATCATGACATCATGTTAGCATGGGTTTGACAGGTCCTTCCCTGAATCTCTCCACTACTGACTTCCTTCTTCTCTCTCTCTCTCATCGTGACATCATGTTAGCATGGGTTTGACAGGTCCTTCCCTGAATCTCTCCACTACTTAGTTCCTTCTTCTCTCTCTCTCTCATCCTGACAGCATGTTAGCATGGGTTTGACAGGTCCTTCCCTGAATCTCTCCACTACTGACTTCCTTCTTCTCTCTCTCTCTCATCCTGACAGCATGTTAGCATGGGTTTGACAGGTCCTTCCCTGAATCTCTCCACTACTGACTTCCTTCTTCTCTCTCTCTCTCATCCTCACATCATGTTAGCATGGGTTTGACAGGTCCTTCCCTGAATCTCTCCACTACTCAGTTCCTTCTTCTCTCTCTCTCTCATCCTGACATCATGTTAGCATGGGTTTGACAGGTCCTTCCCTGAATCTCTCCACTACTTACTTCCTTCTTCTCTCTCTCTCTCATCCTGACACCATGTTAGCATGGGTCTGACAGGTCCTTCCCTGAATCTCTCCACTACTGACTTCCTTCTTCTCTCTCTCTCTCTCATCCTGACATCATGTTAGCATGGGTTTGACAGGTCCTTCCCTGAATCTCTCCACTACTCAGTTCCTTCTCTCTCTCTCTCATCCTGACATCATGTTAGCATGGGTTTGACAGGTCCTTCCCTGAATCTCTCCACTACTGACTTCCTTCTTCTCTCTCTCTCTCATCCTTACAGCATGTTAGCATGGGTTTGACAGGTCCTTCCCTGAATCTCTCCACTACTGACTTCCTTCTCTCTCTCTCTCATCCTGACATCATGTTAGCATGGGTTTGACAGGTCCTTCCCTGAATCTCTCCACTACTGACTTCCTTCTTCTCTCTCTCTCTCATCCTCACATCATGTTAGCATGGGTCTGACAGGTCCTTCCCTGAATCTCTCCACTACTCAGTTCCTTCTTCTCTCTCTCTCTCATCCTTACAGCATGTTAGCATGGGTCTGACAGGTCCTTCTCTGAATCTCTCCACTACTTAGTTCCTTCTTCTCTCTCTCTCTCATCCTGACATCATGTTAGCATGGGTTTGACAGGTCCTTCCCTGAATCTCTCCACTACTGACTTCCTTCTTCTCTCTCTCTCTCATCCTGACATCATGTTAGCATGGGTTTGACAGGTCCTTCCCTGAATCTCTCCACTACTGACTTCCTTCTTCTCTCTCTCATCCTGACAGCATGTTAGCATGGGTTTGACAGGTCCTTCCCTGAATCTCTCCACTACTGACTTCCTTTTTCTCTCTCTCTCTCATCCTGACATCATGTTAGCATGGGTTTTACAGGTCCTTCCCTGAATCTCTCCACTACTGACTTCCTTCTTCTCTCTCTCTCTCATCCTTACAGCATGTTAGCATGGGTTTGACAGGTCCTTCCCTGAATCTCTCCACTACTGACTTCCTTCTTCTCTCTCTCTCTCATCATGACATCATGTTAGCATGGGTTTGACAGGTCCTTCCCTGAATCTCTCCACTACTGACTTCCTTCTTCTCTCTCTCTCTCATCCTGACATCATGTTAGCATGGGTTTGACAGGTCCTTCCCTGAATCTCTCCACTACTGACTTCCTTCTTCTCTCTCTCTCTCATCCTGACATCATGTTAGCATGGGTTTGACAGGTCCTTCCCTGAATCTCTCCACTACTGACTTCCTTCTTCTCTCTCTCTCTCATCCTTACAGCATGTTAGCATGGGTTTGACAGGTCCTTCCCTGAATCTCTCCACTACTGACTTCCTTCTTCTCTCTCTCTCTCATCATTACAGCATGTTAGCATGGGTTTGACAGGTCCTTCCCTGAATCTCTCCACTACTGATTTACTTCTTCTCTCTCTCATCCTGACATCATGTTAGCATGGGTTTGACAGGTCCTTCCCTGAATCTCTCCACTACTGACTTCCTTCTTCTCTCTCTCTCTCATCCTGACATCATGTTAGCATGGGTTTGACAGGTCCTTCCCTGAATCTCTCCACTACTGACTTCCTTCTTCTCTCTCTCTCTCATCCTGACATCATGTTAGCATGGGTCTGACAGGTCATTCCCTGAATCTCTCCACTACTCAGTTCCTTCTTCTCTCTCTCTCTCATCCTTACAGCATGTTAGCATGGGTTTGACAGGTCCTTCCCTGAATCTCTCCACTACTGACTTCCTTCTTCTCTCTCTCTCTCATCCTCACATCATGTTAGCATGGGTTTGACAGGTCCTTCCCTGAATCTCTCCACCACTCAGTTCCTTCTCTCTCTCTCATCATGACAGCATGTTAGCATGGGTTTGACAGGTCCTTCCCTGAATCTCTCCACTACTGACTTCCTTCTTCTCTCTCTCTCTCATCCTGACATCATGTTAGCATGGGTCTGACAGGTCCTTCCCTGAATCTCTCCACTACTCAGTTCCTTCTTCTCTCTCTCTCTCATCCTGACATCATGTTAGCATGGGTTTGACAGGTCCTTCCCTGAATCTCTCCACTACTGACTTCCTTCTTCTCTCTCTCATCCTGACATCATGTTAGCATGGGTTTGACAGGTCCTTCCCTGAATCTCTCCACTACTGACTTCCTTCTTCTCTCTCTCTCTCATCCTGACATCAAGTTAGCATGGGTCTGACAGGTCCTTCCCTGAATCACTCCACTACTCAGTTCCTTCTTCTCTCTCTCTCTCATCCTGACATCATGTTAGCATGGGTTTGACAGGTCCTTCCCTGAATCTCTCCATTACTGACTTCCTTCTCTCTCTCTCTCATCCTGACATCATGTTAGCATGGGTTTGACAGGTCCTTCCCTGAATCTCTCCATTACTGACTTCCTTCTTCTCTCTCTCTCTCATCCTGACATCATGTTAGCATGGGTTTGACAGGTCCTTCCCTGATTCTCTCCACTACTGATTTCCTTCTTCTCTCTCTCTCTCATCCTGACATCATGTTAGCATGGGTTTGACAGGTCCTTCCCTGAATCTCTCCACTACTTACTTCCTTCTTCTCTCTCTCTCTCATCCTGACATCATGTTAGCATGGGTT
Organism: Eledone cirrhosa; assembly: GCA_964016885.1. Classification (NCBI taxonomy): domain Eukaryota; kingdom Metazoa; phylum Mollusca; class Cephalopoda; order Octopoda; family Eledonidae; genus Eledone; species Eledone cirrhosa. The sequence continues at coordinate 117,015,822 of OZ024744.1, forward strand.
TGACAGGTCCTTCCCTGAATCTCTCCACTACTGACTTCCTTCTTCTCTCTCTCATACTGACATCATGTTAGCATGGGTTTGACAGGTCCTTCCCTGAATCTCTCCACTACTGACTTCCTTCTTCTCTCTCTCTCTCATCCTGACAGCATGTTAGCATGGGTGTGACAGGTCCTTCCCTGAATCTCTCCTCTACTGACTTCCTTCTTCTCTCTCTCATCCTGACAGCATGTTAGCATGGGTTTGACAGGTCCTTCCCTGAATCTCTCCACTACTGACTTCCTTCTTCTCTCTCTCTCTCATCCTAACATCATGTTAGCATGGGTTTGACAGGTCCTTCCCTGAATCTCTCCACTACTGACTTCCTTCTTCTCTCTCTCTCTCATCCTGACATCCTGTTAGCATGGGTCTGACAGGTCTTTCCCTGAATCTCTCCATTACTGACTTCCTTCTTCTCTCTCTCTCTCATCATGACATCATGTTAGCATGGGTCTGACAGGTCCTTCCCTGAATCTCTCCACTACTGACTTCCTTCTTCTCTCTCTCTCATCATGACATCATGTTAGCATGGGTTTGATAGGTCCTTCCCTGAATCTCTCCACTACTGACTTCCTTCTTCTCTCTCTCATCCTGACATCATGTTAGCATGGGTTTGACAGGTCCTTCCCTGAATCTCTCCACTACTGACTTCCTTCTTCTCTCTCTCTCTCATCCTTACAGCATGTTAGCATGGGTTTGACAGGTCCTTCCCTGAATCTCTCCACTACTGACTTCCTTCTTCTCTCTCTCTCTCATCCTGACAGCATGTTAGCATGGGTTTGACAGGTCCTTCTCTGAATCTCTCCACTACTGACTTCCTTCTTCTCTCTCTCTCTCATCCTGACATCATGTTAGCATGGGTTTGACAGGTCCTTCCCTGAATCTCTCCACTACTCAGTTCCTTCTTCTCTCTCTCTCATCCTCACATCATGTTAGCATGGGTTTGACAGGTCCTTCCCTGAATCTCTCCACTACTGACTTCCTTCTTCTCTCTCTCTCTCATCCTTACAGCATGTCAGCATGGGTTTGACAGGTCCTTCCCTGAATCTCTCCACTACTGACTTCCTTCTTCTCTCTCTCTCTCATCCTGACATCATGTTAGCATGGGTTTGACAGGTCCTTCGCTGAATCTCTCCACTACTGTCTTCCTTCTTCTCTCTCTCTCTCATCATGACATCATGTTAGCATGGGTTTGACAGGTCCTTCCCTGAATCTCTCCACTACTGACTTCCTTCTTCTCTCTCTCTCTCATCCTGACAGCATGTTAGCATGGGTTTGACAGGTCCTTCCCTGAATCTCTCCACTACTGACTTCCTTCTTCTCTCTCTCTCTCATCCTCACATCATGCTAGCATGGGTTTGACAGGTCCTTCCCTGAATCTCTCCACTACTGACTTCCTTCTTCTCTCTCTCTCTCATCCTTACAGCATGTTAGCATGGGTTTGACAGGTCCTTCCCTGAATCTCTCCACTACTGACTTCCTTCTTCTCTCTCTCTCTCATCCTGACATCATGTTAGCATGGGTTTGACAGGTCCTTCCCTGAATCTCTCCACTACTGTCTTCCTTCTTCTCTCTCTCTCTCATCATGACATCATGTTAGCATGGGTTTGACAGGTCCTTCCCTGAATCTCTCCAATACTGACTTCCTTCTTCTCTCTCTCATCGTGACATCATGTTAGCATGGGTTTGACAGGTCCTTCCCTGAATCTCTCCACTACTTAGTTCCTTCTTCTCTCTCTCTCTCATCCTGACAGCATGTTAGCATGGGTTTGACAGGTCCTTCCCTGAATCTCTCCACTACTGACTTCCTTCTTCTCTCTCTCTCTCATCCTGACAGCATGTTAGCATGGGTTTGACAGGTCCTTCCCCGAATCTCTCCACTACTGACTTCCTTCTTCTCTCTCTCTCTCATCCTCACATCATGTTAGCATGGGTTTGACAGGTCCTTCCCTGAATCTCTCCACTACTCAGTTCCTTCTTCTCTCTCTCTCTCATCCTGACATCATGTTAGCATGGGTTTGACAGGTCCTTCCCTGAATCTCTCCACTACTTACTTCCTTCATCTCTCTCTCTCTCATCCTGACACCATGTTAGCATGGGTCTGACAGGTCCTTCCCTGAATCTCTCCACTACTGACTTCCTTCTTCTCTCTCTCTCTCTCATCCTGACATCATGTTAGCATGGGTTTGACAGGTCCTTCCCTGAATCTCTCCACTACTCAGTTCCTTCTCTCTCTCTCTCATCCTGATATCATGTTAGCATGGGTTTGACAGGTCCTTCCCTGAATCTCTCCACTACTGACTTCCTTCTTCTCTCTCTCTCTCATCCTTACAGCATGTTAGCATGGGTTTGACAGGTCCTTCCCTGAATCTCTCCACTACTGACTTCCTTCTCTCTCTCTCTCATCCTGACATCATGTTAGCATGGGTTTGACAGGTCCTTCCCTGAATCTCTCCACTACTGACTTCCTTCTTCTCTCTCTCTCTCATCCTCACATCATGTTAGCATGGGTCTGACAGGTCCTTCCCTGAATCTCTCCACTACTCAGTTCCTTCTTCTCTCTCTCTCTCATCCTTACAGCATGTTAGCATGGGTCTGACAGGTCCTTCTCTGAATCTCTCCACTACTTAGTTCCTTCTCTCTCTCTCTCATCCTGACATCATGTTAGCATGGGTTTGACAGGTCCTTCCCTGAATCTCTCCACTACTGACTTCCTTCTTCTCTCTCTCTCTCATCCTGACATCATGTTAGCATGGGTTTGACAGGTCCTTCCCTGAATCTCTCCACTACTGACTTCCTTCTTCTCTCTCTCTCTCATCATGACATCATGTTAGCATGGGTTTGACAGGTCCTTCCCTGAATCTCTCCACTACTGACTTCCTTCTTCTCTCTCTCTCTCATCCTGACAGCATGTTAGCATGGGTTTGACAGGTCCTTCCCTGAATCTCTCCACTACTGACTTCCTTTTTCTCTCTCTCTCTCATCCTGACATCATGTTAGCATGGGTTTGACAGGTCCTTCCCTGAATCTCTCCACTACTGACTTCCTTCTTCTCTCTCTCTCTCATCCTTACAGCATGTTAGCATGGGTTTGACAGGTCCTTCCCTGAATCTCTCCACTACTGACTTCCTTCTTCTCTCTCTCATCATGACATCATGTTAGCATGGGTTTGACAGGTCCTTCCCTGAATCTCTCCACTACTGACTTCCTTCTTCTCTCTCTCTCTCATCCTGACATCATGTTAGCATGGGTTTGACAGGTCCTTCCCTGAATCTCTCCACTACTGACTTCCTTCTTCTCTCTCTCTCTCATCCTGACATCATGTTAGCATGGGTTTGACAGGTCCTTCCCTGAATCTCTCCACTACTGACTTCCTTCTTCTCTCTCTCTCTCATCCTTACAGCATGTTAGCATGGGTTTGACAGGTCCTTCCCTGAATCTCTCCACTACTGACTTCCTTCTTCTCTCTCTCTCTCATCCTTACAGCATGTTAGCATGGGTTTGACAGGTCCTTCCCTGAATCTCTCCACTACTGATTTACTTCTTCTCTCTCTCATCCTGACATCATGTTAGCATGGGTCTGACAGGTCATTCCCTGAATCTCTCCACTACTCAGTTCCTTCTTCTCTCTCTCTCTCTCATCCTTACAGCATGTTAGCATGGGTTTGACAGGTCCTTCCCTGAATCTCTCCACTACTGACTTCCTTCTTCTCTCTCTCTCTCATCCTGACATCATGTTAGCATGGGTCTGACAGGTCATTCCCTGAATCTCTCCACTACTCAGTTCCTTCTTCTCTCTCTCTCTCATCCTTACAGCATGTTAGCATGGGTTTGACAGGTCCTTCCCTGAATCTCTCCACTACTGACTTCCTTCTTCTCTCTCTCTCTCATCCTCACATCATGTTAGCATGGGTTTGACAGGTCCTTCCCTGAATCTCTCCACTACTCAGTTCCTTCTCTCTCTCTCATCATGACAGCATGTTAGCATGGGTTTGACAGGTCCTTCCCTGAATCTCTCCACTACTGACTTCCTTCTTCTCTCTCTCTCTCATCCTGACATCATGTTAGCATGGGTCTGACAGGTCCTTCCCTGAATCTCTCCACTACTCAGTTCCTTCTTCTCTCTCTCTCTCATCCTGACATCATGTTAGCATGGGTTTGACAGGTCCTTCCCTGAATCTCTCCACTACTGACTTCCTTCTTCTCTCTCTCATCCTGACATCATGTTAGCATGGGTTTGACAGGTCCTTCCCTGAATCTCTCCACTACTGACTTCCTTCTTCTCTCTCTCTCTCATCCTGACATCAAGTTAGCATGGGTCTGACAGGTCCTTCCCTGAATCGCTCCACTACTCAGTTCCTTCTTCTCTCTCTCTCTCATCATGACATCATGTTAGCATGGGTTTGACAGGTCCTTCCCTGAATCTCTCCATTACTGACTTCCTTCTCTCTCTCTCTCATCCTGACATCATGTTAGCATGGGTTTGACAGGTCCTTCCCTGAATCTCTCCATTACTGACTTCCTTCTTCTCTCTCTCTCTCATCCTGACATCATGTTAGCATGGGTTTGACAGGTCCTTCCCTGAATCTCTCCACTACTGATTTCCTTCTTCTCTCTCTCTCTCATCCTGACATCATGTTAGCATGGGTTTGACAGGTCCTTCCCTGAATCTCTCCACTACTTACTTCCTTCTTCTCTCTCTCTCTCATCCTGACATCATGTTAGCATGGGTTTGACAGGTCCTTCCCTGAATCTCTCCACTACTGACTTCCTTCTTCTCTCTCTCATACTGACATCATGTTAGCATGGGTTTGACAGGTCCTTCCCTGAATCTCTCCACTACTGAATTCCTTCTTCTCTCTCTCTCTCATCCTGACAGCATGTTAGCATGGGTCTGACAGGTCCTTCCCTGAATCTCTCCACTACTGACTTCCTTCTTCTCTCTCACTCTCATCCTGACATCATGTTAGCATGGGTTTGACAGGTCCTTCCTTGAATCTCTCCACTACTGACTTCCTTCTTCTCTCTCTCTCTCATCCTGACAGCATGTTAGCATGGGTTTGACAGGTCCTTCTCTGAATCTCTCCACTACTGACTTCCTTCTTCTCTCTCTCTCTCATCCTGACATCATGTTAGCATGGGTTTGACAGGTCCTTCTCTGAATCTCTCCACTACTGACTTCCTTCTTCTCTCTCTCTCTCATCCTGACAGCATGTTAGCATGGGTCTGACAGGTCCTTCCCTGAATCTCTCCACTACTGACTTCCTTCTTCTCTCTCTCATCCTGACATCATGTTAGCATGGGTTTGACAGGTCCTTCCCTGAATCTCTCCACTACTGACTTCCTTCTTCTCTCTCTCTCTCATCCTGACAGCATGTTAGCATGGGTCTGACAGGTCCTTCCCTGAATCTCTCCACTACTGACTTCCTTCTTCTCTCTCTCTCTCATCCTGACATCATGTTAGCATGGGTTTGACAGGTCCTTCCCTGAATCTCTCCACTACTGACTTCCTTCTTCTCTCTCTCTCTCATCCTTACAGCATGTTAGCATGGGTTTGACAGGTCCTTCCCTGAATCTCTCCACTACTGACTTCCTTCTTCTCTCTCTCATCCTGACATCATGTTAGCATGGGTTTGACAGGTCCTTCTCTGAATCTCTCCACTACTGACTACCTTCTTCTCTCTCTCTCTCATCCTTACAGCATGTTAGCATGGGTTTGACAGGTCCTTCCCTGAATCTCTCCACTACTGACTTCCTTCTTCTCTCTCTCTCTCATCCTGACATCATGTTAGCATGGGTTTGACAGGTCCTTCCCTGAATCTCTCCACTACTGACTTCCTTCTTCTCTCTCTCATCCTGACATCATGTTAGCATGGGTTTGACAGGTCCTTCCCTGAATCTCTCCACTACTGACTTCCTTCTTCTCTCTCTCATCCTGACATCATGTTAGCATGGGTTTGACAGGTCCTTCTCTGAATCTCTCCACTACTCAGTTCCTTCTTCTCTCTCTCTCTCATCCTGACATCATGTTAGCATGGGTCTGACAGGTCCTTCCCTGAATCTCTCCACTACTGACTTCCTTCTTCTCTCTCTCTCTCATCCTTACAGCATGTTAGCATGGGTTTGACAGGTCCTTCCCTGAATCTCTCCACTACTGACTTCCTTCTTCTTCTCTCTCTCATCCTGACAGCATGTTAGCATGGGTTTGACAGGTCCTTCCCTGAATCTCTCCACTACTGACTTCCTTCTTCTCTCTCTCTCTCATCCTGACATCATGTTAGCATGGGTCTGACAGGTCCTTCCCTGAATCTCTCCACTACTCAGTTCCTTCTTCTCTCTCTCTCTCATCCTGACATCATGATAGCATGGGTTTGACAGGTCCTTCCCTGAATCTCTCCATTACTGACTTCCTTCTTCTCTCTCTCTCTCATCCTGACATCATGTTAGCATGGGTTTGACAGGTCCTTCCCTGAATCTCTCCATTACTGACTTCCTTCTTCTCTCTCTCTCTCATCCTGACATCATGTTAGCATGGGTTTGACAGGTCCTTCCCTGAATCTCTCCACTACTGACTTCCTTCTTCTCTCTCTCTCTCATCCTGACATCATGTTAGCATGGGTTTGACAGGTCCTTCCCTGAATCTCTCCACTACTGACTTCCTTCTTCTCTCTCTTTCTCATCCTGACAGCATGTTAGCATGGGTCTGACAGGTCCTTCCCTGAATCTCTCCACTACTGACTTCCTTCTTCTTCTCTCTCTCATCCTGACAGCATGTTAGCATGGGTTTGACAGGTCCCTCCCTGAATCTCTCCACTACTCAGTTCCTTCTTCTCTCTCTCTCATCCTCACATCATGTTAGCATGGGTTTGACAGGTCCTTCCCTGAATCTCTCCTCTACTGACTTCCTTCTTCTCTCTCTCTCTCATCCTGACAGCATGTTAGCATGGGTTTGACAGGTCCTTCCCTGAATCTCTCCACTACTGACTTCCTTCTTCTCTCTCTCTCTCATCCTGACATCATGTTAGCATGGGTTTGACAGGTCCTTCCCTGAATCTCTCCACTACTGACTTCCTTCTTCTCTCTCTCTCTCATCCTGACATCATGTTAGCATGGGTTTGACAGGTCCTTCCCTGAATCTCTCCACTACTGACTTCCTTCTCTTTCTCTCTCTCATCCTGACATCATGTTAGCATGGGTTTGACAGGTCCTTCCCTGAATCTCTCCACTACTGACTTCCTTCTTCTCTCTCTCTCTCATCCTGACATCATGTTAGCATGGGTTTGACAGGTCCTTCCCTGAATCTCTCCACTACTGACTTCCTTCTTCTCTCTCTCTCTCATCCTTACAGCATGTTAGCATGGGTTTGACAGGTCCTTCCCTGAATCTCTCCACTACTGACTTCCTTCTTCTCTCTCTCTCTCATCCTTACAGCATGTTAGCATGGGTTTGACAGGTCCTTCCCTGAATCTCTCCACTACTGACTTCCTTCTCTCTCTCTCTCATCCTGACATCATGTTAGCATGGGTCTGACAGGTCCTTCCCTGAATCTCTCCACTACTCAGTTCCTTCTTCTCTCTCTCTCTCATCATGACATCATGTTAGCATGGGTTTGACAGGTCCTTCCCTGAATCTCTCCACTACTGACTTCCTTCTTCTCTCTCTCATCCTGACATCATGTTAGCATGGGTCTGACAGGTCCTTCCCTGAATCTCTCCACTACTGACTTCCTTCTTCTCTCTCTCTCTCTCATCCTGACATCATGTTAGCATGGGTCTGACAGGTCCTTCCCTGAATCTCTCCACTACTGACTTCCTTCTTCTCTCTCTCTCTCATCCTGACAGCATGTTAGCATGGGTCTGACAGGTCCTTCCCTGAATCTCTCCACTACTGACTTCCTTCTTCTCTCTCTCTCTCATCCTGACATCATGTTAGCATGGGTTTGACAGGTCCTTCCCTGAATCTCTCCACTACTGACTTCCTTCTTCTCTCTCTCTCTCATCCTGACAGCATGTTAGCATGGGTTTGACAGGTCCTTCTCTGAATCTCTCCACTACTGACTTCCTTCTTCTCTCTCTCTCTCATCCTGACATCATGTTAGCATGGGTTTGACAGGTCCTTCTCTGAATCTCTCCACTACTGACTTCCTTCTTCTCTCTCTCTCTCATCCTGACAGCATGTTAGCATGGGTCTGACAGGTCCTTCCCTGAATCTCTCCACTACTGACTTCCTTCTTCTCTCTCTCATCCTGACATCATGTTAGCATGGGTTTGACAGGTCCTTCCCTGAATCTCTCCACTACTGACTTCCTTCTTCTCTCTCTCTCTCATCCTGACAGCATGTTAGCATGGGTCTGACAGGTCCTTCCCTGAATCTCTCCACTACTGACTTCCTTCTTCTCTCTCTCTCTCATCCTGACATCATGTTAGCATGGGTTTGACAGGTCCTTCCCTGAATCTCTCCACTACTGACTTCCTTCTTCTCTCTCTCTCTCATCCTTACAGCATGTTAGCATGGGTTTGACAGGTCCTTCCCTGAATCTCTCCACTACTGACTTCCTTCTTCTCTCTCTCATCCTGACATCATGTTAGTATGGGTTTGACAGGTCCTTCTCTGAATCTCTCCACTACTGACTACCTTCTTCTCTCTCTCTCTCTCATCCTTACAGCATGTTAGCATGGGTTTGACAGGTCCTTCCCTGAATCTCTCCACTACTGACTTCCTTCTTCTCTCTCTCTCTCATCCTGACATCATGTTAGCATGGGTTTGACAGGTCCTTCCCTGAATCTCTCCACTACTGACTTCCTTCTTCTCTCTCTCATCCTGACATCATGTTAGCATGGGTTTGACAGGTCCTTCCCTGAATCTCTCCACTACTAACTTCCTTCTTCTCTCTCTCATCCTGACATCATGTTAGCATGGGTTTGACAGGTCCTTCTCTGAATCTCTCCACTACTGACTTCCTTCTTCTCTCTCTCTCTCATCCTTACAGCATGTTAGCATGGGTTTGACAGGTCCTTCCTGAATCTCTCCACTACTGACTTCCTTCTTCTCTCTCTCATCCTGACATCATGTTAGCATGGGTTTGACAGGTCCTTCCCTGAATCTCTCCACTACTGACTTCCTTCTTCTCTCTCTCATCCTGACATCATGTTAGCATGGGTTTGACAGGTCCTTCCCTGAATCTCTCCACTACTGACTTCCTTCTTCTCTCTCTCTCTCATCCTGACAGCATGTTAGCATGGGTTTGACAGGTCCTTCTCTGAATCTCTCCACTACTCAGTTCCTTCTTCTCTCTCTCTCTCATCCTGACATCATGTTAGCATGGGTCTGACAGGTCCTTCCCTGAATCTCTCCACTACTGACTTCCTTCTTCTCTCTCTCTCTCATCCTTACAGCATGTTAGCATGGGTTTGACAGGTCCTTCCCTGAATCTCTCCACTACTGACTTCCTTCTTCTTCTCTCTCTCATCCTGACAGCATGTTAGCATGGGTTTGACAGGTCCTTCCCTGAATCTCTCCACTACTGACTTCCTTCTTCTCTCTCTCTCTCATCCTGACATCATGTTAGCATGGGTCTGACAGGTCCTTCCCTGAATCTCTCCACTACTCAGTTCCTTCTTCTCTCTCTCTCTCATCCTGACATCATGTTAGCATGGGTTTGACAGGTCCTTCCCTGAATCTCTCCACTACTGACTTCCTTCTTCTCTCTCTCATCCTGACATCATGTTAGCATGGGTTTGACAGGTCCTTCCCTGAATCTCTCCACTACTGACTTCCTTCTCCTCTCTCTCTCTCATCCTGACATCATGTTAGCATGGGTCTGACAGGTCCTTCCCTGAATCTCTCCACTACTCAGTTCCTTCTTCTCTCTCTCTCTCATCCTGACATCATGTTAGCATGGGTTTGACAGGTCCTTCCCTGAATCTCTCCATTACTGACTTCCTTCTTCTCTCTCTCTCTCATCCTGACATCATGTTAGCATGGGTTTGACAGGTCCTTCCCTGAATCTCTCCATTACTGACTTCCTTCTTCTCTCTCTCTCTCATCCTGACATCATGTTAGCATGGGTTTGACAGGTCCTTCCCTGAATCTCTCCACTACTGACTTCCTTCTTCTCTCTCTCTCTCATCCTGACATCATGTTAGCATGGGTTTGACAGGTCCTTCTCTGAATCTCTCCACTACTGACTTCCTTCTTCTCTCTCTCTCTCATACTGACATCATGTTAGCATGGGTTTGACAGGTCCTTCCCTGAATCTCTCCACTACTGACTTCCTTCTCTCTCTCTCTCTCTCATCCTGACATCATGTTAGCATGGGTCTGACAGGTCCTTCCCTGAATCTCTCCACTACTGACTTCCTTCTTCTCTCTCTCTCTCATACTGACATCATGTTAGCATGGGTTTGACAAGTCCTTCCCTGAATCTCTCCACTACTGACTTCCTTCTTCTCTCTCTCATCCTGACATCATGTTAGCATGGGTTTGACAGGTCCTTCCCTGAATCTCTCCACTACTGACTTCCTTCTTCTCTCTCTTTCTCATCCTGACAGCATGTTAGCATGGGTCTGACAGGTCCTTCCCTGAATCTCTCCACTACTGACTTCCTTCTTCTTCTCTCTCTCATCCTGACAGCATGTTAGCATGGGTTTGACAGGTCCCTCCCTGAATCTCTCCACTACTCAGTTCCTTCTTCTCTCTCTCTCATCCTCACATCATGTTAGCATGGGTTTGACAGGTCCTTCCCTGAATCTCTCCTCTACTGACTTCCTTCTTCTCTCTCTCTCTCATCCTGACAGCATGTTAGCATGGGTTTGACAGGTCCTTCCCTGAATCTCTCCACTACTGACTTCCTTCTTCTCTCTCTCTCTCATCCTGACATCATGTTAGCATGGGTTTGACAGGTCCTTCCCTGAATCTCTCCACTACTGACTTCCTTCTTCTCTCTCTCTCTCATCCTGACATGATGTTAGCATGGGTTTGACAGGTCCTTCCCTGAATCTCTCCACTACTGACTTCCTTCTCTTTCTCTCTCTCATCCTGACATCATGTTAGCATGGGTTTGACAGGTCCTTCCCTGAATCTCTCCACTACTGACTTCCTTCTTCTCTCTCTCTCTCATCCTGACATCATGTTAGCATGGGTTTGACAGGTCCTTCCCTGAATCTCTCCACTACTGACTTCCTTCTTCTCTCTCTCTCTCATCCTTACAGCATGTTAGCATGGGTTTGACAGGTCCTTCCCTGAATCTCTCCACTACTGACTTCCTTCTTCTCTCTCTCTCTCATCCTTACAGCATGTTAGCATGGGTTTGACAGGTCCTTCCCTGAATCTCTCCACTACTGACTTCCTTCTCTCTCTCTCTCATCCTGACATCATGTTAGCATGGGTCTGACAGGTCCTTCCCTGAATCTCTCCACTACTCAGTTCCTTCTTCTCTCTCTCTCTCTCATCATGACATCATGTTAGCATGGGTTTGACAGGTCCTTCCCTGAATCTCTCCACTACTGACTTCCTTCTTCTCTCTCTCATCCTGACATCATGTTAGCATGGGTTTGACAGGTCCTTCTCTGAATCTCTCCACTACTGACTTCCTTCTTCTCTCTCTCTCTCTCATCCTGACATCATGTTAGCATGGGTCTGACAGGTCCTTCCCTGAATCTCTCCACTACTGACTTCCTTCTTCTCTCTCTCTCTCATCCTGACATCATGTTAGCATGGGTTTGACAGGTCCTTCCCTGAATCTCTCCACTACTCAGTTCCTTCTTCTCTCTCTCATCCTTACAGCATGTTAGCATGGGTTTGACAGGTCCTTCCCTGAATCTCTCCACTACTGACTTCCTTCTCTCTCTCTCTCTCATCCTGACAGCATGTTAGCATGGGTTTGACAGGTCCTTCCCTGAATCTCTCCACTACTGACTTCCTTCTTCTCTCTCTCATCCTGACATCATGTTAGCATGAGTCTGACAGGTCCTTCCCTGAATCTCTCCACTACTGACTTCCTTCTTCTCTCTCTCTCTCATCCTGACAGCATGTTAGCATGGGTTTGACAGGTCCTTCCCTGAATCTCTCCACTACTGACTTCCTTCTTCTCTCTCTCTCTCATCCTTACAGCATGTTAGCATGGGTTTGACAGGTCCTTCCCTGAATCTCTCCACTACTGACTTCCTTCTTCTCTCTCTCATCCTGACATCATGTTAGCATGGGTCTGACAGGTCCTTCCCTGAATCTCTCCACTACTCAGTTCCTTCTTCTCTCTCTCTCTCATCCTTACAGCATGTTAGCATGGGTCTGACAGGTCCTTCTCTGAATCTCTCCACTACTTAGTTCCTTCTTCTCTCTCTCTCTCATCCTGACATCATGTTAGCATGGGTTTGACAGGTCCTTCCCTGAATCTCTCCACTACTGACTTCCTTCTTCTCTCTCTCTCTCATCCTGACATCATGTTAGCATGGGTTTGACAGGTCCTTCCCTGAATCTCTCCACTACTGACTTCCTTCTTCTCTCTCTCTCTCATCATGACATCATGTTAGCATGGGTTTGACAGGTCCTTCCCTGAATCTCTCCACTACTGACTTCCTTCTTCTCTCTCTCTCTCTCATCCTGACAGCATGTTAGCATGGGTTTGACAGGTCCTTCCCTGAATCTCTCCACTACTGACTTCCTTCTTCTCTCTCTCTCTCATCCTTAAAGCATGTTAGCATGGGTTTGACAGGTCCTTCCCTGAATCTCTCCACTACTGACTTCCTTCTTCTCTCTCTCTCTCATCATGACATCATATTAGCATGGGTTTGACAGGTCCTTCCCTGAATCTCTCCACTACTGACTTCCTTCTTCTCTCTCTCTCTCATCCTGACATCATGTTAGCATGGGTTTGACAGGTCCTTCCCTGAATCTCTCCACTACTGACTTCCTTCTTCTCTCTCTCTCTCATCCTTACAGCATGTTAGCATGGGTTTGACAGGTCCTTCCCTGAATCTCTCCACTACTGACTTCCTTCTTCTCTCTCTCTCTCATCCTTACAGCATGTTAGCATGGGTTTGACAGGTCCTTCCCTGAATCTCTCCACTACTGATTTCCTTCTTCTCTCTCTCATCCTGACATCATGTTAGCATGGGTTTGACAGGTCCTTCCCTGAATCTCTCCACTACTGACTTCCTTCTTCTCTCTCTCTCTCATCCTGACATCATGTTAGCATGGGTCTGACAGGTCCTTCCCTGAATCTCTCCACTACTCAGTTCCTTCTTCTCTCTCTCTCTCATCCTTACAGCATGTTAGCATGGGTTTGACAGGTCCTTCCCTGAATCTCTCCACTACTGACTTCCTTCTTCTCTCTCTCTCTCATCCTCACATCATGTTAGCATGGGTTTGACAGGTCCTTCCCTGAATCTCTCCACTACTCAGTTCCTTCTCTCTCTCTCATCATGACAGCATGTTAGCATGGGTTTGACAGGTCCTTCCCTGAATCTCTCCACTACTCAGTTCCTTCTTCTCTCTCTCTCTCATCCTGACATCATGTTAGCATGGGTTTGACAGGTCCTTCCCTGAATCTCTCCATTACTGACTTCCTTCTTCTCTCTCTCTCTCATCCTGACATCATGTTAGCATGGGTTTGACAGGTCCTTCCCTGAATCTCTCCACTACTGACTTCCTTCTTCTCTCTCTCTCTCATCCTGACATCATGTTAGCATGGGTTTGACAGATCCTTCCCTGAATCTCTCCACTACTGACTTCCTTCTTCTCTCTCTCATCCTGACATCATGTTCGCATGGGTTTGACAGGTCCTTCCCTGAATCTCTCCACTACTGACTTCCTTCTTCTCTCTCTCATCCTGACATCATGTTAGCATGGGTTTGACAGGTCCTTCCCTGAATCTCTCCACTACTGACTTCCTTCTTCTCTCTCTTATCCTGACATCATGTTAGCATGGGTTTGACAGGTCCTTCCCTGAATCTCTCCACTACTGACTTCCTTCTTCTCTCTCTCTCTCATCGTGACATCATGTTAGCATGGGTTTGACAGGTCCTTCCCTGAATCTCTCCACTACTGACTTCCTTCTTCTCTCTCTCTCTCATCCTTACAGCATGTTAGCATGGGTTTGACAGGTCCTTCCCTGAATCTCTCCACTACTCAGTTCCTTCTTCTCTCTCTCTCTCATCCTTACAGCATGTTAGCATGGGTTTGACAGGTCCTTCCCTGAATCTCTCCACTACTGACTTCCTTCTTCTCTCTCTCTCTCATCCTCACATCATGTTAGCATGGGTTTGACAGGTCCTTCCCTGAATCTCTCCACTACTCAGTTCCTTCTCTCTCTCTCATCCTGACATCATGTTAGCATGGGTTTGACAGGTCCTTCCCTGAATCTCTCCACTACTGACTTCCTTCTTCTCTCTCTCTCTCATCCTGACATCATGTTAGCATGGGTCTGACAGGTCCTTCCCTGAATCTCTCCACTACTCAGTTCCTTCTTCTCTCTCTCTCTCATCCTGACATCATGTTAGCATGGGTTTGACAGGTCCTTCCCTGAATCTCTCCACTACTGACTTCCTTCTGCTCTCTCTCATCCTGACATCATGTTAGCATGGGTTTGACAGGTCCTTCCCTGAATCTCTCCACTACTGACTTCCTTCTTCTCTCTCTCTCTCATCCTGACATCATGTTAGCATGGGTCTGACAGGTCCTTCCCTGAATCTCTCCACTACTCAGTTCCTTCTTCTCTCTCTCTCTCATCCTGACATCATGTTAGCATGGGTTTGACAGGTCCTTCCCTGAATCTCTCCATTACTGACTTCCTTCTTCTCTCTCTCTCTCATCCTGACATCATGTTAGCATGGGTTTGACAGGTCCTTCCCTGAATCTCTCCATTACTGACTTCCTTCTTCTCTCTCTCTCTCATCCTGACATCATGTTAGCATGGGTTTGACAGGTCCTTCCCTGAATCTCTCCACTACTGACTTCCTTCTTCTCTCTCTCTCTCATCCTGACATCATGTTAGCATGGGTTTGACAGGTCCTTCCCTGAATCTCTCCACTACTGACTTCCTTCTTCTCTCTCTCTCTCATCCTGACATCATGTTAGCATGGGTTTGACAGGTCCTTCCCTGAATCTCTCCACTACTGACTTCCTTCTTCTCTCTCTCTCTCATCCTGACATCATGTTAGCATGGGTTTGACAGGTCCTTCCCTGAATCTCTCCACTACTGACTTCCTTCTTCTCTCTCTCTCTCATCCTGACATCATGTTAGCATGGGTTTGACAGGTCCTTCCCTGAATCTCTCCACTACTGACTTCCTTCTTCTCTCTCTCTCTCATCCTGACATCATGTTAGCATGGGTTTGACAGGTCCTTCCCTGAATCTCTCCACTACTGACTTCCTTCTTCTCTCTCTCTCTCATCATGACATCATGTTAGCATGGGTTTGACAGGTCCTTCCCTGAATCTCTCCACTACTGACTTCCTTCTTCTCTCTCTCTCTCATCCTGACAGCATGTTAGCATGGGTTTGACAGGTCCTTCCCTGAATCTCTCCACTACTGACTTCCTTCTTCTCTCTCTCTCTCATCGTGACATCATGTTAGCATGGGTTTGACAGGTCCTTCCCTGAATCTCTCCACTACTGACTTCCTTCTTCTCTCTCTCTCTCATCCTTACAGCATGTTAGCATGGGTTTGACAGGTCCTTCCCTGAATCTCTCCACTACTGACTTCCTTCTTCTCTCTCTCTCTCATCATGACATCATGTTAGCATGGGTTTGACAGGTCCTTCCCTGAATCTCTCCACTACTGACTTCCTTCTTCTCTCTCTCTCTCATCCTGACATCATGTTAGCATGGGTTTGACAGGTCCTTCCCTGAATCTCTCCACTACTGACTTCCTTCTTCTCTCTCTCATCCTGACATCATGTTAGCATGGGTCTGACAGGTCCTTCCCTGAATCTCTCCACTACTGACTTCCTTCTTCTCTCTCTCTCTCATCCTGACAGCATGTTAGCATGGGTTTGACAGGTCCTTCCCTGAATCTCTCCACTACTGACTTCCTTCTTCTCTCTCTCTCTCATCCTGACATCATGTTAGCATGGGTTTGACAGGTCCTTCCCTGAATCTCTCCACTACTGACTTCCTTCTTCTCTCTCTCTCTCATCGTGACATCATGTTAGCATGGGTTTGACAGGTCCTTCCCTGAATCTCTCCACTACTGACTTCCTTCTTCACTCTCTCTCTCATCCTTACAGCATGTTAGCATGGGTTTGACAGGTCCTTCCCTGAATCTCTCCACTACTCAGTTCCTTCTTCTCTCTCTCTCTCATCCTTACAGCATGTTAGCATGGGTTTGACAGGTCCTTCCCTGAATCTCTCCACTACTGACTTCCTTCTTCTCTCTCTCTCTCATCCTCACATCATGTTAGCATGGGTTTGACAGGTCCTTCCCTGAATCTCTCCACTACTCAGTTCCTTCTCTCTCTCTCATCCTGACATCATGTTAGCATGGGTTTGACAGGTCCTTCCCTGAATCTCTCCACTACTGACTTCCTTCTTCTCTCTCTCTCTCATCCTGACATCATGTTAGCATGGGTCTGACAGGTCCTTCCCTGAATCTCTCCACTACTCAGTTCCTTCTTCTCTCTCTCTCTCATCCTGACATCATGTTAGCATGGGTTTGACAGGTCCTTCCCTGAATCTCTCCACTACTGACTTCCTTCTGCTCTCTCTCATCCTGACATCATGTTAGCATGGGTTTGACAGGTCCTTCCCTGAATCTCTCCACTACTGACTTCCTTCTTCTCTCTCTCTCTCATCCTGACATCATGTTAGCATGGGTCTGACAGGTCCTTCCCTGAATCTCTCCACTACTCAGTTCCTTCTTCTCTCTCTCTCTCATCCTGACATCATGTTAGCATGGGTTTGACAGGTCCTTCCCTGAATCTCTCCATTACTGACTTCCTTCTTCTCTCTCTCTCTCATCCTGACATCATGTTAGCATGGGTTTGACAGGTCCTTCCCTGAATCTCTCCATTACTGACTTCCTTCTTCTCTCTCTCTCTCATCCTGACATCATGTTAGCATGGGTTTGACAGGTCCTTCCCTGAATCTCTCCACTACTGACTTCCTTCTTCTCTCTCTCTCTCATCCTGACATCATGTTAGCATGGGTTTGACAGGTCCTTCCCTGAATCTCTCCACTACTGACTTCCTTCTTCTCTCTCTCTCTCATCCTGACATCATGTTAGCATGGGTTTGACAGGTCCTTCCCTGAATCTCTCCACTACTGACTTCCTTCTTCTCTCTCTCTCTCATCCTGACATCATGTTAGCATGGGTTTGACAGGTCCTTCCCTGAATCTCTCCACTACTGACTTCCTTCTTCTCTCTCTCTCTCATCCTGACATCATGTTAGCATGGGTTTGACAGGTCCTTCCCTGAATCTCTCCACTACTGACTTCCTTCTTCTCTCTCTCTCTCATCCTGACATCATGTTAGCATGGGTTTGACAGGTCCTTCCCTGAATCTCTCCACTACTGACTTCCTTCTTCTCTCTCTCTCTCATCATGACATCATGTTAGCATGGGTTTGACAGGTCCTTCCCTGAATCTCTCCACTACTGACTTCCTTCTTCTCTCTCTCTCTCATCCTGACAGCATGTTAGCATGGGTTTGACAGGTCCTTCCCTGAATCTCTCCACTACTGACTTCCTTCTTCTCTCTCTCTCTCATCGTGACATCATGTTAGCATGGGTTTGACAGGTCCTTCCCTGAATCTCTCCACTACTGACTTCCTTCTTCTCTCTCTCTCTCATCCTTACAGCATGTTAGCATGGGTTTGACAGGTCCTTCCCTGAATCTCTCCACTACTGACTTCCTTCTTCTCTCTCTCTCTCATCATGACATCATGTTAGCATGGGTTTGACAGGTCCTTCCCTGAATCTCTCCACTACTGACTTCCTTCTTCTCTCTCTCTCTCATCCTGACATCATGTTAGCATGGGTTTGACAGGTCCTTCCCTGAATCTCTCCACTACTGACTTCCTTCTTCTCTCTCTCATCCTGACATCATGTTAGCATGGGTCTGACAGGTCCTTCCCTGAATCTCTCCACTACTGACTTCCTTCTTCTCTCTCTCTCTCATCCTGACAGCATGTTAGCATGGGTTTGACAGGTCCTTCCCTGAATCTCTCCACTACTGACTTCCTTCTTCTCTCTCTCTCTCATCCTGACATCATGTTAGCATGGGTTTGACAGGTCCTTCCCTGAATTTCTCCACTACTGACTTCCTTCTTCTCTCTCTCTCTCATCCTTACAGCATGTTAGCATGGGTTTGACAGGTCCTTCCCTGAATCTCTCCACTACTGACTTCCTTCTTCTCTCTCTCTCTCATCCTTACAGCATGTTAGCATGGGTTTGACAGGTCCTTCCCTGAATCTCTCCACTACTGACTTCCTTCTTCTCTCTCTCTCTCATCCTGACATCATGTTAGCATGGGTCTGACAGGTCCTTCCCTGAATCTCTCCACTACTCAGTTCCTTCTTCTCTCGCTCTCTCATCATGACATCATGTTAGCATGGGTTTGACAGGTCCTTCCCTGAATCTTTCCACTACTGACTTCCTTCTTCTCTCTCTCATCCTGACATCATGTTAGCATGGGTTTGACAGGTCCTTCCCTGAATCTCTCCACTACTCAGTTCCTTCTTCTCTCTCTCTCTCATCCTTACAGCATGTTAGCATGGGTTTGACAGGTCCTTCCCTGAATCTTTCCACTACTGACTTCCTTCTTCTCTCTCTCTCTCATCCTCACATCATGTTAGCATGGGTTTGACAGGTCCTTCCCTGAATCTCTCCACTACACAGTTCCTTCTCTCTCTCTCATCCTGACATCATGTTAGCATGGGTTTGACAGGTCCTTCCCTGAATCTCTCCACTACTGACTTCCTTCTTCTCTCTCTCTCTCATCCTGACATCATGTTAGCATGGGTCTGACAGGTCCTTCCCTGAATCTCTCCACTACTCAGTTCCTTCTTCTCTCTCTCTCTCATCCTGACATCATGTTAGCATGGGTTTGACAGGTCCTTCCCTGAATCTCTCCACTACTGACTTCCTTCTGCTCTCTCTCATCCTGACATCATGTTAGCATGGGTTTGACAGGTCCTTCCCGGAATCTCTCCACTACTGACTTCCTTCTTCTCTCTCTCTCTCATCCTGACATCATGTTAGCATGGGTCTGACAGGTCCTTCCCTGAATCTCTCCACTACTCAGTTCCTTCTTCTCTCTCTCTCTCATCCTGACATCATGTTAGCATGGGTTTGACAGGTCCTTCCCTGAATCTCTCCATTACTGACTTCCTTCTTCTCTCTCTCTCTCATCCTGACATCATGTTAGCATGGGTTTGACAGGTCCTTCCCTGAATCTCTCCACTACTGACTTCCTTCTTCTCTCTCTCTCTCATCATGACATCATGTTAGCATGGGTTTGACAGGTCCTTCCCTGAATCTCTCCACTACTGACTTCCTTCTTCTCTCTCTCTCTCATCCTGACATCATGTTAGCATGGGTCTGACAGGTCCTTCCCTGAATCTCTCCACTACTCAGTTCCTTCTTCTCTCTCTCTCTCATCCTGACATCATGTTAGCATGGGTTTGACAGGTCCTTCCCTGAATCTCTCCACTACTGACTTCCTTCTTCTCTCTCTCTCTCATCCTGACATCATGTTAGCATGGGTTTGACAGGTCTTTCCCTGAATCTCTCCACTACTGACTTCCTTCTTCTCTCTCTCTCTCATCATGACATCATGTTAGCATGGGTTTGACAGGTCCTTCCCTGAATCTCTCCACTACTGACTTCCTTCTTCTCTCTCTCTCTCATCCTGACAGCATGTTAGCATGGGTTTGACAGGTCCTTCCCTGAATCTCTCCACTACTGACTTCCTTCTTCTCTCTCTCTCTCATCGTGACATCATGTTAGCATGGGTTTGACAGGTCCTTCCCTGAATCTCTCCACTACTGACTTCCTTCTTCTCTCTCTCTCTCATCCTTACAGCATGTTAGCATGGGTTTGACAGGTCCTTCCCTGAATCTCTCCACTACTGACTTCCTTCTTCTCTCTCTCTCTCATCATGACATCATGTTAGCATGGGTTTGACAGGTCCTTCCCTGAATCTCTCCACTACTGACTTCCTTCTTCTCTCTCTCTCTCATCCTGACATCATGTTAGCATGGGTTTGACAGGTCCTTCCCTGAATCTCTCCACTACTGACTTCCTTCTTCTCTCTCTCATCCTGACATCATGTTAGCATGGGTCTGACAGGTCCTTCCCTGAATTTCTCCACTACTGACTTCCTTCTTCTCTCTCTCTCTCATCCTTACAGCATGTTAGCATGGGTTTGACAGGTCCTTCCCTGAATCTCTCCGCTACTGACTTCCTTCTTCTCTCTCTCTCTCATCCTTACAGCATGTTAGCATGGGTTTGACAGGTCCTTCCCTGAATCTCTCCACTACTGACTTCCTTCTTCTCTCTCTCTCTCATCCTGACATCATGTTAGCATGGGTCTGACAGGTCCTTCCCTGAATCTCTCCACTACTCAGTTCCTTCTTCTCTCGCTCTCTCATCATGACATCATGTTAGCATGGGTTTGACAGGTCCTTCCCTGAATCTTTCCACTACTGACTTCCTTCTTCTCTCTCTCATCCTGACATCATGTTGGCATGGGTTTGACAGGTCCTTCCCTGAATCTCTCCACTACTCAGTTCCTTCTTCTCTCTCTCTCTCATCCTTACAGCATGTTAGCATGGGTTTGACAGGTCCTTCCCTGAATCTTTCCACTACTGACTTCCTTCTTCTCTCTCTCTCTCTCATCCTGACAGCATGTTAGCATGGGTTTGACAGGTCCTTCCCTGAATCTCTCCACTACTCAGTTCCTTCTTCTCTCTCTCTCTCATCCTTACAGCATGTTAGCATGGGTCTGACAGGTCCTTCTCTGAATCTCTCCACTACTTAGTTCCTTCTTCTCTCTCTCTCTCATCCTGACAGCATGTTAGCATGGGTTTGACAGGTCCTTCCCTGAATCTCTCCACTACTGACTTCCTTTTTCTCTCTCTCATCATGACATCATGTTAGCATGGGTTTGACAGGTCCTTCCCTGAATCTCTCCACTACTGACTTCCTTCTTCTCTCTCTCTCTCATCCTGACAGCATGTTAGCATGGGTTTGACAGGTCCTTCCCTGAATCTCTCCACTACTGACTTCCTTCTTCTCTCTCTCTCTCATCCTGACATCATGTTAGCATGGGTTTGACAGGTCCTTCCCTGAATCTCTCCACTACTGACTTCCTTCTTCTCTCTCTCTCTCATCCTGACATCATGTTAGCATGGGTTTGACAGGTCCTTCCCTGAATCTCTCCACTACTGACTTCCTTCTTCTCTCTCTCTCTCATCCTGACAGCATGTTAGCATGGGTTTGACAGGTCCTTCCCTGAATCTCTCCACTACTCAGTTCCTTCTTCTCTCTCTCTCTCATCCTTACAGCATGTTAGCATGGGTCTGACAGGTCCTTCTCTGAATCTCTCCACTACTTAGGTCCTTCTTCTCTCTCTCTCTCATCCTGACAGCATGTTAGCATGGGTTTGACAGGTCCTTCCCTGAATCTCTCCACTACTGACTTCCTTCTTCTCTCTCTCATCATGACATCATGTTAGCATGGGTTTGACAGGTCCTTCCCTGAATCTCTCCACTACTGACTTCCTTCTTCTCTCTCTCTCTCATCCTGACAGCATGTTAGCATGGGTTTGACAGGTCCTTCCCTGAATCTCTCCACTACTGACTTCCTTCTTCTCTCTCTCTCTCATCCTGACATTATGTTAGCATGGGTTTGACAGGTCCTTCCCTGAATCTCTCCACTACTGACTTCCTTCTTCTCTCTCTCTCTCATCCTTACAGCATGTTAGCATGGGTTTGACAGGTCCTTCCCTGAATCTCTCCACTATTGACTTCCTTCTTCTCTCTCTCTCTCATCATGACATCATGTTAGCATGGGTTTGACAGGTCCTTCCCTGAATCTCTCCACTACTGACTTCCTTCTTCTCTCTCTCTCTCATCCTTACAGCATGTTAGCATGGGTTTGACAGGTCCTTCCCTGAATCTCTCCACTATTGACTTCCTTCTTCTCTCTCTCTCTCATCATGACATCATGTTAGCATGGGTTTGACAGGTCCTTCCCTGAATCTCTCCACTACTGACTTCCTTCTTCTCTCTCTCTCTCATCCTGACATCATGTTAGCATGGGTTTGACAGGTCCTTCCCTGAATCTCTCCACTACTGACTTCCTTCTTCTCTCTCTCTCTCATCCTTACAGCATGTTAGCATGGGTTTGACAGGTCCTTCCCTGAATCTCTCCACTACTGACTTCCTTCTTCTCTCTCTCTCTCATCCTTACAGCATGTTAGCATGGGTTTGACAGGTCCTTCCCTGAATCTCTCCACTACTGATTTCCTTCTTCTCTCTCTCATCCTGACATCATGTTAGCATGGGTTTGACAGGTCCTTCCCTGAATCTCTCCACTACTGACTTCCTTCTTCTCTCTCTCTCTTATCCTGACATCATGTTAGCATGGGTCTGACAGGTCCTTCCCTGAATCTCTCCACTACTCAGTTCCTTCTTCTCTCTCTCTCTCATCCTTACAGCATGTTAGCATGGGTTTGACAGGTCCTTCCCTGAATCTCTCCACTACTGACTTCCTTCTTCTCTCTCTCTCTCATCCTCACATCATGTTAGCATGGGTTTGACAGGTCCTTCCCTGAATCTCTCCACTACTCAGTTCCTTCTCTCTCTCTCATCCTGACATCATGTTAGCATGGGTTTGACAGGTCCTTCCCTGAATCTCTCCACTACTGACTTCCTTCTTCTCTCTCTCTCTCATCCTGACATCATGTTAGCATGGGTCTGACAGGTCCTTCCCTGAATCTCTCCACTACTCAGTTCCTTCTTCTCTCTCTCTCTCATCCTGACATCATGTTAGCATGGGTTTGACAGGTCCTTCCCTGAATCTCTCCACTACTGACTTCCTTCTGCTCTCTCTCATCCTGACATCATGTTAGCATGGGTTTGACAGGTCCTTCCCTGAATCTCTCCACTACTGACTTCCTTCTTCTCTCTCTCTCTCATCCTGACATCATGTTAGCATGGGTCTGACAGGTCCTTCCCTGAATCTCTCCACTACTCAGTTGCTTCTTCTCTCTCTCTCTCATCCTGACATCATGTTAGCATGGGTTTGACAGGTCCTTCCCTGAATCTCTCCATTACTGACTTCCTTCTTCTCTCTCTCTCTCATCCTGACATCATGTTAGCATGGGTTTGACAGGTCCTTCCCTGAATCTCTCCATTACTGACTTCCTTCTTCTCTCTCTCTCTCATCCTGACATCATGTTAGCATGGGTTTGACAGGTCCTTCCCTGAATCTCTCCACTACTGACTTCCTTCTTCTCTCTCTCTCTCATCCTGACATCATGTTAGCATGGGTTTGACAGGTCCTTCCCTGAATCTCTCCACTACTGACTTCCTTCTTCTCTCTCTCTCTCATCCTGACATCATGTTAGCATGGGTTTGACAGGTCCTTCCCTGAATCTCTCCACTACTGACTTCCTTCTTCTCTCTCTCTCTCATCCTGACATCATGTTAGCATGGGTTTGACAGGTCCTTCCCTGAATCTCTCCACTACTGACTTCCTTCTTCTCTCTCTCTCTCATCCTGACATCATGTTAGCATGGGTTTGACAGGTCCTTCCCTGAATCTCTCCACTACTGACTTCCTTCTTCTCTCTCTCTCTCATCCTGACATCATGTTAGCATGGGTTTGACAGGTCCTTCCCTGAATCTCTCCACTACTGACTTCCTTCTTCTCTCTCTCCCTCATCCTTACAGCATGTTAGCATGGGTCTGACAGGTCCTTCCCTGAATCTCTCCACTACTGACTTCCTTCTTCTCTCTCTCTCTCATCCTGACAGCATGTTAGCATGGGTTTGACAGGTCCTTCCCTGAATCTCTCCACTACTGACTTCCTTCGTCTCTCTCTCTCTCATCCTTACAGCATGTTAGCATGGGTTTGACAGGTCCTTCCCTGAATCTCTCCACTACTCAGTTCCTTCTTCTCTCTCTCTCTCATCCTGACATCATGTTAGCATGGGTTTGACAGGTCCTTCCCTGAATCTCTCCACTACTGACTTCCTTCTTCTCTCTCTCTCTCATCCTGACATCATGTTAGCATGGTTTTGACAGGTCCTTCCCTGAATCTCTCCACTACTTACTTCTTTCTTCTCTCTCTCTCTCATCCTGACATCATGTTAGCATGGGTTTGACAGGTCCTTCCCTGAATCTCTCCACTACTGACTTCCTTCTTCTCTCTCTCTCTCATCATGACATCATGTTAGCATGGGTTTGACAGGTCCTTCCCTGAATCTCTCCACTACTGACTTCCTTCTTCTCTCTCTCTCTCATCCTGACAGCATGTTAGCATGGGTTTGACAGGTCCTTCCCTGAATCACTCCACTACTGACTTCCTTCTGCTCTCTCTCTCTCATCCTGACATCATGTTAGCATGGTTTTGACAGGTCCTTCTCTGAATCTCTCCACTACTTAGTTCCTTCTTCTCTCTCTCTCTCATCCTGACATCATGTTAGCATGGGTTTGACAGGTCCTTCCCTGAATCTCTCCACTACTTACTTCCTTCTTCTCTCTCTCTCTCATCCTGACAGCATGTTAGCATGGGTCTGACAGGTCCTTCTCTGAATATCTCCACTACTGACTTCCTTCTTCTCTCTCTCTCTCATCCTGACAGCATGTTAGCATGGGTTTGACAGGTCCTTCCCTGAATCTCTCCACTACTGACTTCCTTCTTCTCTCTCTCTCATCCTGACATCATGTTAGCATGGGTTTGACAGGTCCTTCCCTTAATCTCTCCACTACTGACTTCCTTCTTCTCTCTCTCTCTCATCCTTACAGCATGTTAGCATGGGTTTGACAGGTCCTTCCCTGAATCTCTCCACTACTCAGTTCCTTCTCTCTCTCTCATCCTGACATCATGTTAGCATGGGTCTGACAGGTCCTTCCCTGAATCTCTCCACTACTCAGTTCCTTCTTCTCTCTCTCTCTCATCCTGACATCATGTTAGCATGGGTTTGACAGGTCCTTCCCTGAATCTCTCCACTACTCAGTTCCTCCTTCTCTCTCTCTCTCATCCTGACATCATGTTAGCATGGGTCTGACAGGTCCTTCCCTGAATCTCTCCACTACTCAGTTCCTTCTTCTCTCTCTCTCTCATCCTGACATCATGTTAGCATGGGTTTGACAGGCCCTTCCCTGAATCTCTCCACTACTGTCTTCCTTCTTCTCTCTCTCTCTCATTATGACATCATGTTAGTATGGGTTTGACAGGTCCTTCCCTGAATCTCTCCACTACTGACTTCCTTCTTCTCTCTCTCTCTCATCCTGACATCATGTTAGCATGGGTTTGACAGGTCCTTCCCTGAATCTCTCCACTACTCAGTTCCTTCTCTCTCTCTCATCCTGACATCATGTTAGCATGGGTTTGACAGGTCCTTCCCTGAATCTCTCCACTACTGACTTCCTTCTTCTCTCTCTCTCTCATCCTGACATCATGTTAGCATGGGTCTGACAGGTCCTTCCCTGAATCTCTCCACTACTCAGTTCCTTCTTCTCTCTCTCTCTCATCCTGACATCATGTTAGCATGGGTCTGACAGGTCCTTCCCTGAATCTCTCCACTACTCAGTTCCTTCTTCTCTCTCTCTCTCATCCTGACATCATGTTAGCATGGGTCTGACAGGTCCTTCCCTGAATCTCTCCACTACTCAGTTCCTTCTTCTCTCTCTCTCTCATCCTGACATCATGTTAGCATGGGTTTGACAGGTCCTTCCCTGAATCTCTCAACTACTCAGTTCCTTCTTCTCTCTCTCTCTCATCCTGACAGCATGTTAGCATGGGTTTGACAGGCCCTTCCCTGAATCTCTCCACTACTGTCTTCCTTCTTCTCTCTCTCTCTCATCATGACATCATGTTAGCATGGGTCTGACAGGTCCTTCCCTGAATCTCTCCACTACTGACTTCCTTCTTCTCTCTCTCTCTCTCATCCTGACATCATGTTAGCATGGGTCTGACAGGTCCTTCCCTGAATCTCTCCACTACTGACTTCCTTGTTCTCTCTCTCTCTCATCCTGACAGCATGTTAGCATGGGTTTGACAGGCCCTTCCCTGAATCTCTCCACTACTGTCTTCCTTCTTCTCTCTCTCTCTCATCCTGACATCATGTTAGCATGGGTTTGACAGGTCCTTCCCTGAATCTCTCCACTACTCAGTTCCTTCTCTCTCTCTCTCTCATCCTGACATCATGTTAGCATGGGTTTGACAGGTCCTTCCCTGAATCTCTCCACTACTGACTTCCTTCTTCTCTCTCTCTCTCATCCTGACATCATGTTAGCATGGGTTTGACAGGTCCTTCCCTGAATCTCTCCACTACTCAGTTCCTTCTTCTCTCTCTCTCTCATCCTGCCAGCATGTTAGCATGGGTCTGACAGGTCCTTCCCTGAATCTCTCCACTACTGACTTCCTTCTTCTCTCTCTCTCTCATCCTGACAGCATGTTAGCATGGGTCTGACAGGTCCTTCCCTGAATCTCTCCACTACTGACTTCTTTCTTCTCTCTCTCTCTCATCCTGACAGCATGTTAGCATGGGTTTGACAGGTCCTTCCCTGAATCTCTCCACTACTCAGTTCCTTCTTCTCTCTCTCTCTCATCCTGACATCATGTTAGCATGGGTTTGACAGGCCCTTCCCTGAATCTCTCCACTACTGTCTTCCTTCTTCTCTCTCTCTCTCTTCATGACATCATGTTAGCATGGGTTTGACAGGTCCTTCCCTGAATCTCTCCACTACTGACTTCCTTCTTCTCTCTCTCTCATCCTGACATCCTGTTAGCATGGGTTTGACAGGTCCTTCCCTGAATCTCTCCACTACTGACTTCCTTCTTCTCTCTCTCTCATCCTGACATCATGTTAGCATGGGTCTGACAGGTCCTTCCCTGAATCTCTCCACTACTGACTTCCTTCTTCTCTCTCTCTCTCATCCTCACATCATGTTAGCATGGGTTTGACAGGTCCTTCCCTGAATCTCTCCACTACTGACTTCCTTCTTCTCTCTCTCTCTCATCCTTACAGCATGTTAGCATGGGTTTGACAGGTCCTTCCCTGAATCTCTCCACTACTGACTTCCTTCTTCTCTCTCTCTCTCATCCTCACATCATGTTAGCATGGGTTTGACAGGTCCTTCCCTGAATCTCTCCACTACTGACTTCCTTCTTCTCTCTCTCTCTCATCCTGACAGCATGTTAGCATGGGTTTGACAGGTCCTTCCCTGAATCTCTCCACTACTCAGTTCCTTCTTCTCTCTCTCTCTCATCCTGACATCATGTTAGCATGGGTCTGACAGGTCCTTCCCTGAATCTCTCCACTACTCAGTTCCTTCTTCTCTCTCTCTCTCATCCTGACATCATGTTAGCATGGGTCTGACAGGTCCTTCCCTGAATCTCTCCACTACTCAGTTCCTTCTTCTCTCTCTCTCTCATCCTGACATCATGTTAGCATGGGTTTGACAGGTCCTTCCCTGAATCTCTCCACTACTGACTTCCTTCTTCTCTCTCTCTCTCATCCTGACATCATGTTAGCATGGGTTTGACAGGTCCTTCCCTGAATCTCTCCACTACTGACTTCCTTCTTCTCTCTCTCTCTCATCCTTACAGCATGTTAGCATGGGTTTGACAGGTCCTTCCCTGAATCTCTCCACTACTGACTTCCTTCTTCTCTCTCTCTCTCATCCTTACAGCATGTTAGCATGGGTTTGACAGGTCCTTCCCTGAATCTCTCCACTACTGATTTCCTTCTTCTCTCTCTCATCCTGACATCATGTTAGCATGGGTTTGACAGGTCCTTCCCTGAATCTCTCCACTACTGACTTCCTTCTTCTCTCTCTCTCTTATCCTGACATCATGTTAGCATGGGTCTGACAGGTCCTTCCCTGAATCTCTCCACTACTCAGTTCCTTCTTCTCTCTCTCTCTCATCCTTACAGCATGTTAGCATGGGTTTGACAGGTCCTTCCCTGAATCTCTCCACTACTGACTTCCTTCTTCTCTCTCTCTCTCATCCTCACATCATGTTAGCATGGGTTTGACAGGTCCTTCCCTGAATCTCTCCACTACTCAGTTCCTTCTCTCTCTCTCATCCTGACATCATGTTAGCATGGGTTTGACAGGTCCTTCCCTGAATCTCTCCACTACTGACTTCCTTCTTCTCTCTCTCTCTCATCCTGACATCATGTTAGCATGGGTCTGACAGGTCCTTCCCTGAATCTCTCCACTACTCAGTTCCTTCTTCTCTCTCTCTCTCATCCTGACATCATGTTAGCATGGGTTTGACAGGTCCTTCCCTGAATCTCTCCACTACTGACTTCCTTCTGCTCTCTCTCATCCTGACATCATGTTAGCATGGGTTTGACAGGTCCTTCCCTGAATCTCTCCACTACTGACTTCCTTCTTCTCTCTCTCTCTCATCCTGACATCATGTTAGCATGGGTCTGACAGGTCCTTCCCTGAATCTCTCCACTACTCAGTTGCTTCTTCTCTCTCTCTCTCATCCTGACATCATGTTAGCATGGGTTTGACAGGTCCTTCCCTGAATCTCTCCATTACTGACTTCCTTCTTCTCTCTCTCTCTCATCCTGACATCATGTTAGCATGGGTTTGACAGGTCCTTCCCTGAATCTCTCCATTACTGACTTCCTTCTTCTCTCTCTCTCTCATCCTGACATCATGTTAGCATGGGTTTGACAGGTCCTTCCCTGAATCTCTCCACTACTGACTTCCTTCTTCTCTCTCTCTCTCATCCTGACATCATGTTAGCATGGGTTTGACAGGTCCTTCCCTGAATCTCTCCACTACTGACTTCCTTCTTCTCTCTCTCTCTCATCCTGACATCATGTTAGCATGGGTTTGACAGGTCCTTCCCTGAATCTCTCCACTACTGACTTCCTTCTTCTCTCTCTCTCTCATCCTGACATCATGTTAGCATGGGTTTGACAGGTCCTTCCCTGAATCTCTCCACTACTGACTTCCTTCTTCTCTCTCTCTCTCATCCTGACATCATGTTAGCATGGGTTTGACAGGTCCTTCCCTGAATCTCTCCACTACTGACTTCCTTCTTCTCTCTCTCTCTCATCCTGACATCATGTTAGCATGGGTTTGACAGGTCCTTCCCTGAATCTCTCCACTACTGACTTCCTTCTTCTCTCTCTCCCTCATCCTTACAGCATGTTAGCATGGGTCTGACAGGTCCTTCCCTGAATCTCTCCACTACTGACTTCCTTCTTCTCTCTCTCTCTCATCCTGACAGCATGTTAGCATGGGTTTGACAGGTCCTTCCCTGAATCTCTCCACTACTGACTTCCTTCGTCTCTCTCTCTCTCATCCTTACAGCATGTTAGCATGGGTTTGACAGGTCCTTCCCTGAATCTCTCCACTACTCAGTTCCTTCTTCTCTCTCTCTCTCATCCTGACATCATGTTAGCATGGGTTTGACAGGTCCTTCCCTGAATCTCTCCACTACTGACTTCCTTCTTCTCTCTCTCTCTCATCCTGACATCATGTTAGCATGGTTTTGACAGGTCCTTCCCTGAATCTCTCCACTACTTACTTCTTTCTTCTCTCTCTCTCTCATCCTGACATCATGTTAGCATGGGTTTGACAGGTCCTTCCCTGAATCTCTCCACTACTGACTTCCTTCTTCTCTCTCTCTCTCATCATGACATCATGTTAGCATGGGTTTGACAGGTCCTTCCCTGAATCTCTCCACTACTGACTTCCTTCTTCTCTCTCTCTCTCATCCTGACAGCATGTTAGCATGGGTTTGACAGGTCCTTCCCTGAATCACTCCACTACTGACTTCCTTCTGCTCTCTCTCTCTCATCCTGACATCATGTTAGCATGGTTTTGACAGGTCCTTCTCTGAATCTCTCCACTACTTAGTTCCTTCTTCTCTCTCTCTCTCATCCTGACATCATGTTAGCATGGGTTTGACAGGTCCTTCCCTGAATCTCTCCACTACTTACTTCCTTCTTCTCTCTCTCTCTCATCCTGACAGCATGTTAGCATGGGTCTGACAGGTCCTTCTCTGAATATCTCCACTACTGACTTCCTTCTTCTCTCTCTCTCTCATCCTGACAGCATGTTAGCATGGGTTTGACAGGTCCTTCCCTGAATCTCTCCACTACTGACTTCCTTCTTCTCTCTCTCTCATCCTGACATCATGTTAGCATGGGTTTGACAGGTCCTTCCCTTAATCTCTCCACTACTGACTTCCTTCTTCTCTCTCTCTCTCATCCTTACAGCATGTTAGCATGGGTTTGACAGGTCCTTCCCTGAATCTCTCCACTACTCAGTTCCTTCTCTCTCTCTCATCCTGACATCATGTTAGCATGGGTCTGACAGGTCCTTCCCTGAATCTCTCCACTACTCAGTTCCTTCTTCTCTCTCTCTCTCATCCTGACATCATGTTAGCATGGGTTTGACAGGTCCTTCCCTGAATCTCTCCACTACTCAGTTCCTCCTTCTCTCTCTCTCTCATCCTGACATCATGTTAGCATGGGTCTGACAGGTCCTTCCCTGAATCTCTCCACTACTCAGTTCCTTCTTCTCTCTCTCTCTCATCCTGACATCATGTTAGCATGGGTTTGACAGGCCCTTCCCTGAATCTCTCCACT
The DNA here is from genome assembly GCA_964016885.1 of Eledone cirrhosa. Classification (NCBI taxonomy): domain Eukaryota; kingdom Metazoa; phylum Mollusca; class Cephalopoda; order Octopoda; family Eledonidae; genus Eledone; species Eledone cirrhosa. The sequence continues at coordinate 117,046,647 of OZ024744.1, forward strand.
ACTGTCTTCCTTCTTCTCTCTCTCTCTCATTATGACATCATGTTAGTATGGGTTTGACAGGTCCTTCCCTGAATCTCTCCACTACTGACTTCCTTCTTCTCTCTCTCTCTCATCCTGACATCATGTTAGCATGGGTTTGACAGGTCCTTCCCTGAATCTCTCCACTACTCAGTTCCTTCTCTCTCTCTCATCCTGACATCATGTTAGCATGGGTTTGACAGGTCCTTCCCTGAATCTCTCCACTACTGACTTCCTTCTTCTCTCTCTCTCTCATCCTGACATCATGTTAGCATGGGTCTGACAGGTCCTTCCCTGAATCTCTCCACTACTCAGTTCCTTCTTCTCTCTCTCTCTCATCCTGACATCATGTTAGCATGGGTCTGACAGGTCCTTCCCTGAATCTCTCCACTACTCAGTTCCTTCTTCTCTCTCTCTCTCATCCTGACATCATGTTAGCATGGGTCTGACAGGTCCTTCCCTGAATCTCTCCACTACTCAGTTCCTTCTTCTCTCTCTCTCTCATCCTGACATCATGTTAGCATGGGTTTGACAGGTCCTTCCCTGAATCTCTCAACTACTCAGTTCCTTCTTCTCTCTCTCTCTCATCCTGACAGCATGTTAGCATGGGTTTGACAGGCCCTTCCCTGAATCTCTCCACTACTGTCTTCCTTCTTCTCTCTCTCTCTCATCATGACATCATGTTAGCATGGGTCTGACAGGTCCTTCCCTGAATCTCTCCACTACTGACTTCCTTCTTCTCTCTCTCTCTCTCATCCTGACATCATGTTAGCATGGGTCTGACAGGTCCTTCCCTGAATCTCTCCACTACTGACTTCCTTGTTCTCTCTCTCTCTCATCCTGACAGCATGTTAGCATGGGTTTGACAGGCCCTTCCCTGAATCTCTCCACTACTGTCTTCCTTCTTCTCTCTCTCTCTCATCCTGACATCATGTTAGCATGGGTTTGACAGGTCCTTCCCTGAATCTCTCCACTACTCAGTTCCTTCTCTCTCTCTCTCTCATCCTGACATCATGTTAGCATGGGTTTGACAGGTCCTTCCCTGAATCTCTCCACTACTGACTTCCTTCTTCTCTCTCTCTCTCATCCTGACATCATGTTAGCATGGGTTTGACAGGTCCTTCCCTGAATCTCTCCACTACTCAGTTCCTTCTTCTCTCTCTCTCTCATCCTGCCAGCATGTTAGCATGGGTCTGACAGGTCCTTCCCTGAATCTCTCCACTACTGACTTCCTTCTTCTCTCTCTCTCTCATCCTGACAGCATGTTAGCATGGGTCTGACAGGTCCTTCCCTGAATCTCTCCACTACTGACTTCTTTCTTCTCTCTCTCTCTCATCCTGACAGCATGTTAGCATGGGTTTGACAGGTCCTTCCCTGAATCTCTCCACTACTCAGTTCCTTCTTCTCTCTCTCTCTCATCCTGACATCATGTTAGCATGGGTTTGACAGGCCCTTCCCTGAATCTCTCCACTACTGTCTTCCTTCTTCTCTCTCTCTCTCTTCATGACATCATGTTAGCATGGGTTTGACAGGTCCTTCCCTGAATCTCTCCACTACTGACTTCCTTCTTCTCTCTCTCTCATCCTGACATCCTGTTAGCATGGGTTTGACAGGTCCTTCCCTGAATCTCTCCACTACTGACTTCCTTCTTCTCTCTCTCTCATCCTGACATCATGTTAGCATGGGTCTGACAGGTCCTTCCCTGAATCTCTCCACTACTGACTTCCTTCTTCTCTCTCTCTCTCTCATCCTCACATCATGTTAGCATGGGTTTGACAGGTCCTTCCCTGAATCTCTCCACTACTGACTTCCTTCTTCTCTCTCTCTCTCATCCTTACAGCATGTTAGCATGGGTTTGACAGGTCCTTCCCTGAATCTCTCCACTACTGACTTCCTTCTTCTCTCTCTCTCTCATCCTCACATCATGTTAGCATGGGTTTGACAGGTCCTTCCCTGAATCTCTCCACTACTGACTTCCTTCTTCTCTCTCTCTCTCATCCTGACAGCATGTTAGCATGGGTTTGACAGGTCCTTCCCTGAATCTCTCCACTACTCAGTTCCTTCTTCTCTCTCTCTCTCATCCTGACATCATGTTAGCATGGGTCTGACAGGTCCTTCCCTGAATCTCTCCACTACTCAGTTCCTTCTTCTCTCTCTCTCTCATCCTGACATCATGTTAGCATGGGTCTGACAGGTCCTTCCCTGAATCTCTCCACTACTCAGTTCCTTCTTCTCTCTCTCTCTCATCCTGACATCATGTTAGCATGGGTTTGACAGGTCCTTCCCTGAATCTCTCCACTACTGACTTCCTTCTTCTTCTCTCTCTCTCTCATCCTGACATCATGTTAGCATGGGTTTGACAGGTCCTTCCCTGAATCTCTCCACTACTGACTTCCTTCTTCTTCTCTCTCTCTCTCATCCTGACATCATGTTAGCATGGGTTTGACAGGTCCTTCCCTGAATCTCTCCACTACTGACTTCCTTCTTCTCTCTCTCTCTCATCCTGACATCATGTTAGCATGGGTCTGACAGGTCCTTCCCTGAATCTCTCCACTACTCAGTTCCTTCTTCTCTCTCTCTCTCATCCTGACATCATGTTAGCATGGGTTTGACAGGTCCTTCCCTGAATCTCTCCACTACTGACTTCCTTCTTCTCTCTCTCTCTCATCCTGACATCATGTTAGCATGGGTTTGACAGGTCCTTCCCTGAATCTCTCCACTACTGACTTCCTTCTTCTCTCTCTCTCTCATCCTGACATCATGTTAGCATGGGTTTGACAGGTCCTTCCCTGAATCTCTCCACTACTGACTTCCTTCTTCTCTCTCTCATCCTGACATCATGTTAGCATGGGTTTGACAGGTCCTTCTCTGAATCTCTCCACTACTAAGTTCCTTCTTCTCTCTCTTTCTCTCATCCTGACATCATGTTAGCATGGGTTTGACAGGTCCTTCCCTGAATCTCTCCACTACTGACTTCCTTCTTCTCTCTCTCTCTCATCATGACATCATGTTAGCATGGGTTTGACAGGTCCTTCCCTGAATCTCTCCACTACTGACTTCCTTCTTCTCTCTCTCTCTCATCCTGACATCATGTTAGCATGGGTTTGACAGGTCCTTCCCTGAATCTCTCCACTACTGACTTCCTTCTTCTCTCTCTCTCTCATCCTGACATCATGTTAGCATGGGTTTGACAGGTCCTTCCCTGAATCTCTCCACTACTGACTTCCTTCTTCTCTCTCTCATCCTGACATCATGTTAGCATGGGTTTGACAGGTCCTTCCCTGAATCTCTCCACTACTGACTTCCTTCTCTCTCTCTCTCATCCTGACATCATGTTAGCATGGGTCTGACAGGTCCTTCCCTGAATCTCTCCACTACTGACTTCCTTCTTCTCTCTCTCTCTCATCCTGACATCATGTTAGCATGGGTCTGACAGGTCCTTCCCTGAATCTCTCCACTACTGACTTCCTTCTTCTCTCTCTCTCTCATCCTTACAGCATGTTAGCATGGGTTTGACAGGTCCTTCCCTGAATCTCTCCACTACTGACTTCCTTCTTCTCTCTCTCTCTCATCCTGACATCATGTTAGCATGGGTTTGACAGGTCCTTCCCTGAATCTCTCCACTACTCAGTTCCTTCTCTCTCTCTCATCCTGACATCATGTTAGCATGGGTCTGACAGGTCCTTCCCTGAATCTCTCCACTACTGACTTCCTTCTTCTCTCTCTCTCTCATCCTGACAGCATGTTAGCATGGGTTTGACAGGTCCCTCCCTGAATCTCTCCACTACTGACTTCCTTCTCTCTCTCTCTCATCCTGACATCATGTTAGCATGGGTCTGACAGGTCCTTCCCTGAATCTCTCCACTACTGACTTCCTTCTTCTCTCTCTCTCTCATCCTGACATCATGTTAGCATGGGTCTGACAGGTCCTTCTCTGAATCTCTCCACTACTGACTTCCTTCTTCTCTCTCTCTCTCTCTCATCCTGACAGCATGTTAGCATGGGTTTGACAGGTCCTTCCCTGAATCTCTCCATTACTGACTTCCTTCTTCTCTCTCTCTCTCATCCTGACATCATGTTAGCATGGGTTTGACAGGTCCTTCTCTGAATCTCGCCACTACTCAGTTCCTTCTTCTTCTCTCTCTCTCTCATCCTGACATCATGTTAGCATGGGTCCGACAGGTCCTTCTCTGAATTTCTCCACTACTCAGTTCCTTCTTCTCTCTCTCTCTCATCCTGACATCATGTTAGCATGGGTTTGACAGGTCCTTCCCTGAATCTCTCCACTACTGACTTCCTTCTTCTCTCTCTCTCTCATCCTGACATCATGTTAGCATGGGTTTGACAGGTCCTTCCCTGAATCTCTCCACTACTCAGTTCCTTCTTCTCTCTCTCTCTCATCCTGACAGCATGTTAGCATGGGTCTGACAGGTCCTTCCCTGAATCTCTCCACTACTGACTTCCTTCTTCTCTCTCTCTCTCATCCTGACAGCATGTTAGCATGGGTCTGACAGGTCCTTCCCTGAATCTCTCCACTACTGACTTCTTTCTTCTCTCTCTCTCTCTCATCCTGACAGCATGTTAGCATGGGTTTGACAGGTCCTTCCCTGAATCTCTCCACTACTGACTTCCTTCTTCTCTCTCTCATCCTGACATCATGTTAGCATGGGTCTGACAGGTCCTTCCCTGAATCTCTCCATTACTGACTTCCTTCTTCTCTCTCTCTCTCTCTCATCCTTACAGCATGTTAGCATGGGTTTGACAGGTCCTTCCCTGAATCTCTCCACTACTGACTTCCTTCTTCTCTCTCTCTCTCATCCTGACATCATGTTAGCATGGGTTTGACAGGTCCTTCTCTGAATCTCTCCACTACTCAGTTCCTTCTTCTCTCTCTTTCTCTCATCCTGACATCATGTTAGCATGGGTTTGACAGGTCCTTCTCTGAATCTCTCCACTACTCAGTTCCTTCTTCTCTCTCTTTCTCTCATCCTGACATCATGTTAGCATGGGTTTGACAGGTCCTTCCCTGAATCTCTCCACTACTGACTTCCTTCTTCTCTCTCTCTCTCATCCTGACATCATGTTAGCATGGGTTTGACAGGTCCTTCCCTGAATCTCTCCACTACTGACTTCCTTTTCTCTCTCTCTCATCCTGACATCATGTTAGCATGGGTCTGACAGGTCCTTCCCTGAATCTCTCCACTACTGACTTCCTTCTTCTCTCTCTCTCTCATCCTGACATCATGTTAGCATGGATCTGACAGGTCCTTCCCTGAATCTCTCCACTACTGACTTCCTTCTTCTCTCTCTCTCTCATACTTACAGCATGTTAGCATGGGTTTGACAGGTCCTTCCCTGAATCTCTCCACTACTGACTTCCTTCTTCTCTCTCTCTCTCATCCTGACATCATGTTAGCATGGGTTTGACAGGTCCTTCCCTGAATCTCTCCACTACTCAGTTCCTTCTCTCTCTCTCATCCTGACATCATGTTAGCATGGGTCTGACAGGTCCTTCCCTGAATCTCTCCACTACTGACTTCCTTCTTCTCTCTCTCTCTCATCCTGACAGCATGTTAGCATGGGTTTGACAGGTCCCTCCCTGAATCTCTCCACTACTGACTTCCTTCTCTCTCTCTCTCATCCTGACATCATGTTAGCATGGGTCTGACAGGTCCTTCCCTGAATCTCTCCATTACTGACTTCCTTCTTCTCTCTCTCTCTCATCCTGACATCATGTTAGCATGGGTTTGACAGGTCCTTCTCTGAATCTCTCCACTACTCAGTTCCTTCTTCTCTCTCTCTCTCTCATCCTGACATCATGTTAGCATGGGTCTGACAGGTCCTTCTCTGAATCTCTCCACTACTCAGTTCCTTCTTCTCTCTCTCTCTCATCCTGACATCATGTTAGCATGGGTTTGACAGGTCCTTCCCTGAATCTCTCCACTACTGACTTCCTTCTTCTCTCTCTCTCTCATCCTGACATCATGTTAGCATGGGTTTGACAGGTCCTTCCCTGAATCTCTCCACTACTCAGTTCCTTCTTCTCTCTCTCTCTCATCCTGCCAGCATGTTAGCATGGGTCTGACAGGTCCTTCCCTGAATCTCTCCACTACTGACTTCCTTCTTCTCTCTCTCTCTCATCCTGACAGCATGTTAGCATGGGTCTGACAGGTCCTTCCCTGAATCTCTCCACTACTGACTTCTTTCTTCTCTCTCTCTCTCATCCTGACAGCATGTTAGCATGGGTTTGACAGGTCCTTCCCTGAATCTCTCCACTACTGACTTCCTTCTTCTCTCTCTCTCTCATCCTGACATCATGTTAGCATGGGTCTGACAGGTCCTTCCCTGAATCTCTCCATTACTGACTTCCTTCTTCTCTCTCTCTCTCATCCTTACAGCATGTTAGCATGGGTTTGACAGGTCCTTCCCTGAATCTCTCCACTACTCAGTTCCTTCTTCTCTCTCTTTCTCTCATCCTGACATCATGTTAGCATGGGTTTGACAGGTCCTTCTCTGAATCTCTCCACTACTCAGTTCCTTCTTCTATCTCTTTCTCTCATCCTGACATCATGTTAGCATGGGTTTGACAGGTCCTTCCCTGAATCTCTCCACTACTGACTTCCTTCTTCTCTCTCTCTCTCATCCTGACATCATGTTAGCATGGGTTTGACAGGTCCTTCCCTGAATCTCTCCACTACTGACTTCCTTCTCTCTCTCTCTCATCCTGACATCATGTTAGCATGGGTCTGACAGGTCCTTCCCTGAATCTCTCCACTACTGACTTCCTTCTTCTCTCTCTCTCTCATCCTGACATCATGTTAGCATGGATCTGACAGGTCCTTCCCTGAATCTCTCCACTACTGACTTCCTTCTTCTCTCTCTCTCTCATCCTTACAGCATGTTAGCATGGGTTTGACAGGTCCTTCCCTGAATCTCTCCACTACTGACTTCCTTCTTCTCTCTCTCTCTCATCCTGACATCATGTTAGCATGGGTTTGACAGGTCCTTCCCTGAATCTCTCCACTACTCAGTTCCTTCTCTCTCTCTCATCCTGACATCATGTTAGCATGGGTCTGACAGGTCCTTCCCTGAATCTCTCCACTACTGACTTCCTTCTTCTCTCTCTCTCTCATCCTGACAGCATGTTAGCATGGGTTTGGCAGGTCCCTCCCTGAATCTCTCCACTACTGACTTCCTTCTCTCTCTCTCTCATCCTGACATCATGTTAGCATGGGTCTGACAGGTCCTTCCCTGAATCTCTCCATTACTGACTTCCTTCTTCTCTCTCTCTCTCATCCTGACATCATGTTAGCATGGGTTTGACAGGTCCTTCTCTGAATCTCTCCACTACTCAGTTCCTTCTTCTCTCTCTCTCTCTCATCCTGACATCATGTTAGCATGGGTCTGACAGGTCCTTCTCTGAATCTCTCCACTACTCAGTTCCTTCTTCTCTCTCTCTCTCATCCTGACATCATGTTAGCATGGGTTTGACAGGTCCTTCCCTGAATCTCTCCACTACTGACTTCCTTCTTCTCTCTCTCTCTCATCCTGACATCATGTTAGCATGGGTTTGACAGGTCCTTCCCTGAATCTCTCCACTACTCAGTTCCTTCTTCTCTCTCTCATCCTGACAGCATGTTAGCATGGGTCTGACAGGTCCTTCCCTGAATCTCTCCACTACTGACTTCCTTCTTCTCTCTCTCTCTCATCCTGACAGCATGTTAGCATGGGTCTGACAGGTCCTTCCCTGAATCTCTCCACTACTGACTTCCTTCTTCTCTCTCTCTCTCATCCTGACAGCATGTTAGCATGGGTTTGACAGGTCCTTCCCTGAATCTCTCCACTACTGACTTCCTTCTTCTCTCTCTCTCTCATCCTGACATCATGTTAGCATGGGTCTGACAGGTCCTTCCCTGAATCTCTCCACTACTCAGTTCCTTCTTCTCTCTCTCTCTCATCCTGACATCATGTTAGCATGGGTCTGACAGGTCCTTCCCTGAATCTCTCCACTACTGACTTCCTTCTTCTCTCTTTCTCTCATAATGACAGCATGTTAGCATGGGTTTGACAGGTCCTTCCCTGAATCTCTCCACTACTGACTTCCTTCTTCTCTCTCTCTCTCTCATCCTGACATCATGTTAGCATGGGTCTGACAGGTCCTTCCCTGAATCTCTCCACTACTGACTTCCTTCTTCTCTCTCTCATCATGACAGCATGTTAGCATGGGTTTGACAGGTCCTTCCCTGAATCTCTCCACTACTGACTTCCTTCTTCTCTCTCTCTCATCATGACATCATGTTAGCATGGGTCTGACAGGTCCTTCCCTGAATCTCTCCACTACTGACTTCCTTCTTCTCTCTCTCTCTCATCATGACAGCATGTTAGCATGGGTTTGACAGGTCCTTCCCTGAATCTCTCCATTACTGACTTCCTTCTTCTCTCTCTCTCTCATCCTGACATCATGTTAGCATGGGTCTGACAGGTCCTTCCCTGAATCTCTCCACTACTGACTTCCTTCTTCTCTCTCTCTCTCATCATGACATCATGTTAGCATGGGTCTGACAGGTCCTTCCCTGAATCTCTCCACTACTGACTTCCTTCTTCTCTCTCTCTCTCATCATGACAGCATGTTAGCATGGGTCTGACAGATCCTTCCCTGAATCTCTCCACTACTGACTTCCTTCTCTCTCTCTCTCATCATGACATAAAATAAATATATAAAAATGTTTTTTCATTAATAATCAGATATTTCTGAGATGTTTGGGAAGTAGAGCTTATCAGTCATTGCCACCAATGACAACAATGGTGATCGTGATGATGATTGTGATGGTGGTGAAGGTGATGATGATGGTGATGATTGTGATGATGATGGTGGTGAGGAAGGTGATGGTGATGATGATTGTGATGTGTGGGTCTAATTTGGTCACCCATGCTGCTAGTAACATATATGATGATATACCCACCACCTTAAGGGCTAGACCCCTTTGGTACAGCAGATATTAAAGGCTGATGATATACCCACCACCTTAAGGGCTAGACCCCTTTGGTACAGCAGATATTAAAGGCTGATGATATACCCACCACCTTAAGGGCTAGACCCCTTTGGTACAGCAGATATTAAAGGCTGATGATATATCCACCACCTTAAGGTCTAGACCCCTTTGGTTGTTGGTAAGCTGAATAAGGGCTAGAATCCCTTTGGTCAGCTGAATAAGGGTTAGAACACCTTTGGTCAGCTGAATAAGGGTTAGAATCCCCTTGGTCAGCTGAATAAGGGTTAGAACACCTTTGGTCAGCTTAATAAGGGCTATAATCTCTTTGGTCAGCTGAATAAGGGTTAGAACACCTTTGGTCAGCTTAATAAGGGCTATAATCTCTTTGGTCAGCTGAATAAGTGTTAGAACACCTTTGGTCAGCTTAATAAGGGCTACAATCTCTTTGGTCAGCTGAATAAGGGTTAGAACACCTTTGGTCAGCTTAATAAGGGCTATAATCTCTTTGGTCAGCTGAATAAGGGTTAGAACACCTTTGGTCAGCTTAATAAGGGCTATAATCTCTTTGGTCAGCTGAATAAGGGTTAGAACACCTTTGGTCAGCTTAATAAGGGCTACAATCTCTTTGGTCAGCTGAATAAGTGTTAGAACACCTTTGGTCAGCTTAATAAGGGCTATAATCTCTTTGGTCAGCTGAATAAGGGTTAGAACACCTTTGGTCAGCTTAATAAGGGCTATAATCTCTTTGGTCAGCTGAATAAGTGTTAGAACACCTTTGGTCAGCTTAATAAGGGCTATAATCTCTTTGGTCAGCTGAATATGGGTTAGAACACCTTTGGTCAGCTTAATAAGGGCTATAATCTCTTTGGTCAGCTGAATAAGGGCAGATGTTTTTGATTTGACCAATACATTTGAATTTCGTAGCCACAATGAAACTGAGGAAGCTAGCTGTTACATCTACTTACACACACACGCACACGCACACGCACACGCACACACACTTATACACACATGCACTTATATGCACACGCACTTATATGCCTACATACTTATACGCACCCACACACACACATATACGCACACATGCACTCACACACATATACGCACACATGCACTCACACACATATACGCACACATGCACTCACACACACGTACATACACATACACACACTCATACATACATACATACACACAGAGAAAATGGATGTTTGCTGGTTTTGATAAGTATTTCTCCTCCCATCAACATCTTGTGAGGTTTGAGGGGGTG
>OZ024744.1:117061924-117094424 GCA_964016885.1 Eledone cirrhosa
AGCTGATATTTCTAGCAGTTTGACTGACCTCACCAGGATCCACATTGTGTTATTGTTGTCATTGTACTCTGTAGATACCCAACACAATAAATCGTATCATTACCATATTTCTAATAAAATAAACTCTATTTTAACTAATACTGTCACGAATACAAGTGGCCGAAATGAGTTTCCTGAAAAGGGTCTTCGGAGTAACATTACTTGATAGAGTGTGTAGCTTGGAGATCAGAAAGTCACTCCTGGTAGGACTGCTACTTCTCTAAATTGAGAGATCACAGCTCTGATACTATATATATGTGTACGCATGCATATTTACATTTATGTATCAGCTGTGCTAGGGCGAGAAATAAAATTCTAATTATATATATATATATTTAATACATTAACAGAGAAAGCTTTAAGCAATACTCTGACCGACTTCCGTCTCACTTAACAAACATTAGGATATACCTTAGTATAACCCCAATTATACGTTTGGGGTGCTAACTATATGTATTTTGCGGATAGCCAGTTGTATTATTTTATATGAGACATAATTAAATACATCCCTCTTTCCAAACGATCGTTTCATTATAAGTTTTCTACAAATTGGGAAAATAATTGTTTCTACGTTAGGCACAAGGCCAGAAATTACCCAGTGTATTACTGGTACTTTATTTTATCGACCCCGTAAGGATGAAAGGCAAAGTTAACCTCGGCGGAATTTGAACTCAGAATGGCAAGGGCCGTAACTCTATGCGTCAAAGCATGGTGTCCAACCCTCTACCAATACTGCCAATGCACGGGAAAATAATGTCCAGGTTATGTAGAAGCCTACACATAGTCTATATATATATATATATATATATATATATATATATATATATATATACATACACACCATATTTCCCGGTGTCGAAGAAGCTACTTTTTTCCTAAAATAAGTCTCAAAAATCTACCGTGGATCCTGGAGGCCGAAGGTTGTTTATTATTTGTTTTCAAATTTTTGTTTGTCAAAATTAGGGTGCGCCCGAGGACGAAGCGGCTACGGTGCTGGGAAATGTGGTACACACACGCACACGCACACACACACGCACACACACACACACACACACACATATATATATATATACATATATATATATATATATATAATATGTGTGTGTGTAAAAGAAATGTTAATCATAGTTGGAATGTTTTGGATCATAGTTTAACTTGATAAAAGCTGACATGGGCTAAACAAGAACAGATTAACTCTTTCTCTCTCTTTTTTTCTTTGTATCTCTTTTCTCTTTCTCTCTTTCTCTCTTTATTTCCTCCCTCCTTTTGTTTCCCTCTCTACCTCTCTCTCCTCTCTACCTCTCCCTCCTCTCTCCCTCTCTACCTCTCTCTCCTCTACCTTTCTCTCCTCTCTCCCTCTACTTCTGTTTCCTCTCTCTCCTCTCTCCCTCTCTACCTCCCTCTCTTCATTCCTCCCTCCCTCTATCCATCCCTCTTCTCTCCCTCTATCCACCTCCCTCCTCTAAACACCCCCCTCTCTCATCTCTAATTTCCCCCTCTCTCCTCTTCCCCCATCTCCTCCTACCCCCTATATCCCCCCTCCCTCTCCTCTCTACCTCACCTAGCTCTGTAGAGGTACAATGATGTGGTAGTGTACAATATTAGAACTGATCAACTTGGCGTGTTATGCCTAGCTACAAATAGCAATTGCACCCCCCCCCCAATAAATTGGTCCCTACTGTTTTGTGAGTAACTTATAAAACCATTCAAGTTGAAGTACCGAGCCTAGAGGGTAAACTCTAGGGGTCTTCTCTGAAGCCAGAAACAAGCAAAATATTTATCTTGTCAATTTAATATAGACGGTTTCCTGCAGTTACAACACATACACACACGCACATACACTCACACACATACAACACAAAGTGAGACATGCACATACACTCACACACACACTCGTACACTCAAACACACATACAACACTGTCACACAACACTCACACATACAACACTGTCACACATACAACACTGCCACAATAAAAACACAGTTACACATACAACACTGACACACATACAACACAGTCACACATACAACAGTTACACATACAACACAGTTACACATACAACACTGTCGCACATACAACACAGTCACACACACAACACACTCACACACATACAATACTGTCACACATACAACACTGTCACACATACAATAATGTCACACATACAACACTGTCACACATACAACAATGTCACACATACAATACTGTCACGCATACAACAGTCACGCATACAAAACTGTCACATATACAACACTGTTACACATACAACACTGTCACACATACAATAATGTCACACATACAACACAGTCACACATACAACACAGTCACACATACAACGCAGTCACACATACAACGCAGTCACACATACAACACACTCACACACAAACAACAATGTCACACATACAACAATGTCACACATAAAACACTGTCACACATTCAACACTGTCACACATACAACAATGTCACACATACAACACTGTCACACATACAACACTGTCACACATGCAACAGTTACACATACAAAACTGTCACATATACAACACTGTTACACATACAACACTGTCACACATACAATAATGTCACACATACAACACTGTCACACATACAACACAGTCACACATACAACACTGTCACATACAACACTGTCACACATACAACACAGTCACACATACAACACAGTCAGACATACAACACAGTCACACATACAACACAGTCACACATACAACACAGTCACACATACAACACAGTCACACATACAACACTGTCACACATACAACACAGTCACACATACAACACTAACACACATACAACACAGTCACACATACAACACTGTCACACATACAACACTGTCACACATACAAACAGTCACACACACAACACAGTCACACATACAACACTGTCACACATACAACACTGTCACACATACAACACTGTCACACATACAACACAGTCACACATACAATAATGTCACACATACAACACTGTCACACATACAACAGTCACACATACAACAGTCACACATACAACAATGCCACACATACAACACTGTCACACATACAACACTGTCACACATACAACACTGTCACACATACAACAGTCACACATACAACAGTCACACATACAACAATGCAACACATACAACACTGTCACACATACAATAATGTCACACATACAATAATGTCACACATACAACACTGTCACACATACAACAGTCACACATACAACAGTCACACATACAACAATGCCACACATACAACACTGTCACACATACAACACTGTCACACATACAATAATGTCACACATACAACACTGTCACACATACAACACTGTCACACATACAACACAGTCACACATACAACACAGTCACACATACAACAGTCACACATACAACAGTCACACATACAACAGGCACACATACAACACAGTCATACATACAACACTGTCACATATACAACAGTCACACATACAACACAGTCACACATACAACAATGTCACACATACAACACAGTCACACATACAACACAGTCACACATACAACACAGTCACACATACAACATTGTCACACGTACAACACAGACACACATACAACATTGTCACACATACAACACAGTCACACATACAACACAGTCACACATACAACACTGTCACACATACAACACAGTCACACGTACAACACTGTCACACATACAACACAGTCACACATCCAACACTCACATATACAACAGTCACACATACAACACAGTCACACATACAACACTCACATATACAACAGTCACACATACAACACAGTCACACATAGAACAATGTCACACATACAACACAGTCACACATACAACACTGTCACACATACAACACAGTCACACGTACAACACTGTCACACATACAACACTGTCACACATACAACACAGTCACACATACAATACTGTCACCCATACAACAGTCACGCATACAACGCAGTCACACATACAACACAGTCACACATACAACACAGTCACACATACAACGCAGTCACACATTCAACACTGTCACACACACAACACACTCACACACAAACAACAATGTCACACATACAACAATGTCACACTTACAACAATGTCACACTTACAACACAGTCACATATACAACACTGTCACACACACAACACACTCACACATACAACAATGTCACACATACAACAATGTCACGCATACAACAATGTCACACATACAACACTGTCACACATGCAACAGTTACACATACAACACTGTCACACATACAACACTGTCACACACACAACACACTCACACACATACAACACTGTCACACATACAACACTGTCACACATACAACACTGTCACATATACAACACTATCACACATACAACACTGTCACACATACAATAATGTCACACATACAACACTGTCACACACATACAACACTCACACACACAACACTGACACACATACAACACTGTCACACATACAACACTGCCACACATACAACACTATCACACATACAACACTGTCACACATACAATAATGTCACACATACAACACTGTCACACACATACAACACTCACACACACAACACTGTCACACATACAACACTGTCACACATACAACACTGTCACTCATACAACACTGTCACACATACATTAATGTCACACATACAACACTGTCACAAATACAACACTGTCACACATACAACACTGTCACACATACAACACTGTCACACATACAACAGTCACACATACAACACTGTCACACATACAACACAGTCACACATACAACACTATCACACATACAACACAGTCACACATACAACACAGTCACACATACAACACTGTCACACATACAACACTGTCACACATACAACACTGTCACACATACAACACTGTCACACACATACAACACTGTCACACATACAACAGTCACACTCACACAGACATATATACATACACACTCACACATACAACACACTCACACATACAACACTGTCACACATACAACACAGTCACACATACAACACAGTCACACATACAACACAGTCACACATACAACACTGTCACACATACAATAATGTCACACATACAACACTGTCACACATACAACACTGTCACACATGCAACAGTTACACATACAACACTGTCACATATACAACACTGTCACACATACAACACTGTCACACATACAACACTGTCACACATACAATAATGTCACACATACAACACTGTCACACATACAACACAGTCATACATACAACACAGTCATACATACAACACAGTCACACATACAACACAGTCACACATACAACACAGTCACACATACAACACAGTCACACATACAACACAGTCACACATACAACACTGTCACACATACAACACAGTCCCACATACAACACAGTCACACATACAACACAGTCACACATACAACACTGTCACACATACAACACTGTCACACATACAACACTGTCACACACACAACACACTCACACACATACAACACTGTCACACATACAACAGTTACACATACAACACTGTCACATATACAACACTATCACACATACAACACTGTCACACATACAACACTGTCACACATACAATAATGTCACACATACAACACTGTCACACACATACAACACTCACACACACACACATACAACACTGTCACACATACAACACAGTCACACATACAACACTGTCACACATACAACACTGTCACACATACAACACTGTCACACATACAACACAGTCACACACACAACACAGTCACACATACAACACTGTCACACATATAATGTCACACATACAACACTGTCACACATACAACAGTCACACATACAACAGTCACACATACAACAATGTCACACATACAACACTGTCACACATACAACACTGTCACACATACAATAATGTCACACATACAACACCGTCACAAATACAACACTGTCACAAATACAACACTGTCACACATACAACACAGTCACACATACAACACAGTCACACATACAACACAGTCACACATACAACAGTCACACATACAACAGTCACACATACAACAGTCACACATACAACAGTCACACTTACAACACTGTCACATATACAACAGTCACACATACAACACAGTCACACATACAACAATGTCACACATACAACACTGTCACACATACAATAATGTCACACATACAACACTGTCACACATACAACAGTCACACATACAACACAGTCACACATACAACACAGTCACACATACAACATTGTCACACATACAACACAGTCACACATACAACACTGTCACACATACAATAATGTCACACATACAACATTGTCACACATACAACAGTCACACATACAACACTGTCACACTTACAACACAGTCACACATACAACACTGTAACACATACAACACTGTAACACATACAACACTGTAACACATACAACACTGTAACACATACAACACTGTCACACATACAACACAGTCACACATACAACAGAGTCACACATACAACACAGTCACACATACAACGCAGTCACACATACAACGCAGTCACACATACAACACACTCACACACAAACAACAATGTCACACATACAACAATGTCACACATAAAACACTGTCACACATTCAACACTGTCACACATACAACAATGTCACACATACAACACTGTCACACATACAACACTGTCACACATGCAACAGTTACACATACAAAACTGTCACATATACAACACTGTTACACATACAACACTGTCACACATACAATAATGTCACACATACAACACTGTCACACATACAACACAGTCACACATACAACACTGTCACATACAACGCTGTCACACATACAACACAGTCACACATACAACACAGTCACACATACAACACAGTCACACATACAACACAGTCACACATACAACACAGTCACACATACAACACAGTCACACATACAACACTGTCACACATACAACACAGTCACACATACAACACAGTCACACATACAACACAGTCACACATACAACACTGTCACACATACAACACTGTCACACATACAAACAGTCACACACACAACACAGTCACACATACAACACTGTCACACATACAACACTGTCACACATACAACACTGTCACACATACAACACAGTCACACATACAATAATGTCACACATTCAACACTGTCACACATACAACAGTCACACATACAACAGTCACACATACAACAATGCCACACATACAACACTGTCACACATACAACACTGTCACACATACAACAGTCACACATACAACAGTCACACATACAACAATGCCACACATACAACACTGTCACACATACAATAATGTCACACATACAACACTGTCACACATACAACAGTCACACATACAACAGTCACACATACAACAATGCCACACATACAACACTGTCACACATACAACACTGTCACACATACAATAATGTCACACATACAACACTGTCACACATACAACACTGTCACACATACAACACAGTCACACATACAACAGTCACACATACAACAGTCACACATACAACACAGTCACACATACAACACTGTCACATATACAACAATCACACATACAACACAGTCACACATACAACAATGTCACACATACAACACAGTCACACATACAACACAGTCACACATACAACACAGTCACACATACAACACAGTCACACATACAACATTGTCACACATACAACACAGTCACACATACAACATTGTCACACATACAACACAGTCACACATACAACACAGTCACACATACAACACAGTCACACATACAACACTGTCACACATACAACACAGTCACACGTACAACACTGTCACACATACAACACTGTCACACATACAAAACAGTCACACATACAACTCAGTCACACATAGAACACGGTCACACATACAACACTCACATATACAACAGTCACACATACAACACAGTCACACATAGAACAATGTCACACATACAACACTGTCACACATACAACACAGTCACACATACAACACTGTCACACATACAACACTGCCACACATACAACACAGTCACACATACAACACTCTCACACATACAACAATGTCACACATACAATACTGTCACGCATACAACAGTCACGCATACAACACAGTCACGCATACAACGCAGTCACACATACAACACAGTCACACATACAACACAGTCACACATACAACGCAGTCACACATACAACGCAGTCACACATACAACACTGTCACACACACAACACACTCACACACAAACAACAATGTCACGCATACAACAATGTCACACTTACAACAATGTCACACTTACAACACAGTCACATATACAACACTGTCACACACACAACACACTCACACATACAACAATGTCACACATACAACAATATCACGCATACAACAATGTCACACATACAACACTCACACATTCAACACTGTCACACATACAACAATGTCACACATACAACACTGTCACACATACAACACTGTCACACATGCAACAGTTACACATACAACACTGTCACATATACAACACTGTCACACATACAACACTGTCACACATACAATAATGTCACACATACAACACTGTCACACATACAACACAGTCATACATACAACACTGTCACACATACAACACTGTCACACGTACAACACAGTCACACATACAACACAGTCACACATACAACACAGTCACACATACAACACAGTCACACATACAACACAGTCACGCATACAACACAGTCACACATACAACACTGTCACACATACAACACTGTCACACATACAACACTGTCACACATACAACACTGTCACACACACAACACACTCACACACATACAACACTGTCACACATACAACAGTTACACATACAACACTGTCACATATACAACACTATCACACATACAACACTGTCACACATACAATAATGTCACACATACAATAATGTCACACATACAACACTGTCACACACAACACTGTCACACATACAACACAGTCACACATACAACACTGTCACACATACAACACTGTCACACATACAACACTGCCACACATACAACACAGTCACACACACAACAGTCACACATACAACACTGTCACACATACAATAATGTCACACATACAACACTGTCACACATACAACAGTTACACATACAACAGTCACACATACAACAATGTCACACATATAACACTGTCACTCATACAACACTGTCACACATACAATAATGTCACACATACAACACTGTCACAAATACAACACTGTCACAAATACAACACTGTCACACATACAACACTGTCACACATACAATAATGTCACACATACAACACTGTCACACATACAACAGTCACACATACAACACTGTCACACATACACCACAGTCACACATACAACACAGTCACACATACAACACAGTCACACATACAACACTGTCACACATACAACACAGTCACACATACAACACTGTCACACATACAACACTGTCACACATACAACACTGTCACACACATACAACACTGTCACACATACAACAGTCACACTCACACAGACATATATACATACACACTCACACATACAACACACTCACACATACAACACTGTCACACATACAACACAGTCACACATACAACACAGTCACACATACAACACAGTCACACATACAACAGTCACACATACAACACAGTCACACATACAACACTGTCACACATACAATAATGTCACACATACAACACTGTCACACATACAACACTGTCACACATGCAACAGTTACACATACAACACTGTCACATATACAACACTGTCACACATACAACAGTGTCACACATACAATAATGTCACACATACAACACTGTCACACATACAACAGTCATACATACAACACTGTCACACATACAACACAGTCACACATACAACACAGTCACACATACAACACAGTCACACATACAACACAGTCACACATACAACACAGTCACACATACAACACTGTCACACATACAACACAGTCCCACATACAACACTGTCACGCATACAACACAGTCACACATACAACACAGTCACACATACAACACTGTCACACATACAACACTGTCACACATACAACACTGTCACACACACAACACACTCACACACATACAACACTGTCACACATACAACAGTTACACATACAACACTGTCACATATACAACACTATCACACATACAACACTGTCACACATACAACACTGTCACACATACAATAATGTCACACATACAACACTGTCACACACATACAACACTCACACACACACACATACAACACTGTCACACATATAATGTCACACATACAACACTGTCACACATACAACAGTCACACATACAACAGTCACACATACAACAATGTCACACATACAACACTGTCACACATACAACACTGTCACACATACAATAATGTCACACATACAACACCGTCACAAATACAACACTGTCACAGATACAACACTGTCACACATACAACACATTCACACATACAACACAGTCACACATACAACACAGTCACACATACAACAGTCACACATACAACAGTCACACATACAACAGTCACACATACAACACAGTCACACTTACAAAACTGTCACATATACAACAGTCACACATACAACACAGTCACACATACAACAATGTCACACATACAATAATGTCACACATACAACACTGTCACACATACAACACAGTCACACATACAACACAGTCACACATACAACATTGTCACACATACAACACAGTCACACATACAACACTGTCACACATACAATAATGTCACACATACAACATTGTCACACATACAACAGTCACACATACAACACTGTCACACTTACAACACAGTCACACATACAACACTGTAACACATACAACACTGTAACACATACAACACTGTCACACATACAACACAGTCACACATACAACACTGTCACACATACAACACAGTCACACATACAACACAGTCACACATACAACACTATCACACATACAACACAGTCACACATACAACACAGTCACACATACAACACAGTCACACATACAACACAGTCACACATACAACACAGTCACACATACAACACAGTCACACATACAACACAGTCACACATACAACACAGTCACACATACAACACAGTCACACATACAACACAGTCACACATACAACACAGTCACACATACAACACAGTCACACATACAACACTGTCACACATACAACACTGTCACACATACAACACTGTCACACATACAACACTGTCACACATACAACACTGTCACACATACAACACTGTCACACATACAACAGTCACACTCACACAGACATATATACATACACACTCACACATACAACACAGTCACACATACAACACTGTCACACATACAACACAGTCACACATACAACACAGTCACACATACAACAGTCACACATACAACAGTCACACATACAACGCAGTCACACATACAACACTGTCACATATACAACAGTCACACATACAACGCAGTCACACATACAACACTGTCACATATACAACAGTCACACATACAACACAGTCACACATACAACAATGTCACACATACAACACTGTCACACATACAATAATGTCACACATACAACACTGTCACACATACAACAGTCGCACATACAACACAGTCACACATACAACACAGTCACACATACAACACAGTCACACATACAACACAGTCTCACATACAACAGTCACACATACAACGCAGTCACACATACAACACTGTCACATATACAACAGTCACACATACAACACTGTCACACATACAATAATGTCACACATACAATAATGTCACACATACAACACTGTCACACATACAACAGTCACACATACAACACTGTCACACATACAACACTGTCACACCTACAACACAGTCACACCTACAACACAGTCACACATACAATAATGACACACATACAACACTGTCACACATACAACACAGTCACACATACAACACAGTCACACATACAACACTGTCACATATACAACAGTCACACATACAACACAGTCACACATACAACAATGTCACACATACAACACTGTTACACATACAATAATGTCACACATACAACAGTCGCACATACAACACAGTCACACATACAACACTGTCACACATACAACAGTGTCACACCTACAACACAGTCACACATACAATAATGTCACACATACAACACTGTCACACATACAACAGTCGCATATACAACACAGTCACACATACAACACAGTCACACGTACAACACAGTCACACGTACAACACAGTCACACATACAACACAGTCACACATACAACACTGTCACACATACAACACTGTCACACATACAACACAGTCACACATACAACACTGTCACACATACAACACTGTCACACATACAACAGTCACACATACAACACTGTCACACCTACAACACAGTCACACATACAACACTGTCACACATACAACAGTCACACATACAACACAGTCACACATACAACAGTCACACATACAATACAGTCACACATACAACATTGTCACACATACAACACAGTCACCCATACAACACAGTCACACATACAACAGTCACACATACAACACAGTCACACATACAACACTGTCACACATACAACACTGTCACCATACAACACAGTCACACATACAACAGTCACACATACAACACTGTCACACATACAACACTGTCACACATACAACACTGTCACACATACAACACTGTCACACATACAACACTGTCACACATACAACAGTCACACATACAACACTGTCACACATACAACACAGTCACACATACAACACTGTCACACATACAACACTGTCACACATACAACACAGTCACACATACAACACAGTCACACATACAATACTGTCACACATACAACAGTCACACATACAACAGTCACACTCACACAGACATATATACATACACACTCACACATAGTCACTCACACTCTCACACACACACACACAGTCTCTCTCTCACACACATCCATTCACACTCACTCACATATACTCACATATTCATAGTCACACACACATACACATTTACACACACTCACACACATTCATTCACTCACTCACACATGACTGAGTTGAATTCTGGAATAGCAGTCTTCCAAACTTATTAAAGTACACTCCAGTCCTGTACTTTATCATGGAGTACACTCCAGACCTGTGTGTAGCCTGTACTTTATCGTGATAGTGTATTTTAATACTATATAATATGTACTTTATCATAATCAACTATTTACTTTAACCCTTTAGTTACCAACCCAGCCAAAACCAGCTCTGGTTCTATCAAATAAAACCTCCCATTATAAAGAGTCCCTATTTAACCCTTTAGTTACCAACCCAGCCAAAACCAGCTCTGGTTCTATCAAATAAAACCTCCCATTATAAAGAGTCCCTATTTAACCCTTTAGTTACCAACCCAGCCAAAACCAGCTCTGGTTCTATCAAATAAAACCACCCATTATAAAGAGTTCCTATTTAACCCTTTAGTAACCAACCCAGCCAAAACCAGCTCTGGTTCTAACAAATAAAACCACATATTTTAAAGAATTTCCTATTTAAATTCAAATCTTCCAATAAAATTTTATATAAGAACCTTACATTTATTTACCATCTTAGTAATGAAATCATTTTAGTAAATCCCTCAATATTCTTCATTAATTAATTAAAATAGAGTGTATTTCATTAGAAATGTGGTCATGAAAGGGTTAAGTTACTATCACAGTAATGAAATAATTTATAACTTTAGTAAATCCCTCAAAATTCTTCATTATACGCCATATTTTCCGGTGCCGAAGACACTTCATCCTCGAGGGCACACTCTGATTTTGACAACCAGAAATTTGAAAAAAGAATAATAATGATAAATGCAACCTTCGGCCTCCGAGACGCATGGTAGATTTTTGAGACTTATTTTAGGGGAAAAAATTAGCTTCTTCGATGCTGGGAAATATGGTAATTGAAATAAAGGGTATTTCATTTGAAATGTGGTCATGAAAGGGTTAAAGAAGTCTTAAGACATTTTAAACCCTACAAATTTTATAAAACAGATTTTTTTTTTTTTTTTTTAACCTTTAGTAGGAAACAATTTGTTTTAGTTTAACTTTCAACATCAATGTATATAAATTTAAAGCAATATAAACCCTTTATAGCACCAACCACTTAACTTTAAACATTACATTCAATTACCCAGTGCATTAAAGTACCAGTAATGCACTGGGTATTTGCCAAAAATAGAAACAATTATCATATTTCTTTTGAAATAGACTGCTTTCAATTTTTAATTATTTTCGAAAAATATCAAAAATTTTGAGGGATTGATTTAATACTTTTTCATTATTAAGCTGGTGTTTGGAACATAATTTCACAAAGGTTATTTTATAAAACTATCTGGGAAATGGTACCACAAGGGTTAGAAGGAGAGTGGGTCTTAATCGATCACACCATAACTAGATGGTACAACAAGGGTTAGAACGACAGTAGTTCTTATTCTATTACAATATCTGGGAGATGGTACGACAAGGATTAGAAGGAGAGTAGGTTTTATTCTATCACAATAACTGGGAGATGGTACGACAAGGGTTAGAACAATAGTAGGTCTTATTCTATCACAATAACTGGGAGATGGTACGACAAGAGTTAGAACAATAGTAGGTCTTATTCTATCACAATAACTGGGAGATGGTACGACAAGAGTTAGAAGGAGAGTAGGTCTTATTCTATCACAATAACTGGGAGATGGTACGACAAGGGTTAGAACAATAGTAGGTCTTATTCTATCACAATAACTGGGAGATGGTACGACAAGAGTTAGAACAATAGTAGGTCTTATTCTATCACAATAACTGGGAGATGGTACGACAAGAGTTAGAAGGAGAGTAGGTCTTATTCTATCACAATAACTGGGAGATGGTATGACAAGAGTTAGAAGGAGAGTAGGTCTTATTCTATCACAATAACTGGGAGATGGTACGACAAGAGTTAGAACAATAGTAGGTCTTATTCTATCACAATAACTGGGAGATGGTATGACAAGAGTTAGAAGGAGAGTAGGTCTTATTCTATCACAATAGCTGGGAGATGGTACGACAAGAGTTAGAAGGAGAGTAGGTCTTATTCTATCACAATAGCTGGGAGATGGTATGACAAGGGTTAGAACAATAGTAGGTCTTATTCTATCACAATAGCTGGGAGATGGTACGACAAGGGTTAGAACAATAGTAGGTCTTATTCTATCACAATAGCTGGGAGATGGTACGACAAGGGTTAGAACAATAGTAGGTCTTATTCTATCACAATAACTGGGAGATGGTACGACAAGGGTTAGAACAATAGTAGGTCTTATTCTATCACAATAGCTGGGAGATGGTATCCCAAGGGTTAGAAGGAGAGTAGATCTTATTCTATCACAATAACTGGGAGATGGTACGACAAGAGTTAGAAGGAGAGTAGGTCTTATTCTATCACAATAACTGGGAGATGGTATGACAAGAGTTAGAAGGAGAGTAGGTCTTATTCTATCACAATAGCTGGGAGATGGTACGACAAGAGTTAGAAGGAGAGTAGGTCTTATTCTATCACAATAGCTGGGAGATGGTATGACAAGGGTTAGAACAATAGTAGGTCTTATTCTATCACAATAGCTGGGAGATGGTACCCCAAGGGTTAGAAGGAGAGTAGGTCTTATTCTATCACAATAACTGGGAGATGGTATGACAAGAGTTAGAAGGAGAGTAGGTCTTATTCTATCACAATAACTGGGAGATGGTATGACAAGAGTTAGAAGGAGAGTAGGTCTTATTCTATCACAATAACTGGGAGATGGTACGACAAGGGTTAGAACAATAGTAGGTCTTATTCTATCACAATAGCTGGGAGATGGTACGACAAGAGTTAGAAGGAGAGTAGGTCTTATTCTATCACAATAGCTGGGAGATGGTATGACAAGGGTTAGAACAATAGTAGGTCTTATTCTATCACAATAGCTGGGAGATGGTACGACAAGAGTTAGAAGGAGAGTAGGTCTTATTCTATCACAATAACTGGGAGATGGTATGACAAGAGTTAGAAGGAGAGTAGGTCTTATTCTATCACAATAGCTGGGAGATGGTACGACAAGGGTTAGAACAATAGTAGGTCTTATTCTATCACAATAGCTGGGAGATGGTACGACAAGGGTTAGAACAATAGTAGGTCTTATTCTATCACAATAGCTGGGAGATGGTACGACAAGGGTTAGAACAATAGTAGGTCTTATTCTATCACAATAGCTGGGAGATGGTATCCCAAGGGTTAGAAGGAGAGTAGATCTTATTCTATCACAATAACTGGGAGATGGTACGACAAGAGTTAGAAGGAGAGTAGGTCTTATTCTATCACAATAACTGGGAGATGGTATGACAAGAGTTAGAAGGAGAGTAGGTCTTATTCTATCACAATAGCTGGGAGATGGTACGACAAGAGTTAGAAGGAGAGTAGGTCTTATTCTATCACAATAGCTGGGAGATGGTATGACAAGGGTTAGAACAATAGTAGGTCTTATTCTATCACAATAGCTGGGAGATGGTACCCCAAGGGTTAGAAGGAGAGTAGGTCTTATTCTATCACAATAACTGGGAGATGGTATGACAAGAGTTAGAAGGAGAGTAGGTCTTATTCTATCACAATAACTGGGAGATGGTATGACAAGAGTTAGAAGGAGAGTAGGTCTTATTCTATCACAATAACTGGGAGATGGTACGACAAGGGTTAGAACAATAGTAGGTCTTATTCTATCACAATAGCTGGGAGATGGTACGACAAGGGTTAAAACAATAGTAGGTCTTATTCTATCAAACCCTAACTTTATCAATAACAACTTAACCATAGATATCTACTGGAGATAATTTCTAGAAAAACAAAAAAAACTGTTTTATTGTTTTGCTAGGATTGGCAGTATCGGTAGAGGGTCGGACACTATGCTTTGCAGATGCCGTTTATGATCTGAATTCAAATCCCGCTGAGGTTAACTTTGCCTTTCATCCTTGCAGGGGTCGATAAAATAAAGTACCAGTAATGTACTGGGTCGATTTAATCGACTTTCCCCTCCCCCAAAATTGCTGGCCTTGTACCTATATAAGAAACCATTATTTTGCTACCTTTGAAATTCATTTCTAATAAATACACTCTGTCTGTCTGTCTGACTGGCTGTCAGGCAGACATATGCAACTAATGGCTTAACCTTTAGGATGCTGAAGTTTTTTATGAATTGTTTCTCTTGAGATTGCATTATGAATTAAGGGGAGATCACTCTATCGGCAACTTATGTCAACGACAGCTTCCAGAAGATTAATAAACTCACCAAATATATTAGGATACTCTCAGGTCTCAAATATTCCCCCTTACCTCTTATTAAATGTTGCTAATCTATTTCCTATCATGTTGCTAAATATTATTTTAAGTGGTATCCTTCCTCTGACAATTAATTTTCTTTAGACATTAAACAACATTATACATGACAAACAAATACATTAAAAGAAATCCCATATGTTATAAAGTATATATGATGGGTTGGGGTCTCAAAATGTAAACTAAACGACTAATTCTGGTTTTAAAACAAACCATTGGGGACAACCTAGAGAAATTACTGACCCACCTCTCCCTCTGCTTATCCCAAACAACTCCCTTTTATTTGGGAACCGAAAGTAAATGAAATGGCTGTTCCAATTTGCATATTTTTAAGGGGCTCATTAGTGACTAAGTGTAGATAATTACCTCCTGGATAGGATGTCAGTCTGTCACACAGTTAACTTTCCCTCCTCTATCACTGCTGCTGTTACTTACAAAAATGAGAACTGGAGCACCCTGAAATGAAAAGTCTTGCTCAATGAAACAATGTGTTGCCTGGTCTGGAAATCAAACCCCTAAACTTTACTATCATGACCCCTTCCTCCCCCTCCTGATTATTAGGCCATGTGTCTTCATTAGTGTTTATGTTGATGATGATGATAGCTGTGTATGTTGGTTCTGTGTCTTTATCGACAGGGGGGGGCGGCATCTTTTACTCTCAATTAAAAACCAAAACTAGAGCAGTGTTGCCAAGCAACATAATAGGTAAATATAGGAGGGGGAAGTGAGGAGGAGGAACATGATAGGTAAATATAAGGAGGAAAAGGGCAATATGCGAGGTAAATATGCTAGGAGGGGGGAGGAGGAAGGTAAGGGGTAGGGCCTAATTACGTTAGGTGGTGCCGTTCTTTGAAAATGTCAGAAGTAAAAGACTTGAAGTAATTCCTGGTAGAGACAGATGTTTAAAGTAAACATGGAACATTCTAGAGAAGGTAACCCCTCCAGCACACCACACTACACCACACCACTCCACCTTCACATATATACAGGTAGAACAGATACACCAAACCACCCCTCCACTCCTACACCACACCACCCCTAAACCAAACCACCCCTCCACCATTCCACTCCTACACCTTCACATATATACAGGTAGAACAGACCCCTCCCTCCACCACACCACTCCCTCCACTACACCACTCCCTCCACCACACCACTCCCTCTACCACACCACTCCATACAAGTAGAACAGACCCCTCCCTCCACCACACCACTCCATACAGGTAGAACAGACCCCTCCCTCCACCACTCCATACAGGTAGAACAGACCCCTCCCTCCACCACACCACTCCATACAAGTAGAACAGACCTCTCCCTCCACCACACCACTCCATACAGGTAGAACACACCCCTCCCTCCACATCACCACTCCATACAGGTAGAACAGACCCCTCCCTCCACCACACCACTCCCTCCACTACACCACTCCCTCTACCACACCACTCCATACAAGTAGAACAGACCCCTCCCTCCACCACACCACTCCATACAGGTAGAACAGACCCCTCCCTCCACCACACCACTCCATACAAGTAGAACAGACCCCTCCCTCCACCACACCACTCCATACAGGTAGAACAGACCCCTCCCTCCACCACTCCATACAGGTAGAACAGACCCCTCCCTCCACCACACCACTCCTTACAAGTAGAACAGACCCCTCCCTCCACCACACCACTCCATACAGGTAGAACACACCCCTCCCTCCACATCACCACTCCATACAGGTAGAACAGACCCCTCCCTCCACCACACCACTCCATACAGGTAGAACAGACCCCTCCCTCCACCACACCACTCCATACAGGTAGAACAGACCCCTCCCTCCACCACACCACTCCATACAGGTAGAACACACCCCTCCCTCCACATCACCACTCCATACAGGTAGAACAGACCCCTCCCTCCACCACACCACTCCATACAAGTAGAACACACCCCTCCCTCCACATCACCACTCCATACAGGTAGAACAGACCCCTCCCTCCACCACACCACTCCATACAGGTAGAACAGACCCCTCCCTCCACCACACCACTCCATACAGGTAGAACACACCCCTTCCTCCACATCACCACTCCATACAGGTAGAACAGACCCCTCCCTCCACCACACCAATCCATACAGGTAGAACAGACCCCTCCCTCCACCACACCACTCAGGTAGAACAGACCCCTCCCTCCACCACACCACTCCATACAGGTAGAACACACCCCTCCCTCCACCACACCACTCCATACAAGTAGAACAGACCCCTGCCTCCACCACACCACTCCATACAAGTAGAACAGACCCCTCCCTCCACATCACCACTCCATACAGGTAGAACACACCCCTCCCTCCACCACACCACTCCATACAAGTAGAACAGACCCCTCCCTCCACCACACCACTCCATACAAGTAGAACAGACCCCTCCCTCCACCACACCACTCCATACAGGTAGAACACACCACTCCCTCCACCACACCACTCCATACAAGTAGAACAGACCCCTCCCTCCACCACACCACTCAGGTAGAACAGACCCCTCCCTCCACCACACCACTCCATAGAGGTAGAACACACCCCTCCCTCCACCACACCACACCATACAGGTAGAACAGACCCCTCCCTCCACCACACCACACCATACAGGTAGAACAGACCCCTCCCTCCACCACACCACTCCATACAGGTAGAACAGACCCCTCCCTCCACCACACCACTCCATACAGGTAGAACACACCCCTCCCTCCACCACACCACACCATACAGGTAGAACAGACCCCTCCCTCCACCACACCACTCCATACAAGTAGAACAGACCCCTCCCTCCACCACACCACTCCATACAAGTAGAACAGACCCCTCCCTCCACATCACCACTCCATACAGGTAGGACAGACCCCTCCCTCCACCACACCACTCAGGTAGAACAGACCCCTCCCTCCACCACACCACTCCATAGAGGTAGAACACACCCCTCCCTCCACCACACCACTCCATACAGGTAGAACAGACCAGTCCCTCCACCACACCACTCCATACAGGTAGAACAGACCCCTCCCTCCACCACACCACTCCATACAGGTAGAACAGACCCCTCCCTCCACCACACCACTCCATACAGGTAGAACAGACCCCTCCCTCCACCACACAACTCCATACAGGTAGAACACACCCCTCCCTCCACCACACCACACCATACAGGTAGAACAGACCCCTCCCTCCACCACACCACTCCATACAGGTAGAACAGACCCCTCCCTCCACCACACCACTCCATACAGGTAGAACAGACCCCTATCTCCACCACTCCATACAGGTAGAACAGACCCCTCCCTCCACCACACAACTCCATACAGGTAGAACAGACCCCTCCCTCCACCACACCACTCCATACAGGTAGAACACACCCCTCCCTCCACCACACCACACCATACAGGTAGAACAGACCCCTCCCTCCACCACACCACTCCATACAGGTAGAACAGACCCCTCCCTCCACCACACCACTCCATACAGGTAGAACAGACCCCTCCCTCCACCACACCACTCCATACAGGTAGAACAGACCCCTCCCTCCACCACACCACTCCATACAGGTAGAACAGACCCCTCCATCCACATCACCACTCCATACAGGTAGAACAGACCCCTCCCTCCACCACACCACACCATACAGGTAGAACACACCCCTCCCTCCACCACACCCCTCCATACAAGTAGAACAGACCCCTCCCTCCACCACACCACTCCATACAAGTAGAACAGACCCCTCCCTCCACCACACCACTCCATAGAGGTAGAACACACCCCTCCCTCCACCACACCACTCCATACAAGTAGAACAGACCCCTCCCTCAACCACACCACTCCATACAGGTAGAACAGACCTCTCCCTCCACCACACCACTCCATACAGGTAGAACAGACCCCTCCCTCCACCACACCACTCCATACAGGTAGAACAGACCCCTCCCTCCACCACACCACTCCATACAGATAGAACAGACCCCTCCCTCCACCACACCACTCCATACAGGTAGAACAGACCCCTCCCTCCACCACACCACTCCATACAAGTAGAACAGAGCCCTCCCTCCACCACACCACACCATACAGGTAGAACAGACACCTCCCTCCACCACACCACTCCATACAAGTAGAACAGACCCCTCCCTCCACCACACCACACCATACAGGTAGAACAGACCCCTCCCTCCACATCACCACTCCATACAGGTAGAACAGACCCCTCCCTCCACCACACCACTCCATACAAGTAGAACACACCCCTCCCTCCACCACACCACTCCATACAGGTAGAACACACCCCTCCCTCCACCACACCACTCCATACAGGTAGAACACACCCCTCCCTCCACCACACCACTCCATACAGGTAGAACACACCCCTCCCTCCACCACACCACTCCATAGAGGTAGAACAGACCCCTCCCTCCACCACACCACTCCATACAGGTAGAACAGACGCCTCCCTCCACCACACCACTCCATACAAGTAGAACACACCCCTCCCTCCACCACACCACACCATACAGGTAGAACACACCACTCCATACAGGTAGAACACACCACTCCCTCCACCACACCACTCCATACAGGTAGAACAGACCCCTCCCTCCACCACACCACTCCATACAGGTAGAACACACCCCTCCCTCCACCACACCACTCCATACAGGTAGAACACACCCCTCCCTCCACCACACCACTCCATACAGGTAGAACAGACCCCTCCCTCCACCACACCACTCCATACAAGTAGAACACACCCCTCCCTCCACCACACCACTCCATACAGGTAGAACAGACCCCTCCCTCCAAATCACCACTCCATACAGGTAGAACAGATCCCTCCCTCCACCACACCAATCCATACAGGTAGAACAGACCCCTCCCTCCACCACACCACTCCATACAAGTAGAACACACCCCTCCCTCCACCACACCACTCCATACAAGTAGAACAGACCCCTCCCTCCACCACACCACTCCATACAGGTAGAACAGACCCCTCCCTCCACCACACCACTCCATACAGGTAGAACAGACCCCTCCCTCCACCACACCACTCCATACAAGTAGAACAGACCCCTTCCTCCACCACACCACTCCATACAGGTAGAACACACCCCTCCCTCCACCACACCACTCCATACAGGTAGAACAGACCCCTCCCTCCACCACACCACTCCATACAGGTAGAACACACCCCTCCCTCCACCACACCACTCCATACAGGTAGAACAGACCCCTCCCTCCACCACACCACTCCATACAAGTAGAACAGACCCCTCCCTCCACCACACCACTCCATACAGGTAGAACACACCCCTCCCTCCACCACACCACTCCATACAGGTAGAACAGACCCCTCCCTCCACCACAACACTCCATACAGGTAGAACACACCCCTCCCTCCACCACACCACTCCATACAGGTAGAACAGACCCCTCCCTCCACCACACCACTCCATACAAGTAGAACAGACCCCTCCCTCCACCACACCACTCCATACAGGTAGAACACACCCCTCCATCCACATCACCACTCCATACAGGTAGAACACACCCCTCCATCCACATCACCACTCCATACAAGTAGAACAGACCCCTCCCTCCACCACACCACTCCATACAGGTAGAACACACCCCTCCCTCCACCACACCACTCCATACAGGTAGAACACACCCCTCCATCCACATCACCACTCCATACAGGTAGAACACACCCCTCCATCCACATCACCACTCCATACAAGTAGAACAGACCCCTCCCTCCATCACACCACTCCATACAGGTAGAACACACCACTCCCTCCACCACACCATTCCTTCCACCACACCACTCCCTCCACCACACCACTCCCTCCACCACACCATTCCCTCCACCACACCACTCCCTCCACCACACTACTCCATACAGATAGAACAGACCCCTCCTTCCACCACACCATTCCCTCCACCACACCACTCCCTCCACCACACTACTCCATACAGGTAGAACAGACCCCGCCCTCCACCACACCATTCCCTCCACCACACCACTCCCTCCACCACACCACTCCCTCCACCACACCACTCCCTCCACCACACCACTCCCTCCACCACACTACTCCATACAGGTAGAACAGACCCCTCCCTCCACCACATCATTCCCTCCACCACACCACTCCCTCCACCACACCACTCCCTCCACCACACCACTCCCTCCACCACACTACTCCATACAGGTAGAACAGACAGAGGTGAGGGATGGAGCAAATTTTCTTGTTTAGATGTTTGCTTGACCTAAAAGAAATAGCAGCCAAATCTCCTTTAAATAACCATATCGCTCTAGGATTTGTGCACATGAACACTGACAGAGCGGTGAGAAAGGTCCAGAACGTATCTTGGTGTTGGTCGGATAAAACTGTCATCACCACCACTACCACCACCACCACCACCACCATCACAACCACCACCACCACCACCATCACCGCCACCACCACCACCATCATCACCACTATCATCATCATCACCACCATCACCATCACCACTATCACGATCACCACCATCACCATCACCACCGCCATCACCACCATCATCACGATCACCACCATCACCACCACCAACACCATCACCACCATCACCACCACCATCACCATCATCACCACCACCAACACCAACACCATCATCACCACCATCTCCATCATCATCATCACATCTACATATCTTGGCATAGGTTAAATAAGATTGTCATCATCATCACAATACCTCCAAATCCATGGTAATATTGGTTAGATTGAGACTTTCTTCAGGCTGTATCATACGACAGGATGATGTTCTTGGTACCAGTTTAGTCCATTCTGTGTCTTCAGGTGTTCTGTTCTTGGTACTAGTTTAGTTAGTCCAATCTCTGTCTTCAGGTGTGCTGTTGTTGGTACCAGTTTAGTTAGTCTCTGAGTGTCTTCAGGTGTGCTGTTGTTGGTGCCAGTTTAGTTAGTCTCAGAGTGTCTTCAGGTGTGCTGTTCTTGGCACTAGTTTAGTTAGTCTCTGAGTGTCTTCAGGTGTGCTGTTGTTGGTGCCAGTTTAGTTAGTCTCTGAGTGTCTTCAGGTGTGCTGTTGTTGGTGCCAGTTTAGTTAGTCTCTGAGTGTCTTCAGGTGTGCTGTTGTTGGTGCCAGTTTAGTTAGTCTCTGAGTGTCTTCAGGTGTGCTGTTGTTGGTGCCAGTTTAGTTAGTCTCTGAGTGTCTTCAGGTGTGCTGTTGTTGGTGCCAGTTTAGTTAGTCTCTGAGTGTCTTCAGGTGTGCTGTTGTTGGTGCCAGTTTAGTTAGTCTCTGAGTGTCTTCAGGTGTGCTGTTCTTGGTACTAGTTTAGTTAGTCCAATCTCTGTCTTCAGGTGTGCTGTTGTTGGTGCCAGTTTAGTTAGTCTCTGAGTGTCTTCAGGTGTGCTGTTGTTGGTGCCAGTTTAGTTAGTCTCTGAGTGTCTTCAGGTGTGCTGTTGTTGGTGCCAGTTTAGTTAGTCTCTGAGTGTCTTCAGGTGTGCTGTTCTTGGTACTAGTTTAGTTAGTCCAATCTCTGTCTTCAGGTGTGCTGTTGTTGGTGCCAGTTTAGTTAGTCTCTGTCTTCAGGTGTGCTGTTGTTGGTGCCAGTTTAGTTAGTCCAGTCTCTCTCTTCAGGTGTGCTGTTGTTGGTGCCAGTTTAGTTACTCTCTGAGTGTCTTCAGGTGTGCTGTTGTTGGTGCCAGTTTAGTTAGTCTCTGAGTGTCTTCAGGTGTGCTGAGTGTCTTCAGGTGTGCTGTTGTTGGTGCCAGTTTAGTTAGTCTCTGAGTGTCTTCAGGTGTGCTGTTGTTGGTGCCAGTTTAGTTAGCCCAATCTCTGTCTTCAGGTGTGCTGTTGTTGGTGCCAGTTTAGTTAGTCTCTGAGTGTCTTCAGGTGTGCTGTTGTTGGTGCCAGTTTAGTTAGTCTCTGAGTGTCTTCAGGTGTGCTGTTGTTGGTGCCAGTTTAGTTAGTCTCTGTCTTCAGGTGTGCTGTTGTTCGTGCCAGTTTAGTTAGTCCAGTCTCTCTCTTCAGGTGTGCTGTTGTTGGTGCCAGTTTAGTTAGTCTCTGAGTGTCTTCAGGTGTGCTGTTGTTGGTGCCAGTTTAGTTAGTCTCTGAGTGTCTTCAGGTGTGCTGTTGTTGGTGCCAGTTTAGTTAGTCTCTGAGTGTCTTCAGGTGTGCTGTTATTGGTGCCAGTTTAGTTAGTCTCTGAGTGTCTTCAGGTGTGCTGTTGTTGGTGCCAGTTTAGTTAGCCCAATCTCTGTCTTCAGGTGTGCTGTTGTTGGTGCCAGTTTAGTTAGTCTCTGAGTGTCTTCAGGTGTGCTGTTCTTGGTACTAGTTTAGTTAGTCCAATCTCTGTCTTCAGGTGTGCTGTTGTTGGTGCCAGTTTAGTTAGTCTCTGAGTGTCTTCAGGTGTGCTGTTCTTGGTACAAGTTTAGTTAGTCCAATCTCTGTCTTCAGGTGTGCTGTTGTTGGTGCCAGTTTAGTTAGTCCAATCTCTGTCTTCAGGTGTGCTGTTGTTGGTACCAGTTTAGTTAGTCCAATCTCTGTCTTCAGGTGTGCTGTTCTTGGTACTAGTTTAGTTAGTCCAATCTCTGTCTTCAGGTGTGCTGTTGTTGGTACCAGTTTAGTTAGTCCAATCTCTGTCTTCGGGTGTGCTGTTGTTGGTGCCAGTTTAGTTAGTCCAATCTCTGTCTTCAGGTGTGCTGTTGTTGGTACCAGTTTAGTTAGTCCAATCTCTGTCTTCGGGTGTGCTGTTGTTGGTGCCAGTTTAGTTAGTCCAATCTCTGTCTTCAGGTGTGCTGTTGTTGGTACCAGTTTAGTTAGTCCAATCTCTGTCTTCAGGTGTGCTGTTGTTGGTGCCAGTTTAGTTAGTCTCTGAGTGTCTTCAGGTGTGCTGTTGTTGGTACCAGTTTAGTTAGTCTCTGAGTGTCTTCAGGTGTGCTGTTGTTGGTGCCAGTTTAGTTAGTCTCTGAGTGTCTTCAGGTGTGCTGTTGTTGGTACCAGTTTAGTTAGTCTCTGAGTGTCTTCAGGTGTGCTGTTGTTGGTACCAGTTTAGTTAGTCTCTGAGTGTCTTCAGGTGTGCTGTTGTTGGTACCAGTTTAGTTAGTCTAATCTCTGTCTTCAGGTGTGCTGTTGTTGGTGCCAGTTTAGTTAGTCTCTGAGTGTCTTCAGGTGTGCTGTTGTTGGTACCAGTTTAGTTAGTCTCTGAGTGTCTTCAGGTGTGCTGTTGTTGGTGCCAGTTTAGTTAGTCTAATCTCTGTCTTCAGGTGTGCTGTTGATGGTACCAGTTTAGTTAGTCCAATCTCTGTCTTCAGGTGTGCTGTTGTTGGTGCCAGTTTAGTTAGTCTCTGAGTGTCTTCAGGTGTGCTGTTGTTGGTGCCAGTTTAGTTAGCCCAATCTCTGTCTTCAGGTGTGCTGTTGTTGGTGCCAGTTTAGTTAGTCTCTGAGTGTCTTCAGGTGTGCTGTTCTTGGTACTAGTTTAGTTAGTCCAATCTCTGTCTTCAGGTGTGCTGTTGTTGGTGCCAGTTTAGTTAGTCCAATCTCTGTCTTCAGGTGTGCTGTTGTTGGTGCCAGTTTAGTTAGTCTCTGAGTGTCTTCAGGTGTGCTGTTGTTGGTGCCAGTTTAGTTAGTCCAATCTCTGTCTTCAGGTGTGCTGTTGTTGGTGCCAGTTTAGTTAGTCTCTGAGTGTCTTCAGGTGTGCTGTTGTTGGTACCAGTTTAGTTAGTCTCTGAGTGTCTTCAGGTGTGCTGTTGTTGGTGCCAGTTTAGTTAGTCTCTGAGTGTCTTCAGGTGTGCTGTTGTTGGTGCCAGTTTAGTTAGTCTCTGAGTGTCTTCAGGTGTGCTGTTGTTGGTACCAGTTTAGTTAGTCCAATCTCTGTCTTCAGGTGTGCTGTTGTTGGTGCCAGTTTAGTTAGTCTCTGAGTGTCTTCAGGTGTGCTGTTGTTGGTGCCATTTTAGTTAGTCTCTGAGTGTCTTCAGGTGTGCTGTTGTTGG
Organism: Eledone cirrhosa; assembly: GCA_964016885.1. Lineage (NCBI taxonomy): Eukaryota > Metazoa > Mollusca > Cephalopoda > Octopoda > Eledonidae > Eledone > Eledone cirrhosa. The sequence goes on from OZ024744.1 coordinate 117,089,385, forward strand.
TGCCAGTTTAGTTAGTCTCTGAGTGTCTTCAGGTGTGCTGTTGTTGGTACCAGTTTAGTTAGTCTCTGAGTGTCTTCAGGTGTGCTGTTGTTGGTGCCAGTTTAGTAAGTCTCTGAGTGTCTTCAGGTGTGCTGTTGTTGGTGCCAGTTTAGTTAGTCTCTGAGTGTCTTCAGGTGTGCTGTTGTTGTACCAGTTTAGTTAGTCCAATCTCTGTCTTCAGGTGTGCTGTTGTTGGTGCCAGTTTAGTTAGTCTCTGAGTGTCTTCAGGTGTGCTGTTGTTGGTACCAGTTTAGTTAGTCTCTGAGTGTCTTCAGGTGTGCTGTTGTTGGTGCCAGTTTAGTTAGTCCAATCTTTGTCTTCAGGTGTGCTGTTGATGGTACCAGTTTAGTTAGTCTCTGAGTGTCTTCAGGTGTGCTGTTGATGGTACCAGTTTAGTTAGTCCAATCTCTGTCTTCAGGTGTGCTGTTGTTGGTGCCAGTTTAGTTAGTCTCTGAGTGTCTTCAGGTGTGCTGTTGTTGGTGCCAGTTTAGTTAGTCCAGTCTCTCTCTTCAGGTGTGCTGTTGTTGGTGCCAGTTTAGTTAGTCTCTGAGTGTCTTCAGGTGTGCTGTTGTTGGTGCCAGTTTAGTTAGTCCAATCTCTGTCTTCAGGTGTGCTGTTGATGGTACCAGTTTAGTTAGTCTCTGAGTGTCTTCAGGTGTGCTGTTGATGGTACCAGTTTAGTTAGTCCAATCTCTGTCTTCAGGTGTGCTGTTGTTGGTGCCAGTTTAGTTAGTCTCTGAGTGTCTTCAGGTGTGCTGTTGTTGGTGCCAGTTTAGTTAGTCTCTGAGTGTCTTCAGGTGTGCTGTTGTTGGTGCCAGTTTAGTTAGTCTCTGAGTGTCTTCAGGTGTGCTGTTGTTGGTACCAGTTTAGTTAGTCTCTGAGTGTCTTCAGGTGTGCTGTTGATGGTACCAGTTTAGTTAGTCCAATCTCTGTCTTCAGGTGTGCTGTTGTTGGTGCCAGTTTAGTTAGTCTCTGAGTGTCTTCAGGTGTGCTGTTGTTGGTGCCAGTTTAGTTAGTCTCTGAGTGTCTTCAGGTGTGCTGTTGTTGGTGCCAGTTTAGTTAGTCTCTGAGTGTCTTCAGGTGTGCTGTTGTTGGTACCAGTTTAGTTAGTCTCTGAGTGTCTTCAGGTGTGCTGTTGATGGTACCAGTTTAGTTAGTCCAATCTCTGTCTTCAGGTGTGCTGTTGTTGGTGCCAGTTTAGTTAGTCTCTGAGTGTCTTCAGGTGTGCTGTTGTTGGTGCCAGTTTAGTTAGTCTCTGAGTGTCTTCAGGTGTGCTGTTGTTGGTGCCAGTTTAGTTAGTCTCTGAGTGTCTTCAGGTGTGCTGTTGTTGGTACCAGTTTAGTTAGTCTCTGAGTGTCTTCAGGTGTGCTGTTGTTGGTGCCAGTTTAGTTAGTCCAGTCTCTCTCTTCAGGTGTGTTCTTCTTGGAAATATAACATAACAATACCAAAACTTCAAATTCATTAACTGTCACAGGAATGCAATCATTTAAAATAACATTTAGCAGGAGTGGCAGTTGGTGATACTCGGGTGAGTCCCAGGTGCACCACTTGCCCTGGCTTTGCTGAGTATCTACAGGATCAGCTGTTGTCTGTCTAAAAGTCCTAAGAATATTCTTATTGATACTAGCTATGTGCTGGGCTACGCTGCGCATCGTGGAATATGAGAGCTTCACTGTGTGCTTATTAAAGAATTCGGGAAGCATGTATCCAGTGCCCTAAAGAATGAGTGGGCCAGGCTGGTCTGCAGACCCACGGTGTATGGTGGATCAAACCATGTTATTTTTCTAAGTCTAGTCCTATGTGAGTGGGTTGAGTACGTACCTGGCTGTTGAGGAGTTGTTGGGGTCCCATGGCCCCCAGCACTGCTGTTGCCCCGTTGCGCATTATGGTTTCTGTTTGGTGTTCGGTCCCTGCTGGTGGGGTGGTGCTGGCCCACACTGGAGTTTTCCCGTTGGAGTATTCCACTGTCTATCCCGGTCGGTGATCTGTGGTTGGGGTCGCTGGGGCCTGGGTTGTTTGCCTCACTGCTAGACCCACCTCACGTGTGGCATTTATTCTCATGCCCAGGGGTATGTGTCTTTCCCGCAAGAGTGATGGTGCTAGGTTTAGGGTGTTTAGGTGCAGTAGCTCCACCCCTACCTGTATTATGTGGGTTTCCCTTCTTCCCGAGACTATAGGTTGGAGGTCTCCATAGGTGATCTCTATCATGGCCCTTAGGGTTATAACAGATAACTTGGTTATGGGCCACCATAGCTAGAGCTGTTTTATAATAATCAGCATTACTATAGAAGATCTCCTTATTGGTAGACCATAATACACACACATGCACACACACATGCACACACACGCACACACATGCACACACACAAGCATACATCATACATTCACACATATTTATTGTCTGTTTAACTAATTTCCTAAAACTCGTTTTCAGCACCCCCTTATATCTCGGAGGGTATACTGAAAAATGCTGGGAAATGTGTTAAACTGAGAATTTTTCAGCAGACCCATTGTATATATATATATATACTAGCTGGCCTGTCTGGCTGGTGCCCGGCTAGGTATACCGGCATTTTATCTTTACAGGAATCCCCCTACACTCCAATGCAAAGATACCGCACGCCCTCTCAAGTCAGCGAGGGGGTGGGGGGTAACATGCTCTGATGTTGGGTTTGAATAGATTTTAGGATTCCACAGTTCAGCAGCCAATGCGTTAAAGAAAATTAATAGTTACAACAATAAAGGCTGAACAGAGAACACATTTTTTAAACTTTACAATAATTTGTACAACCATAATGGAAATTCCAAGTAACAGAAAATATTTAAATTACATTGTTAGAGCCTCAGAGTATACAATATTTTTTGTTCGGCCCTCCGGAGCAAAGATGAAGAGATTGTTTGGCGAGCTTACCCTAGAACATCCTACATACAATTGACCATGGGAGAATCACTGATTTCATAGCTCGTCTCGCGGAGAAGCTCTGTAGACGTTGACCTCTGGACACTCCTGTCAGGAGCAGGTAAGCTGTAGTGACTTAGAGGCCTACCACCAATCTCCAGGACACTGTTTTCAAGACAAATGAGCGCCTCATTGAAAACGACATCCTACGTTTGGATTGTGTCTGCGTGTGCAGTAGAGGATGTCCTCAGCTAGACTTTCACGGTGGTTGTTCCACAGTGCGAGAGGGTCGGTGAGATCGCAGTTGTGCAGTATAATAGCAAAAGGTTTTCGCAGCTGAGAAGGGACTTTAGCAGTTGCTGCTTCTTGCAGGGTGAGGTGCCAATGGCTGTCATCGTGTAACATACCATGCATTTGGCAAGCGAAACGGTAAGCTGGGCATTGATGGTTCTCAGATCTTGGAAAGACTGTGGTCCTCTAACCTCGAACAGTAAGAATGATGATAAGCCATCTGTACTTTCGTGAAATAAATAGGTTTTTGTGTATGCAAACATATCTGTACACGAATATATATATTAAAATAACAGATTAAAGTTTAAGCAAAGAATCGCAGCTTTCACCCTTAACGGGATCTTCTGAAACAAAAAAAATCCATCTGTGAACGCAGAAGTGAATATTTTGAAAAACGTTATCTAATGCAGACAGACAGACATACAGAGACATATTACGTTATAGCTATGTATCTATCTAAAAAGACAGACTAAGAAAAAGAGGGGAATGTTGTGCAATGCCATAAGAAAAAGCAAGGAATGACATATAACCAGATGTGTTGACATTTGAAATTTTAAAGAAGTGAATATTTAAATAATGTCTTTAATCTTTTAACAAAATTCAGAAGACAAAAATACCCTCACTTTTTTACTTGGAAAAAGTTACATCTATGGTGCAAATTTGGTGCTGTTTGGTCCAGCCACTTGGTGGAAAGTTTGTTACCTACATACGGCCGTCAGCTTTATAGTATAGATTATATATATATATATATATATAACAGCCGGAGCTCAGCCACCGGGGTTCCTATTCTTTTCTTATTACCCACTCTACTACCCTAAGTATCGAGTACTCTGGTGCATTATGTTCCACCTGGTTTCTTACCACACCTTCTTTGTTATATATATATATATGTCTTTGCTCTCTCTCTCTCTAAGTTCTCCAAGAATCTTTAAAATTCTTCCCACCGAAGTTAACAAAGAACTTAATAGATCTACCAACTTATATTATAAAATTAAATCAAATTATTTAACACTACAAGTGAAGTCATTCTTTTCCATTTTTTCAAATATATATATATATTGCAAGCATGGAAAAGCGGACGTAAAAATGATGATGATGATGATGATGATATATAAACAGTGAAATTCCATTATAATGAAATTCATGGGGTGTAAAAAAAAGTTGTAATGAAAAATTCTTTATAACGAGATCAACTTAACACATCGTGTGACCGGGGATTGATAAAAATAGTGTTATACTGAAATATTTGTTATAATGGTATTTGTTTAATCATTTGGTTTCCTAAATAGAATATTAGTCTACTTCAGCTTAATAACGTCTTCATTAACTCAATTACGTCTTCGTCAACAACCAAAACATAAACACACACATACTGACCGTAATTAAATATGGTATGATACGAGATGAGGCCGCCCCACAGTCCCAGCGGTCAGAATGTTGCCACAGTGCCAACCGCCTTCCATACCATGCTGCCCTCAACGATATGTATATATATGTATATATATATGTATCATCATCATTTCATTTTACGTCCACAAGGGTGGGACGGGAACTGATTCTGGCTTGATTTCTACAGATGGATGCCCTTCCTAACACCAACCTCATTTACAGTGAGTGCTGGGTGCTTTTTTCCCATGTCACCTACACGTCCACTTTACAGTGGAATGATAGGGATCCCAGTCCCTATTATCTCATTTCTACAGCTGAGTAAACTGGAGCAACGTGAAATAAAGTGTCTTGCTCAAGGAAACAACACATCGCCCGGTCTGAGAATTGAACTCACAGCCTTTCGATTGCAAGGCCAATGCTCT